>OX578284.1:36160159-36643693 GCA_951217055.1 Gerris lacustris
AAACGTAGACCTAAATATACGAAAATATCTGTACAAACTTATTAGTTTGTTCAGTAGTTTTATTATTGTATTTCTTTCGTTAATTATACAAATAAATAACCGACATTGTTATGAAAATTTTCAAAACCTTCTATTTTATATAAAAGCTGTAAAATATTCTGATTCTACAAAATATTTTCAATGAAACCAAGCCTGCGTAAAAATTAGTCGGTGTCGTTCAGCTAGCTTTGCGCCTAAAGTTGGACGTGTGGCGACAGACATTCAGGCAGGAAAAAAGTTAAGGCCGGCTTTGGTTTGGTTTTCATAATTTATTAAATTAAAAAGTATCCGAAAAATTTCTAATTCTGAGCAATGTACAGACAAAACTTTAATTTTTTGTATGTATATTAATAGACGAGCTTTGGTAAGTTTATTATTGAACAAAACACGCCTTTCTTTAAGGTTGCATACTTAAAATAACTTACGCTAGTATAGAACTCTTTGATATTTGTTTAATATTATGTCTGATTTTTTTTTGTTCCTTTGTAGCAAAGCATAGAAAATACATTTTTAAAAATAAACGTGTAATAATTGTAAAGAGACGTTCTTATTTGATCTTTTAATACTTAAATATAATCTAATTCAACATCTCAGCCTTTTTACTTGTTTTAGCTACATTTATAGACAGTATCAAGATACATAAGATATTTATTTTATTTATTTAGGTGTATTTTTGGAGCTTCTTATATTATTAGAAATTTATCTTTATCCTTTTCTTTAAAAATACACCGAATTTACTTTATCAGCTTGAAAATTTCCTTTGGTCAAACGTTGCGCCAAATAACACTTTAACGCACTGTACCCTTTTCGTACCTGTACCTTTGCGGCTTCGGGTACAGAGGTACGTTTAGTACCACGGTAGTTGTAGGGCGCACTGTACAACTAAACAAATTGCAGCTTTTTACTCAAAAGTGTGTGGGTTTTATTGCCTTTGTACCCATTTCATTGAAATTTATATTTTATTTCTACTTATTTTTGTACTAATTGTCCCGGTTTGGAAAAATCGGTCGAAAAACGCTACTTTTTAGTCTTTGTACTGTACCGTTTTTACATTTCATAGGATCGGGTTGAAACTCATATTATGGTCTTTAGTAATTTATAGTAGTAAAGCGTACGAGTAGTAAGTGTGCGAAGGGAAAACCTTAAATTTATACCATACCGGGTACATGAGGGGTATATGAGGGGTACAAAGTTGTGTACCTCTGTTTAAGAAAAGGTAAATATTGTAGCTGGCCGACTGTGTTTGGTATCGTTCGAAAGCCTTTAAATTGTACTTAAAATGGTACAAATGTTTATAAAAAAAAGTCACGTTTCAGACCCTTTTGAACGATAAATAGTTTTTTGGGCTCTCAAAAACGTTTTATTTGTTTACTGTACCGGCTGCTTATTATTGTTTTTGCTACTTATTATTTGTTTTTGTTTTTCATAGGATCGGGCTGAAACTCATACGATACTTACTACTTATAATAGTAAAGTGTGCGTGAAAGAAGAACCATAAATTTATTACTGTACCCTGTCCATAAGGGGTACATAGTTTTGTACCTCTGTTTTAGAAATGGTAAAAATAGTAGGTGACCGGCCGTGTTTGGTATCGTTTGAAAGCCCTTTAAGAGTACTCTAAATTTGGGTAAAACATTTTCAACGTTTTCACGTTTCAGGTCTTTTTTGTTTAAATAACATTTTTTTCGGTTACATTTTTGTAATTTTTTTTTAACCTAAGCTCAAAACACGATTTGTTATTTTAACGAGCGAGGTCTACTGTTCACAGAACTCCTAGTTATTATGAGTCAAATCATATATCTATTTAAGTATCTTTATACCATTTTATTCGACTAAAACTTGAATTTTATAAAAAAATATAAATTATAACATAAATATATATATATATATATATATATATATATATATATATATATATATATATATATATATATATATATATATATATATATATATATATATATATATATATATATATATATAATAATTATATAACCTTTATTGTGAATCGTCTATAAGAAATTAAGGACAAAGTAGTTATGCAAGAAAGAAGCAAAGGATGAGGATTTTTTAATCTATTCATTTATAAAAACCGATCAGATTGATACAAGCAAAATCTCCACTAGATATTGCAATAAATACCAGGAGTTACTGTTCGAATCCCAACGGTGAAGTTTATATTTATCAGTTTATTTCCTTCTTCCGTAATATTCATGTTATGAGACTTTTGTTTGGAAAAGCTTAAAACCTATCAAACTCTCAGTTTGGTCTCGGTGAACTACCTACTTCCACAAAATCCTACATGCGTCCATCTTAGGAACCCTGGGAACGCCCTAGAAATGTCTTAAGCTGTTTATCCGCTTATCAATAAACCAGCCGTTGCCTAATTTGATGAACTTAAGACCGAAATCTCGGACCACCACATTCGTCGACCTCCTGCAGGCGGTCTTAATCAAGTTGATCTGTGCTTTAATTCGCAACACACTGTGCGACTAATGCCTTCGGGCTGATTGCAAAAACATTGACCCTAATACATTTTTCTACATAATACAATTCACATGCGAAAGCGTATTTATTAAATATATATCATATGCCAGCGTATATATATTACAATATATATACGTTTATATATATAGGTTTGGATTATAGATTTATTTTTGTTTTTGCTTCCGAGCTTACCGAAGGTAACGGAAGCATTGTGTCCACTTTTGAGAACGAAAACATTTTATATCTCCGATTTTAAAAATTCCAAAACAAAAATCCGTTTCAGACATAAGGGAACATTTTTGGTCTGTGTCTGTCGGTCTGTGTGTCCGCAAATTATGAAATGTGTGACGATAACTTGAGTAAATGAGAACAGATTTTGATGAAATTTGATAGACATGTTCATTTTACCAATGCCCAGGACTAGGACGAGTTCGTTGGACAACGTTATCGGCCCAAGCGTTCACGAGCAACGCTCGCGTAAACGTGAACTTCAAATTTAATATTCGAATTTTAGATCGGGAAACAAATCTAACTTCATCTATTCAATGAGACAAACATTTTTTACAAATACAATTTTTTAGTAAAGCCAACAACGACACCGCTATGAAGTGTTAAAGATCACTAAAACTTTTAATAGTTTTTACACAATTAACAATATATCAATAAAGTAATATAACAATAATTTTAATGTTAATAAAACAGTAAAGTACGTGATAGGATGCGAGGAAGCTATGTGCCACACTAATTGGCAGTCAATTTTTTTTTTCTTGGGTTCATTTTATCCCAGGTAATTGTTTTCACTTTGTTTTTCGATTTTTAGCAAAATCAAAATTATTTTCCTCAGTAGGTGTCTTAGAAACTAGATTTTTCCCGGAAAAAAATTCTTATTTAGTTAGATTCTTACTTAAATTGACTACCACTTAAAATTTTTTATAAAAAACTTCAAAACTGTTTTTCTAATTTTTGGAAAGTTGTTGAAAGGTAGCGCCAGGTCCACATTTATAGCTAAAATCCCTTTCTTGATTTTGTCCAGGGGTATGATTTTATGTATATAATTTTTTTAGTAATCAGCCCAGTAATCAGCCACGTGTCTGCAAAGAATACAGTCAGACATTTTTAGAAATTACTTTTTTGGAATCAAGGGACCTTAAAACGAGTAAATCCATAATAATCTCAAAAGATCATAGTACTTTTTCATTATGTATAATACTTATATGAGAAAGTAAAAAAGTGGAATCATCTAAAAAATGTATTGTTAATGCAGATAAACTATCACGTGAAACGATACAAATGATTATAGTTTAGTATTTACTGTATCTTGGATGCACCATCTGCTGTCTCCTTGTTTTTGAAGTTAACATTTAACTTTTAAAGCTAACTTTTAACTTTAGATGCTCCAATTTTTTAAAGCGAAAGTTTAACACTTCACTCTCTCAATACCTTCAAAGATGTTTGATTATTACTTTAAGCTTTATAGCAATTCAGGAACAAATGTAAACTTTATACAAGTAAGGGAAACATAAAATAAAAATTTAGTGCATAAAAAAGGAACTGAAGAACAAAGACGTGACAGCAATCTACCCACGGGCATTATTCTGCTTATTTGTACGGAAAAGTATTCTTTTTTTATACGCTTGTGGACTATATGCATGTATATATATATATATATATATATATATATATATATATATATATATATATATATATATATATATATATATTGGATTTTTCCGGTATTTTCTCTTGGTTTTATTATATTTCACAACTTTGCTACCCTATTCTAAGCAAAAAAAAAACAACTTATTTTTTAAAAAGTTAAATTTCTTTACTAACTCAGCAGAAGGGGGAAAGAATCAAATTTAGTCGAATGGAAAATATATAATATCTGAAGTTTTTGTTGATATTGCAACAGGCACGGATTATTTGTTCTTGATTTTCTAAAGCTTTTTAAGCTCCAAGATATAACTTTACATAATGGTTACATTCCTTTGGTTTTTACTTTCTCATATTCGTAGTAAGCATTAACTATCCCATATACGTATGTAAGCCTCAACTGTCTCATATTCGTAGTAAGCATTAACTATCCCATATACGTAGTAAGCCTCTACTGTCTCATAATCGTAGTAAGCATTTATTATCCCATATATGTACGTAAAAAGCCTTTTAGATGGTCAAAACCTTCTACGGGTTTTTGCGTCACCGATCACTCTTACTAGCTTGATTCTCGTGCTTTGCTAGGAAATGTGTTACTATTAATGCATTTTTTTTTTAACTGCGTTGGTTTTATAATCTACTTTCAAGGGTCATTAAAATTATTTTAATAACCAAGAATATCATGATGACATAGAGTGTATTAAATCCCTACCCCCTTAACTATATACTCTCTCCTCTTGGATACCTTAATGTGTAAAGATTCCTAATTAGAATTGATTTCGTTTACTAGAGAATCTGTTACAAAGATTGTAAAAGCAAAATATGATCAAAGTACGTGATGAGACGCAAGGATGCTAAGTGACACTAATTTCTGACTATTTTTATCTGTTTCTGCTCTTAAAACAGTTATGTGAATTTTGTTTGGCAAAGTGATTTGTATGTTTACACTGACATTTAAATGGACGACCTTTAATAATTAATTAATTACCTTTATATAACTGATAAATAATCTTATTAATATATAATATAGTATATATATATTCTGAGAATAAAGATTTAAATAGCTCGAAAAAATGTTGCTTGGATTTTGGAGACAAAAACAACTAAAAGACGAATGATTAAAATGAGTTATTAAGAATTTATAAGAATTTAATATGGAAGAAGAGAGGTACCCCAAGCAAGTGTTAGAAGCCCGATGTCAAGGAACTCGGCCGCGAGGTCGAAGAAGAACGACTTGGGCTGACAACATCAACTCTCACCTGAGTGCCCAACATACGACATGGTCCAGAGCTGTGGCAATTTCTAAAGATAGAGCAGCCTGGAAGTCCTTTTGTAACGCCTCTACACCGCAGGGTAGAAGAGGCTTGGAGTAAGACTAAGAAGAAGAGAAGAATTTAATATGCCTTTTTTTTAGTAGTTTTCTTTAGTTCTGAGCATTGAAAATAATAAATTTAAAAGTTTTGTTGATGGAGGCAGCACATATAGCTCTAGAAAATAAAACAATGAACTACAAAACAGACTCCAAAGATTTTAACAAATATTACATGTCAATTTTAGATATTATAAGACCGACTTTTCAAACCAGAAAAAACAATAATCCTAGTCAAAATACCTAAAATACTCTTGTTTAAATATAAATTTACACAAATGATAATCAGAAAATATTTTAATTAATAATATTAAATATAATATATATAAAATAATAATGAAAACTGTATAATAAATTAGCCAGGTTTTTTTACAATTAATAATTTAAAATTTTATAGAAATAAATAATTATATAAATAATTTAAAATTTTATAGAAAATATTTATATAATATAAATTTCCTTCAAATAATAGAAGTTAGATAATAAGTATAGCATTAATGTATTATGAAGCTTAGTATCCATATTTAAATGTATGATATATTCTTATCACTCTTATCAGTTTGATTATATTAACTTTTTAGACAAAGATTCTTACAAGAATTTTAGCTGTAATAATTCTGAATTAAGTAGAAATGTTTAAAAATTGGTAACTAGAACTGTGATTAAATGATGTAATACCTGGATTAAATGGAAAATTTGTAAAAAGGTATGAATTTTTAATAATTATATAGATTTAAAAAAGTAAATTATCATAATGTAGGAAAATTTTGTAACAGATTTTAAGATTGTTAAATAATTTGATATTACTAGTAAGGCTTTTTGTAAGATGTAATTATTAATTAAATTGTAATTGTTGTTTTAGCTTGAAAATGACCCAAAGGGGTTGAAATATAGCGAATTGTTCAACATGTTTAAACTTTAATTTTTAAACGAAAATATACCATACCCAATAGACCAAGTTAAGGAGAAATCCTCAGTTTAAAAATATGCCTTTTCATTTTCTTGAGTGAAGAAGGACGATAGCACAGGTAGAAAAGGGAAAAGCTGATGTCAGGATTACAGGACCAAGTAGGAGCTCACTGGCAGTTTTCCGGGCAACCTTCCCTACACACCCTAACCTACACAACGAGTATTATCTTACAACTTTCTCATTTTACAACTTTTCATAACCCTCTACAAACTTTCCCCTCTCGTAGTATTCTTCCTTATACGCGTAGTAAGCTAGGCAGACCAAAACAATTTGGCTGTTTCTTGCCCAATCAACGCAAAATCGAGTTATTTCTGGACACGTTTCACATTTATTCTATGTGATAATCAGAGTGAAATGTTTTTCATCACTTCTGGTATTCCAACTGTAGTGAAAAGACACGTGTATATTTATTTGGACCACTCAGCTACGCTGATATTTGAGTTAATTTAAAATTAAAACTAATTTGATCTAACTTCGTGAAGCCGATTTCACCGGAAAACCGCAAGTAATCGATTAATTTGATCTAATCTAAATTTAGGAATATATCATTTAAATTGGTGAAATATTAGTTCAATAAGTTTGTTTGTATTAAACAACATGTGTACTATTTCAATATACCTATTTTCTTTCTTATCTAAGCGGTACATATAAAGAGAAATTATTGTGACAGCACGAAAATTCGATTATTGAGATTTTGATGGATGTCTGTATAGTCCATATAAAAAGAGATTATATTTTACTAAGTAAATTTCTTTTTTACTTAACCTGATGCAAACCTGCAATGATTTAATTATAAGATTAATTGACAAGATTTTAAATTATTTTAGAGCCCCGTGTTTTTAGTTATATCTAAGCGATTCTTGGTTTAATAAATATACCAATACGTATAAGTTGTTTCTCCGGAAAAATATAGTTTTTAAGATACAGATGATACTTGTATCTGATTTTTCTGAAAATGGAAATTAAAGTAAAAACAATCGACAATGTCAAATTTCAGTATCACCTATAGTAACAGGTCTAATACACTTCTACCCTCCCATCGGTCGATGACGCATTTGAACTGCATATATGACGTCAATGTTTCTGTGCTTGCATCTTCACAATGTAATCCGTAGGGGGCCAGATCTTTTAATTATTTTTCCTTCACTTGAGTTACCTTAGTGTTTAGAACAGTATGACGAAATCTCAGGATTCAGTTGTTCAACTGAGGGGGTTAGTGGGGTAAAATTTGTATGTCCTTTCTCCCGCTATTTTCATTCGTAAAACAGATTTTCCTTATATTTTTATTTCGTTCATAAAATAACAATATTTTTCCTTATCAACATTTATTTTTAACATAATATACCTACCATTGTAAAAAAAACTCTCAATTATGCCATTTCATTTCTTATTAAATTTGACTATAATATGATTACATAGGAGTTTGTCTTACTTTTTGAACATTGTAGCTGATTAAGAAGTATCACATTGTCAACTTAATTAGTCAAACTTTTAAATTGACGTTTAAAATTCAAAAAAGGGCTGTACCATATTAAAAAACTAAACAAAACTTTCTAATGAGTCAAAAAGGGAATAAAAAGACAAACAATTAGGGAATTTCATTCCGGAACTTTTCCGTTGTAGGTTGGATTTGCTTGAGGCAGTTAAAAGTTAGTAGTTAGTTTTTCGTATGAATAAAACTTAAATTCGAGTCACGTAAACCACAGTTGTTTGACTTACTGGGGTTTTAGGGAGTTTTACACCCATTGTCGTAGTTTTATTTAATTGAGGACCAAAAGTCAGGTTTAGTTTAATTTTATATTAGTGAATAATTGCATATGATTTTGAATTTCAGCAAATTTCAAATTATAATAGTTACTAATCAAAGCCAGAGTGACCATGGGGCTATAGGCGCCTTTTCTGTCTGCTCGGCTTTATTAATAATTTGAGGATGGCACACTATGGTGCAAACCCGTACCAAGGTACAAACCCGTACTAATTTACATCTATGATTCAAGGGTGAAACAGATTGAGGTAAATTAGAGCACCCAAAATATGAGCAGTCAGCTTTAAAGATTTATTAACTAGAGATCTATTGAAGATATCTACCCTTTAGAACCAGGCACTCCTTTAGTTTGTTACTCCCCTTATAAAAAAAACAGAGGGGAGCAAAAATCTAAAGAAGGTGTACGAAATGTTCTTCTGTAGACTGTTACTCCCTTTATAAAAACGGAAGTGTGATATTCCTTTGTCCCAAGTCCCAAAGTAAATTGGGCTAAACATCCCCGTTGTCTTATAATTGTTATTTAGTCAGTCATTTATATTCTAAAAAGAAAATAGAGGAGTAACAACAATCTAAATAAGTACCTAGAACTAGAGGTATCTTATGTGTCTGGAGTGTCGAATCTAGGGATAATTTTTAGTTTTTACATTTTTTTTGTGTTGTTTTTTTAACTTAAAATTACTTGAGCAACAAGTTGAAAAAGAACTTGTAAAAGTATTTATAAATAGAGAAAATATTGTTTTATTAACATCTAAAAGAAGTTGGATTAATTATTTTCTTAAGTAGTTAACAATTGAAAATAAAACAAGTGGACGGACGTCAGTTTTATTAAAGAGGCAATCTGTGTTATGTGCCACACAATTTAGCAGACAATTTTCATACTTATTTTTTATTTATTTATTTTTTTTTATTTAGTTTTAGTCCCGTTCAACAGCTTATTAGGTCATTACAGGACGGGGGTTATCCGGCCAGTTTACTCATCTAATCGATGAGATTCATCAGTGTGAAACATGTCTCACCCCGCTGGGATTCGAACTCACAGCCGGGGTTTAGACCTTGGTTTCAGAGTCGAGTGCGCTAACCCCTCGGCTACATGGCTTATTGATTATTCATACTTATTGATTATCATATAATAATAACCGATTACATTTTATTACATAACACTAATAATTCAACTCTAATAATGTAATAATTAACAATTGGGTAGTAAAAGAACATACTTAGAGCTACTTATATATTTTCCTGTGTTTTTTTATTAAAAGGCACTATCATGAAAAATACTTACAGATTTCTAGGTAGTCGGAAATTAGGTTAAAAATATATTACTAAAATGTGTATCTCACAAACAACTCAAGTTATATAGAAGCGAGTTAGAATTAAATGTATGTATGTATGAAATGACAACTGTCAAAGTTTAAAATGAATGCTTGAGAGAATTATTACTTGACATGACTAAATTCTAATTTAACGAGTTAACTTTCTTCAATGTAAACTACACCTTTTCAGCTTGAAGGAATAATACAAATTAAAAAAAGAGCTATAATTCTAAAAATAATTTATTCTTTTAAAAACACAGAGATTTTTATTAATAAACCAGGTCATGCGAGTATGTAGAAAGGTGCTAACAAGCTTTGAACGTTATTAAAATTAATTATACATAAAGTGTTTCTTTTATGAAGTTACTGGAAATTGTCACCATGGAATTCTATGTATGTATATATAACTATTATATATATATATATATATATATATATATATATATATATATATATATATATATATACATTTTATTTTATTTATTAGTGTATTTAATTTATTTGATAGCATCCCCCATCTGTCATCTCTCTAATTGAGATATATATTTTTATCATATTAAAAGTGTTATTAACTTTAGTTTTTAGAAAATAATTTTATAATTTTATTATAAAAGTTGGACATTTTTAAGTAGTATTTATATTTATTACTAAAGTAAAGTACATTAGGAGAGCTAGTTAAAGCATACCAGACCTGAAAAAATAAATTTTATAACAATTTTATTATTAGAACAAAAATATTACTCGCTTACGCTAGAGGTTGAACACATTTTTCGGGATTTATCCTCCAGTGCTTTCGAGTTATAATTACCTCGCTATAGGGAGTTAGAATTGAGTAATACCTCAAGAATGAGTTTAATCTATTTAAAAAAATAGTCTGCCAATTAGAGTGGCCCATAGCTTTCTCACTTTCTAACGCGTATTTTATATAACTTATTATTTCTTCATATTTTACGATTTTGGTAGTATTAATACTACGGAACGATTAAATTTTAATTTAAATCAAATTATAATTATTATTAACTACGGGAAACAGACAGAGAAAAATAGACTCCAGCGCGGGGATTTGAACCACCGGCCTCTATATAGAGGCCGGTGGTATTTTTGTCTAATTTATTTAATCCTCCTTTTTACTTCCGTGTTTGCCGAATGTACTGGAAGCTATGTGATCATTCTCAAGAATGACACATTAATATGTCTCTGATTTCAAATATTCCAATACAGAAATCCTTTTCGGACATAAACGAACATTTTTGGTCCTGTGTTTTCACAACTTCTGCGTCTTTTGAACTTTTCCGTGTCTGTATATCCTTCACAAAAATTATCAATTTTATACTGAGCAGTAGTATTTCATCTGAAAAAAATAGTTCTTCCATGCCAATGGAAGAAGCCGACATTACCTTCATTGCTGAACACTTGTACTCTAAATCCCGATGTATTATCATATTCTTCCACTGGTCCATGCATTTGTTTATCCATGCCGCAAATGTTGAAAGGATGATGTAAATCTGAAGAAACTGTAGTCACAATTTGAATCTCTATTTGATGGTGCTGTGAAGGTAACAATGTTAATCTTGGAAAAATTTTCGTTGTTGCTTTTGAAATTTCGTACCTTATTTTATCCGATACATTTATTCTCACTCTACTTACAAGTACTATAAGAAAAATTTCTTCTGATGGACTGTAAATAAACATACTACAATTACACTTAGTTTTATTGATGCAATTGTTTGAGGGCGAATCTCATGATTATAATATTATTCTAGATAAATGTAACTGCATTTCTGGAGCACATTTATTGCACATGCATCTTTCAATTTCCCAATCGAATATGTATTTAAAGTTTTCTTTTAAAATTAAACTCAACTTTTTCGTAACAAGACACTGGGGCAACTGACACTGATGCGTTGTAAATAAGAAGCATGCTGAATACTTATCCGCATCCTTCGTTGTTTGGCGAGGACACTCATGGTTGTAGACTCTTTTTTACCATATTCTGTCTCCAAGTAAATGCAAAATAACAATCTATGATATATTGGTATAATATAATATTCTAGAAAACAATTCAAAAGTTAAATAAAATAAAAAAAAAACTCTTTAGACACAAACAACTTCAAAGCAACCAGTGTCAGTAAATCCTTGTAAGTACGCAGCAGGATACTCCCATTGAATAATAATTTCAATTGCGCTTTTCGTGACCTCTCTCTTTTTTTCTTTTTTTGTTTAAAAAAAAAACTATTTTTAAGGAATTTTTCATACGTCACATATTTTGTAAAAAATAATTATTCCTCTCCCTAAATCTTGAAAATTTAATGTCATAGGAACGGATTAGGCTAGACACTTCAGATTCGTATACTTGCGTTTGAACAATTAAAATTCATATAATGGCGTTTGCTGCACGTCAAAAAATTATAGCTAACACAAACTTTTATGTACCCCATCATCATACGGACCTGTGGTGACATACATGCAGACAGGAAATAATTTAAGGCCGGTTTTGGTTTTCGTAATCTATGAAATATAACATTTTCCAATTCTGATCAATGTACAGACAAAACTTTAATTTTGTAATTATAGATCATTTTATTTTATTTTAACTTCTGACTTGTCTCCAAATCTTGTACACTTAATTTTACCCACTCCCTTACTACTTAGAAAACTGAAACTTGTATAATAATCAGTCATTATAGTCCAGGAGATAGCGTGTAAAAAAGTGTCTGACTGACATCAACCTTGAATTTTGTGGATGAGTTAATCTTTTAGTAACTTTTAATAATAGTGGTCGGCTAAGTTCGTTTACGGAACAAAGCTTTGCAATAGGCATTTGAAAAAAAAAAAAATAATAATAATTAACCGGTGGGGAGCGGCTAGGTACCACCCATTGGACAATGTAGTTTTCATGATCCTGAGTACAAAATTAGTTAGTAGACCAAAAACCAAGTTGATGTTAGTTTGTCACTTGATAGTTGACCACTTTGATTTGGAGTAATATTTGAATAACTAAGTGAAACTTCTTTAGGCGCGGTAGAGTTAATTGGCTTGGATGAAACAAAATTGCATGTAACGAAGTTTGTGATTCGAGACTTGTCTAAGTGAAAGATTTTTTACAGGCAAAAATCTTACTTAAGCCGAAAAAGGCCGACGTAAGCCGTTGTTTTACCTGTAAAAAATATTTTTCTTTAACGAGTCTCGATCCACCGACCTGTGATTCAGCAGGCATAAGTGCTTACCATTGCACCACGTAGGTAGATGATTTTTCAACATACAATTGTATAATACGAAATATTATATACATTACAATAATATTTATAACTGTTGTTTTCATGTTGTTGTTTTTTTTTCTTCTTTATTCGCTAAAATGTTACGAAAATATTTTATTTTTCAATTAAATTCCACATAACCATTTCTTAATCCTGAAATAATAAAATCGCCAACAAATGCATAAAATCAACTGTTTCTAGAACTTAAGTTTCACTTCTAATACGCGAGAGTCTCACATATTTTTTCAATTGCCCATTAACAAGCTATGTCCCGCTGACGAACTTAGCCGACCACATATTTTTAAAAAGGCACGAAAAGATAAACTTACACACAAAATTCTTGCGGTTGATGTTAGTCAGACACTTTTTTACACGTTATCTTCTGCACTATTAATTTTAAAGAGTGATAAAATAAAAACGTGTCATTAAAATTTATTTTGAATTTACTTTTTTCTCATGTATTAATTAAATAAAAAGTGAAAATTTTTCAAAAGAACTTTTTTTTTTGTTTATTTTTTCTTCTGCTTGAACAAACTCTAAGTTCTTTCAACATTATAATTGATGACAATTATATAAGAAAAAAAGATAACATGAAAAAAGAAAATTAAAGGACTATTTTCTCGTTTCCTCTTGAATACACTTGAGTTCTATTTTTGTTTTGTTTAAACTGGGGGGTCGAAAGAGAAAAAAAAAGTTGTCATTTTGTTGGAGAATATTTTTTCTCGTTATTTCGTACGTTTCTTTGCCTCGTTTACAAACGACATTCATAATTGATGTTTTGTTATTTCTGTTCCAACTTGAAACAGCACCAAGTCTAAGGTGTCGCTGCACTTTTTTAATAATTAAACGAACTCTATGGAGAAGAAAAGTTTCGTTTCTGAAGCTAAAAGCGAAATGAAGCGGTGAAACTCTTAAAACTAATGAGAAGAAAAAATGGTTTTACTTGCTTTCCTTTAATACTTAAATATCTTTTTAATTGACATTTTCGTGTTTAATCTAGACCATAAATTAATAAAGTAGTATTAAAGTTAAAAAAATGCATATTATTTGTAGCTAAATCTATTGATTCCGAGCTTACTAAAGGTAACTTTTTTATGTTTCCGAATCCAAAAATTCCAATATCGAAATTGGTTTTAGACCATGAAGGAACATTTCTGTCTGTCTGTCGGTTTGTACAACAGTTTTGCGAACCAAAATTTCTAAAAAACTACTAATCCAATGGTAGGTAATAATTTGCTCATTGTTAGTCCCTTACAAGGGAGCCAGCGAGGTCGAGGTGCTCTAGGCGCCCCCCCAGCTATCAATAACTCGAGGCGACTCTAGGTCGTGGGTTCGATCCCGTGCCATAATACTCTGAATTGCATCTATGAATCGCGGAGGGAGCAGGGCGATGGACACCCCAGGAGGGGTTCTCTGTCCCCTCGCTTCGGCGCACGCTTAAGGCCCCTCCAGACTCTCGCGAAGTTGCCCGAAGTCGGGCGAGGAACGAGAATGTGGAGAGGTTGCTCGTAGTTCCTCGGGGGTCCTTTCCTCGCCTCGCCCGACTTCGCTTCAGAGGCGGTTTTTTGGCCCGAGTCAAAGAGGACGTGAGGAACATTGAGTCATGGCGTCATGGCCTTGAGATGCTCGCCCGAAGGGCGAGAGTTTGGATGCGACTACTTCGCCTCGGGTATTCTCGCCAAGTATAATCGGCGAGGATACTCCGGGAGAGTGTGGAGGGGCCTTTATATAGCTCACTAATGACCATAACTTACCCGCTTCGGCGGTACAATGTACAAATATATGATGGGTGAAGTAGCTGAAACTCTCCACCACGGGGCTAGTAAAAATTGGTCTACTATAAGGCCTTATTGCTAGGTTTGAACAAGTGGTTCGTCCTATCCTAGTAGGAAGTACTAGATAACTACTACTACTACTAGTCCCGTACAAGTTTTTCCAACCACCTGCGCCCATCAGATTCTCTTTAACATGAGAACTCTTGATTTTTAATCATTTAGCCCACCCGATGATGTCATAATAATTTCAACTGTCTGCCCTCATAAATTTTAGCGAAATTTATACTAATGTTCTGGTGGGGGTCTCTATGGGTTTGTAATAAATTTGAAAAACGTTTACTTCATGGACGTGATCTGGCTATATTTCGCCTCTCTCCATAGCATAGATTGCCGTTACCGATATTTTTTATACAACAAAACGAGAATCAATAGATTGAGTTCGTGTATATACATTTTTAAAACTAATTCATCCTGTAACACTAACTATTGTAAAGAAGGAGAACAAACAATTCAAAAGGATAACATTGAGGTAACCCCCACCAGAAAATTAGATTATATAAGGGACAAATAAAAGAAACCATGTAAATTTATACTATTATTCATGAAAAAATCAGATAAATGTTAACAGATATTAAAAAAGGGGTGAATATATTTAAATAATTTAGACAATAACGATTCGTAAAAGTAAAACAAAAGTAAAGTACATGTGATAAGCCGCGAGGAATCTGTGTGCCACACTAATTGGAACACTATTTAATATTAAAATGAAAAAAATAGTGAAAAGCACAAGAAAGCACTCAGGTTTTATTCTTATCTATTTGGTTTGGGTTCCTTCTTCTTGTCTTATTTGATTTTACTGACGGAAAAGAAAATTTTGAGAGAAGTAAAGCAATTTTGGAAGAGTGTGGTTGAATTTATCCATGCGCTTTTTCAAGATCTCTCTACTCCTAGATATAAGAATATAAGGAGAAAAGAATCCAATAAAAAAAACTCACTCGGAAAAAAAATAACTATGAATTCCAAAGAGGGAAAAAAGGCAGAAACGTAAAAAGAAAAACAACGTAAGAAAACGGTGCAAGGGAATGAAATCCAAATAGAGCGAGGGCTCTTGGAAACAAGATAGGCTCTTGAATTATTTGGTAGCTGCTTCTGAGATATCCGAGATTTTCTTTTATTTTTAAATCAGCACGCTTTATGGTAAAAACCTGTGAGATTCGAAAGCAACATTTTTACTGAGCAGTAAACCAAAAAATCGCATCAAATTTTCTTTTATACATAACGGTACTAAAGTTGTCTCAAAATATCTTATATTTAGTATTAGAATGGTCAATAGATAGTTATGCGTGAGAGTAGAGTAAAAGTGCGGATCCTGTAACAATAACATGAGCATTTGGTTTCTATCACAAAAACACGGTGTGGTGGATTCTGTAACACGGATCATACAAATACAGCGATAGAACATGGATAATTAAAATTTGGGTAAACAAGAAACACTTGTTAATTTTTAGTTTTATTGAAACACAATTTAATATTTTATTCAAAATTTCACCTTCTTTGTTACATAGTGCTCGAAAAGAAAAATAGGTCATATTTGTTTTTTAATATAGCGACCAGGAAACATTTTTTGAGGGAAAATCGAACACTTTCACATTATTAATCTACCTGGAAAAAGCTTTAAAATTATATGAAACATACATTTATAAGCACACTTTATTTAACGACACCCTCATTTCGGCTATATTTCTTTTAATTTTTTTTTTTTTTATAATTACAATTGCATATTCTTTTCCTACTCTTTAAAACGACGTATACAATGCCATGTTTTCGAATATCATTTTCTTTGATGGTCCGCCATATTGGCCACCATCTTTGAAATATTTAGTTTGAAATTTCCAAAAAAAATCCTGTTGTCACAAATGCTGAGATGCACCTTCGTGCCAAATTTCTTTAACCATAGAACGCTAACCTGGAGTCAAAATGACTCCCATTTTGTTTAAACTATGAATGCACCGTGTCTGTAAAACACAGAATTCCCATCTCTCAGCTATGCTATCTCCCACCCTTGAATGACCTTCTACACTACTATCAGTTCAACATTCAGATTCTAAAGAGGACATATCGCTTGTATTTCTATAGTCGCGGAGTCATTTTGACTTCTGTTTAGTATTACACGTAAATTTTTTGTAGGTCATTTTGACGCAGAATAGTATTAACAGCCTAATGTAATAAGTGTTATTGTTTATTTGGCCATTACAAATCTAATAAATTAGGTATTATATTACTTTTAATTTAATAAATATTACAAATTAAAAGTAATATAATTGTAATTTATTCATTTATATGTATACATTTTTATATTTTTTGTTTTTATATGTCTAAATTATATAAAGTTAATGGAATATACGAATATAGCCACACAATGGAGAAAAAATACAATGACCCTAACGAGATTTATCGCTTGCTGAAGGAAATGACCGATTCAGATACCGACCATGAGCGTATTCGAAAATGATACCATGATTTTAATATAAATGCCTTTTTTGATCACATCAGCGATGATGATGAAAATGATAAATTAATTGAAACAATTTATGTCATAGAAAAACCAAAGGAAAGGAAAGGAAAAAGCTACATCAAGGAAATATTAAATAAAACCACTCAGCTAGATAACAGTACCGGATATGTAAGAGTAGTCCAGATTTAAAAACCGGAATTAAAAGGAAAAGTATACTTTTTTAATAGACTTTTGTATAGTATAATGTTTTATGGCAAACAAAGCACCCTAGTGTCCCAACAACTATGTGGTCTATGTCTCTGAGATTAAGATTTCCCCCCGGTTAAAAAAAAAAGTCCCAACAACTAGCACCAAAACATTTACAAAAATGCTATTCATATTAGGCCTTTATATTTAATAAAACTTGGTACAATAGATTTGGGAGTCAATATGACTCAAGGTTAGTAATAAGAGGTAAAAAAGTATGGTTAGGGTTCTAGGGTAAAAATCAGTCAAGATGTACTCCAATTCCAATAATTGTTGGGCAAACCAAAAAACACAAACTTACATAATCCCGTCTCTGAAATGAAGAACTCACTACCTGTTAAATAACAGGTAGTGAGTTCAGTAATAACAGGTGGTTGTTCATGCTCCATTTCCAGCAGGGTCAAATCTATTTTTATTCAATTAAAGACAGGTTTCTTTCAATCCTAATCAAGTAATTCTGTTTATCTTTACATCACTAAATAAAGTTTTCAGTGGGAAAGTCCTTAGTGGTTGCAGAAGGGAGTGATCACATTTTCTCTAAATCTTCTGTTTTCAGTTGTAATGCTGGGTGGTTTTTCCCGGTCTGACCTGACTATCCTCGTGGGAAATTAGAGCACAATATTCTTAGTTTAACTTCTTTTATTTTGGTTCAATCTGCTATAGATATCGTATAATTTCCTCGATGTTGATAGAGAAAATCGATTTTGATCAACAAGTGTTGGAAGCGAATTTATTTTTGATTTTCTTTTTACTTTGTCATATAAAGAGGAAGAATTGTGATGGCGCGTAAATTCGATTTTAAGATTTTGTTAGATTCACGCGTTTTGAGGTACCCTGAGTCCAAAAAAACTGTTTTTAAAAAAGTCCGGTTGTCATCTGTCAGTCGTCTGTCTGTCCGTCGGTCGGTCGTATGTGCAGACGCGTGGAGCCTAAACTACTAGGCCGATTTTGACAAAATTTGGCATACATGTACAGAAAAATTATACCCCATATGAATCAAATTATCTTTAAATCTTAAAATTATAAATTGAAAGAGGAGTGAGACAGTTTCTCTTTAATGAGTACATCTAAGATGTAGATGTGATATGATTAAATAGATGTGACAAGTGACCGATCCCTTATTCTGAAATAGCCCAATACTCAGAGGTAAAAGAAACGGTTTGAAAAATAAAATATATTTATTAGACGAACTTTTTAGCACGTAAAAGAAAGACCGGACATAAACTGTGGTATAGCTTGTATAGCCTTGTCACAGAGTTGGTTTCACATCCAATTATAGAGTGCAGCACCTCCTAGAGACTTCATCTACATACTGATTAGAAAATGCTTAGTATACATATATAATAAGGTAATTTCTTGGTTATAATTAACAATTTTTGAAAAATAATTAGCTTGATATGTCATTAATACATTTTGTTAATTAGTCATAGATAATGTCAATGAGCTATTATTATATCAGTTCCTCGATATAACTTTTATTACAAAATTACCAAGCTTTTTAGGGTAAAAAGGTTATATTTGTTGTTTAATATAAAAAATTATATTAGTATGACTGCATATAAAAATAAAGCGGTCTTTTCGTCCGGGCTTCTAAAGAACCTAATTTTCTAAAATGGACAGACCATCATCTTTATGAGAACTAAAATGTATATTATATTACCTTTTTAACTTTATCGCCCCCTTATAAAAAATAAATATTTCTTTATAGAAAATTATCTTTCCTCATATTCTCACTGAAATACTGTACTAAAACATGAATAAAATAAAAACTAAATCGAGAAAGATATGAAATTGTACATTTTTAAACATTCGTTCAGACATTTTAGTAATATTTTATTTTTAGTGTTATAGACTAAAGAAGTACTTATCGAATTTAATATTATCGTCTTCATTTTTCTTCAGATTAGAGTGGAAAAAGTAGGTAGAAATAAGAATAAAAACCCTATTCATAGTTTATTCTTGTCTTTGTGTTATTTTGAAGTGCACCCTAAAAAAAGGAATTAAACAAAAATAGTTTTTCTCTTATCTTTTTTATTTTAAGAAATTAATAAAGATTGTTAAAAATAAGAAACAAATGTAAAAGGTGAGGGAAATTTTTAATTTTCCTGGGAATTGTCGCTTCTGGGATTTTAATCTCAGAAAATACTTTTGAGCTGAATGGGATTATTAAATAAAACAGTTTAAAAAGTCTTTATAATGAAAAGACCAATTAAGAGTTTTAATTGGCAACATTTTTTTTAACTGTGGGGATTCTTTCTTTGGGTTTTTTTTTTTTTTTTTTAAATTATTTCCAAGGTAATTTTACTTCCAATTACGCGTGAAACAAAAAAGCTCTTTATATTATGGGAATTTGACAAAATAAAGTTTTAATAAAAATATGTTTAGTTCGAGTAACTTAAGAGGTTTCTCTTAGATTTTATATAAATATACTGTATAATTCTAAATAATATTAATATAATGTATAGTTCTATATTTAAATATGTTATATTCAATAATTATACTTTTACACAACACATCTAAACTCAACATGCAAAACAAAGTTCTTATCTACAACACCTTAATAAAACCTACATAGACATATGGCATAGAACTCTGGGGTTGCACCGAAACTTCCAATTCCTATCACATTCATTCTCTCCAATCCAAGATCCTATGAAAAATAGCACCAAAAATATGCACTAAATGTGCAATACACGATATAAACTCCCACACGGACTCTTACACAACTTGCAGAATAGAGTACTAATCTACAACACAATAATAAAACTAACATGGATAATACTATGGCATAGAACTCTGGGGTTGCACCAGACCTTCCAATTCCTATTGCATCCAATATCTATAACGTAGGATCTGAAAATTAGCTGACACCCCATCTATGTTTCAAATCTCGTCCTTCATAACGACCTCTAAGTCCCCATTGTATGTGAATTAGCCATTTCTCGATACAAATCCTTTCATGACTCCATTTCTGACCATTAAATGAATGAAATTAAATTAAATTTATTTCTTATTTGTCTTAATTAATTAGTTGCTATCTCTGGGCAGTTTCTTGCATTATGTCACCTCAAGTCACATATTCACAAATCTGTATTGCTTATAACAATCATTTATTTTAGTTACAGTAATTAAATAAAATAATATAAAAAAAGAATAATTATAAATAATATAAATATAATAATGTAAAATTGTTGATTTAACCTGAATAATAGTATTTAGTTGAGGGTTCATTTTTAGAATCAGAGATAATATTTCCTAGATCTGGTATAAAGTATTATCATGTAGACTAAATATATATATATATATTATATATATATATATATATATATATATATATATATATATATATATATATATATATATATATATATATATATATATATATATATTATTCATTAAAATACATTATAGCTGATTATAAGGTATATTTAAATGAATGTAGTTTAGAAGTGGTTTTGTAATGGACGTGTTACCAACTTCTGTTGCTGCCGAACTTACAGAAGATATCGGAAGCATTGTGATCGTTCCCAAGAACTATTTTCTAACGCCTCCAAACTCAAAAATTCCAAGACTAACATCCGTTTCAGACATCAGGGAACACTTGACTGTCTGTCCAATTGTTTGTAGTAACCAAATTCTGTTTGAATTGTATTTAAAACCCACTAAAGAAAAGCTGATCTATGATCCTAAATTTTGAGAACGAAAAACAATATCTCTATTGATTTCCCTGTGTAGGGTCTAAGTGAGTGTGTAGGTGATGAAGGTGTGTGTGTGTAGTTAGTCAAGTCAAACATTGATGAATCGGAAATTCGTCGAAGGATTCGATTTCGATGTTGATGAATGTGGTCAAATCCATCCAGTGTTGAAGAGTTAGAAATAGAGGGAGGTTTGATGACCCTAATGGACATGCTTGACCGTAAAACGCTTTCCGGTCAAATAGAATAACCAGGAGTAGAAGGGCCTGACCGAGTACGGGATTCGGTCAGGTCCTTTTAGTCTCAAGCTAGGGAAGGGGGTAAATTGACAATTAATGCACTAGAGGTGGACATAGAGATCCGGTCGGAATTTGGCCTGCAATGCTTAGTATTCACCAGCGACAAACTTCCATTCGCCCTGGACAGAACTACTGTTCAACATTAGTTTACGACCCGTCTTGCCTAGTTTACATCCTAGGTCAATATTTCAAACGGAACCTTAATACCCACACATAAGTCCGTTTAAATATCGTTTCAATTACACGAGCAACAACCCCCTTCCCCTACCCGGTTAAATTTGTGTTCACCTCGGTCCTAAAATTAATTCAATTTTCATGCTAATTTAGGTTTAGTACTGCCGTTGTTTCCTAACATCTTTTCAATGCAAAACAAAAAAAAAATCCAATTACGATTGCATTTTACCAAGTGTATTTAAATTTAAACATTTCCCGACAAATAGATAACAGTGAAACAAGCAATTTCAAAAGTATAGGATATTTCGAGGAAATATCCTAGGAGGATAGGCGAGGAAACCTATTATGCATAGTATCCTTCTTATTATTCCTTTGTTTTTCTAAATTTATATTCTTATTAGTGTAAAGAGTATATACAATTATGTATTTAAGTGTAGGTATGTTTCCGTTTATAAATGTTTGACTTATTTAAAATATCTATACTTCCTCCTGTCACTTAGACATTAGCTAGGTCATGTCAACAACATGGGTCGGAGAGAGGTCATGTCAACAACATGGGTTCGAGAGAGATCATGTCAACAACATGGGTTGGAGAGAGGTCATTTAAACAATATGGGTTAGAGAGAGATCATAACAACAACATGGGTTGGAGAGAGGTCATGTCGGTATCTCGTTTAAAACTGAACTGAGTTTGATGATACCGTCTCTACGTGTGTGTTGGCCTAGATACCTGTTGCAAATCTCAAAAATTCAACCCTCATCCCCCATATCGCTAAATGTATCGATCTCACCGTGTGTGGGGCCCTTAAAGGTTCTAATTCTAGAATCTGACCTGATATTATTTCCATATAATATTAGCATCATACATTTATTTACACCTATATCTTAAAAAGTACTTATCTTATTTTTAAGAAATTTGGATGGTTTTTTGAATGCAGCCTGCGGACAGCCCCAGACAAATTTCAACCTACACATTTAAATATTGCTAAATTGATGTAAAAAAAAAATACGCATGGTGTCGCGGGACACCCGGTAGAAACGAAGTTCCTTACGCTTTTCATTAAATATAAATTATAAAATCACAAAGTTAAGTTATACGATACTACTTATACATGGTGGAGTTAAAAAAGAGACAAAATTAAAAGTAATTAACTATTTGTACTTAGCCGAGTTAAGTCAAAATGGAAAGAAAAGCATTATTTTTATCATTGAAGCAAGCGCCTTGCAATAAATATGTATTGCAAATTGAGAATAAAAATGATCATGATGAGTTTATAGTTAAAGAGTATGGTTGTAGTAAGTAGGAAATAGGACAGTTCTCTACCTATCCGGCTTGCTAATTTAAAATGTTATAAAATATATCATTTCCCTACACAAAAACTTCTGCTTGTATCAGGTTGAAATTTTACTTGCCTGTTTCAATTGTACTTTAGACGATGTGTAAAAAGTTTTATTAAAATCGTTCGTTAAGATATCGGTAAAAACGTTACTTTCTCTATTTTAAAGATTTAGGTCCGATTTAATAAATTTAGCGATCTTTATCAGATCATAGCGGTTTCGGTGTTAGTTTTACTAAAAATAATATTTAAAAAAGTTGTTTGTCTCATTGAATAGATGAAGTTGGAATTTTTTCCGGCCAAAAATTCCAATTTTACATTTGAAGTTTACGTTTACGCGAGCGTTTCGCGCGACGCTTGGGCGGATAACGTTGTCCAAAGAACTCATCCTGGGCATTGGTAAAATGAACCAATGGTCGTGTTTACCAAATTTTGGTAAACACAATATTGGTAATTTCAACTAAATCGGTCAACAATTACTTAAGTTATCATCATTGATCGATTTCGTGACTGTTGGTTTTGTGACGGTCTTTTTTTCGGATTCACTCCCGGGCTCCACACGGTGTAACGTGCCATAAGGAACTTCGTTCCAAAAATTAGACAGATTTAACAAAAATAGGGAGAAATAAATCAATTTGACAATAATGGGTTGTAAAGCATAAAATCATTGATGTATGTGCCATAGGAAGCGAAGGAACCTATTTGCCACTCTAATTGGCAGACTATTTGTAAACATACTACTTATTTTAGTATGTTCAACAGGTCATGGTTTACGTTACTTGTTTTTGAGTTTTAATAAAATCAGATTTATTTTAAAACAATTCAATATTCAATTCAATATTTCTAAAACTAAATTTTTTCCGAGAAAACAACTTATACTGTTAAGTTCAAATTTTAATGGACTAAATTTTAGAATCTATCTACATATATAAAAGTCAACGTATGTGTGTGTGTGTGTACGTTTGTTCTTTATAAAAATCCACAGTTTTAGTCCGATCTCGATCAAAAAATGCACACTTGACCTTCAAAGCAAGGAAAAAAACAAGGTCTACATGAAGTTTCGAAATTTCAATTTTGGTACACAGGGGTACGGGGTACAAGTAATAAATACGGGGTCAAAGTAATGAATACCCTTCGTGATGCATATCGTTGAAATGCTCTTTAAGAGTACACTAATTGTTGTTATTTACACTTTTGTCATATTTTCATTTAGGAGGGATATAAAATGGAAAAATATAGCTATATCTTATTTGTTCTTTATACAAATCTACAGTTTTTGTCCGGTCTCGATGAAAATTTGCACACTTGACCTTCAAAGCAAGGGGAAAATCAAAGTCTACATGAATTTTCGAAATTTAAATTTTGGTACACAGGGGTACGGGGTACAAGTAATGAATACGGGGTCAAAGTAATGAACCCCCCTTCGTGATGCATATCGTTGAAAAGCTCTTTAAGAGTACAGTAATTGTTGTTATGTATAGTTTTGTCATATTTTTATTTAGGAGGGGGGTAAAATGGAAAATATAACTATATCTATATTTAAAATGAAGAGTATCTATATGAGAGAATCTTTTATACAAATCTACAGTTTTATCCCAATTTGATGAATATTTACACTCTTTTTCTTCTAAACAAGGTGAAGGTCACTGCCTACATGATTTTCCGATATTAAAATTTTGGTACACAGAGGTACGGGGTACAAATGTCAAAATAATGGATACCCTTCATTATGCATATCGTTGAAAAGCTCTTTAAGAGTACATTAATTATTGTTAAGTACGTTTTTGTCATATTTTCATTTAGGAGGGGGAAAATGGAAATTTATATATATATCTATAAAAGTCAACGTATGTGTGAATGTGTTCTTTATACAAATCAACAGTTTTAATTCGATCTCGATGAAAATTTGCGCACTTGACGTTTAAAGCAAGGGGAAGATCTCTGTCTATGTTCGAAATTTAATTTTTGTTACACAGAGGTTCGGGGTACAAATGTCAAAGTATTGAAAACCCTTCATGATGCACACAGTTGAAAAGCTCTTTAAGAGTACAGTAAATGCATTTAGGGGGGAAAATGGAAAAATATATCTAAAAGTCAACGTATGTGTGTATGTTCTTTATAAAAATCCACAGTTTTAGTCCGATCTCGATCAAAAAATGCACACTTGACCTTCAAAGGAAGAAGAAATCACTGTCTACATGAATTTTCGAAATTTAAATTATGGTACACAGGGAACAGGGTACAATAATGAATACGGGGTCAAATGACTGAATACCCTTTATGATGCATATCGTTGAAAAGCTCTTTAAGATTACATTAATTGTTTTTATATACAGTTTTGTCATATGTATTTTAATTTAGGAGGGGGTAAAATGGAAAAATATAGCTATATCTTATATAAGAAGAAGAGTGTCTGTATGAGGGTGTCTTTTATACAAATCTACAGTTTTATCCCAATTTGATGAATATTTACTCGCACTTTCCCTTCAAAGCAAGGGGGAGGTCCCTGTCTACATGAATTTACGTAATTTAAATTTTGGTACCAAGGGGTACGGTGTAAAAATGTCAAAGTAATGGATTCCCTTCATATGATGCATATCGTTGAAAAGCACTTTAAGAGAAAAGTAATTGTTGTTATGTACAATTTTATTTAGGAGGGGGTAAAATGGAAATTTATAGCTATATATATAAAAATCAACGTATGTGTGTGTATGTTCTTTATACAAATCAACAGTTTTAGTTCGATGTCGATAAAAATTTGCCCACTTGACCTTCAAAGCAAGGAAAATGATAGCCTACATGAATTTTCGAAATTTAAATTTGGTACACAGGGGTATGGTACAATAATGAATACGGGGTTAATGTAATGAATTCCCTTCATGATGCAAAAGCTCTTTAAGAGTACAGTAATAGTTTTTATGTACAGTTTAGTCATATTGTAATTTAGGGCGGGGGCGAATTTAGGATATTTGAAAATTAGCTTATCAAAGAAGAGGGGGTATAGAAATAGGTGGGAGAGATAGAATCTAGATATTTTTGCATAGTAATATAATTTATATTTATATGTTTCATTATGATTGTTTATAAACTTATCTAATTATAATAACACTCCGTAGCGAAGCACGGGTACCCAGCTAGTTGTTAATAAAAATCGTCGGAACAGTTCTTAAGATATCATTTTTTTCAGACGATTGAGACATTTTCTTAAAACCACTCTTTTGGACTCAGGAGGCCTTAAAATGTGTAAATCCACTAAAATCGAATTATTGCATAATTCTCATATACTACATATATGGAAATATAAAAAGCAAAAACCAGAATAATATATATTTCAAAAATATAAATCGTACTTCATTTTTTCTCTCTCGATTCTTGTATAAAATAAATGTTTTAAAGCATTTCATTCTGGAATAAATGTTTTTTAAAAAGTACTTTGAGCCTTTTTTTAGAGTTTTTAAAAAGGGTCAAGTGTTTACTTCAAGTGGGAAAAAGTTTTGGTTTCTTTCCAAAATATTTTATTCTGAATATAACAAAGTATGAAGAAGAGCGAAGAAGGATGTAAAAGAAAATGCGAGTGGACGGGGGCTAATGGAAAGCCTGGGAGAAGTAATTTTAATGGGAAAGCCAGAATAAAGTATGTGGAAATCAAACAAGCAGTTCAGCAAATTTCACTTTTTGAATTTTCCCCTTAATTTTTGTTTTTTAAAAAGTGGGTTTTTTGAATAAATACTTAAAACTTTTAGGATGAAATATTTCTTTGAAACGTTAAGATATAATGGTTTAATTTTTGTTAATAATTCATATTTTTTTTGCGAGAAAAATGAAAAATATGAGATATTAATACATACGGATAATAGTAAATTCTATTTTAAATACGGTACATACATTTCACAGAAGTTTTGTTAGAAAAAAAAAAAAAAAAAAAAAAAATATATATATATATATATATATATATATATATATATATATATATATATATATATATATATATATATATATATATATATATATATATATATATATATATATATATATATATATATATCATATACATATAATGTTTATTAAATCAAGTCGGACAAGAGGTTTTTTTAAAAAAATTTGGTGATGAAAAAATAAAGTGTTCCCTCAAATCTTAAAAGAGAGAAATTTTTAAAAAATTGTTCTTCAGGACGATCAAAAATTTTTCTTTTACTCGAAAACAAAATTTTCCTTTCAAGATAAGTGAAAATTAAAATCAATATTCTTTTTATTTATGTTGCTAAATGAAATTACTTTTCATTGCCTTTCTTTTGGGTGACAATAATAAGTTATTGCCATTTTTTTATCACTGTTAAAATTAGTTAAATTGATGATAAAGAAACAATTGGAAATATCTAATATATTAGTGCAATATGCAGAAATCACAGAATGTTCTTATTTATCAGCATCGTTATCAATTTTCGATATCTAAAGTTATTTCATTCATACAAGCAATTGCTGCGACACTGCATTGTGTCTTTTCGGGCACGGAAATAATAAAATCAGATTAAAAAGCAGCTACATCTTTATCACAAATTTATTTCCTATGGATGCAGAAAAGGATGCAGCACCATGAAATTCGTAGTAAGATCACAATGGTTTCCGTTATTCGAGAAAAACACTCGTATGTTTTTTTCTTCTGTGTGATAGCTACTCATCATGAAAGAGGTGTATTTATAAAATGTCTTTGGATAGTGTATTTTTGTCATGTTTAAGTTTTCATTTTTAGTCTTAAGATACACTACACAGGGTATGAGTTACCTTTTTAGCGGTACCAATCCTTCCCTCCATTTTGTTTTAATCTTTTACAGCCAGTTTCTTAGCTTTTTTAAAAATGTCTTCCATTTGCACTTTCAAAGTCATTCACTAGGTATTTTTCATTCTATTCAGTTCATTTCTTTTTTTTTTAACTTATTTTAAATTTTTGTTATAATTTTGTTTTATTTGTTTTACAATCTAATTTTACCTTATTTTATACCTTAAATTTAATTCTGTTACATTGCATGTAGATTATCTGAAGAAGACTGCTTTAGAACAGCCGAAACCTGTCAACTGTTTAATATTTTTTTGCGTGAAGATTTTGTTTGGTTATTAAACTACATATCTTTCATGATAATACATTAAGTACTATTTATATTACTGTTGTTTTTCATATTTTCCTCTTCATTATCTTGGATGACAATGAAATATTATTATCAATTTTGTCATTGACATTATTCACTTTATCATCATACATTATAAATACATTTAAATGGTAGGCCTACAAATGACAATTTATTTCTTCAAATGCATTATAAATATTCAGTATGCCAGTATAAGGGTGAAGAAGGGAGGGAGTGTTTGCAAGGAAGGGTCTTTTCGTATTTTGCCATTGTCATATATTTATGGGTTGCGTTTAGTTCATAAATCTAAAATTCATACTCGACTCAGGCGTTCAAAAATACCTTTCTTTTAAGTCGGAAGCTTTTTCATCCGGTTATAAAGGACGAGACTGTAAATCATTCAGTCGATTTCAATTCATGTTTATTTACTTTCTTCATGCATATTTTTATGAGTTTAAAATATACTTATCTTTCCCTTAGAAATATATTCAATTTAAACGTCTATTATACACTAGTCTTTCCCTCGTTGGGCTCATCAGTAGACCAATTAAATGTTGTTTAATAATTTCGTTTCCAACGCCTTCATAGAAATGAATTAGGACTATATTTAACATAATTTATTTCATTATTCTGAATAAAATACCCTGCGAATATCTGTTGTAAGGATATTTATTATATGAAAAAACATATCTTTAATCATTTTTTTGACATGATAAATAACAAATAAAAAAAAAACTTTAAAAGAACTTTATGTTTTCGAGGTTGATGAATTCCAAATGTACAGTTTTCCCGGAAAATGCCCCAAAAGTTGGGAAAGATTGTATTATTAGGGGTATTCGACCCAATTTTTTGCCTAAAAAAATTGTTGAGTCGCAAGACAGTTATTATTTTATGAGAATATAATTAATTAATTACAAATCAGATAATGAGGTAAAATAAGAAAATTACAAGTTTTTGTTTGGCATCACAAGTAATTAATGATAATAATAATAATAAAATTGGGTGTTTAAATAAATTGTTCTTTTGATGAATATTGTTCCTTAAAATCAGAAAAAGACACTAAACATTTGTTATATAATTGAAAAATTAATAGAAATTGACTTTGTGTGCAAGGTGTTCAGGTTCTGTAAATTTTTTCCAGGAGTAAACCACCCTTGTTTTTAAAAGTATCAAAACCATAATTTAGAAAAGTGGTTCAAAATGGCAAAACGTTTTAAATATTTAATATTATTTTAGTATTATAAAACAATATTTATTTTATGAGAACAAAGTAAATTATTACAAATCAAATAATAAGCTAAAATAAGATAGTTACCAATGTTTTGGCATCACAAAGAATTAGTAATTATAATATTTACACCTTATTAGAAATGCACTGCCACAAAAATATCCCGTTTTTTATGCATCCTTATGAATAACATTAGGTTATTACAGGACTACAGGTTATTACAGCTGTACAGCAGTGTGAAACATTCCTCACCTCTAAGGGATTCCAATTTCACTAGATATGTCATCACCTTGGCTACTGGTGTCTTGCCACTCGGCTACTCGACCATTCATACAAATGACTTTTTTACTCAATTACCTTAAAATAAAGCATATAAAGCCATACTATAATATATATATAATAATAATAATAAATAAATAACTTTATTGTTTTTAAACATATAGTTTTTACAATGGAGTTCGGTTTTGGGGCATTATGCTTTTTTTACTTTAATTTGATTATTTTATTATAGGATAATATATAGATTTAATATAGTTAATATTATAAATTTTATTTAACTGCCCATAATCATTTTAACTCATAAATAAATAAAGACGTGGATTTAGCTACTACTACAACACCTGAATTAATAATAATTTCATTTAAAATAAATAAGGACTAACAATCTTAATATATGATGAGTACTAACAGACAAGTTATATCTAACAGCAAATAAATAATAAATATACAAATTTTTGCATTAGATTATATGGTTGTAAATCCTTTGAGCTGACAGTAAAATAACTACAAAAATTAAATTTTTGTAATCTACATACAAATTTAATAAGGTAAATGCATAAATAACAAAAAAAAAAAAAAAAAAAAAAAAAAAAAAAATCGTGATAATAAACAAATATCTAATTTAACACTAGCAAGACAAAGTATATACACACCCATACATATATATACATACACACCGTCACTACATACCCGTATACTTGTGTATTTTTATTTTTTTTTATTTCATTTTCTTTTTTTTTTTAATGGATTTTAATTGACTTAAAAATCAAGCTTCTTTAATTTATTTGTCCCGAAGAAAGGTTTGAATTCTTAAAGGTTCTCTTTCATATCGAAATAGGCTGTTGATTGTCCTTGGATATTTTATCATTAAAAGGTTCTCTAAGTTCGAGGGGTGCTGTTGGTTGGCCGGCGAGGTTGGGTTAAAAAAGCTTCTAGGGTTTCTTGGCCGATGCGTCGCTTTTTGGTTACCTTAGAATCCGTTTTCTGTTTGTTGTTAGTCGCAATGTTTATTTCGTCTGACGTTTATATATATATATATATATATATATATATATATATATATATATATATATATATATATATATATATATATATATATATATATATATATATATATATATATATATATATATATATATATAAAGCGTTATCTTTAAATTAATAGCTATTTTAGAGATTCATCATCCTCTGCAATGACAGTAACGATTGGCAGGAAAAGAAATCTTCATCACCTCTTTAGTTGATGAAGATTTCTGTTGATGAAATTCTTCACATTACATATTCATTTTATTTATTTTATTTTTATTCTTTTACATTTCATAGTTTCTCTACCTCCCTAAAAATGTTAGGTATAAAAAATAATCCGGTAAGAGAAACTCAATCTGAACCTTTTCATTTACATAGTGTGACTGAGGAGGGAGGGGGGCTCGCAGGAGAGAGTGGTTGACTCTTGATCAATCAGGTTAAGAAGTAACGGGCGTGGTCAATAAGTTAAATGGTTGACTACACAGCTCTTAGTTCAATTCTCGGACCCCCCCAGTCATGTTTACCCATTGTTAGACAAATAGAAAGCTGCTCGAAAAAGTTAGTTCTACCAGGTTTGGGCCTGGAAAACCATGGACGACACTCTCGGTTCGATAAATAATTTAGATGTGAGACATGGTTTACCAATCAAACACTTCGCACAATTTGTTTGGTCTTCCAACCGGGTTTGTTCAATGGACTACCTAAGTGATCTGCGTTGGGTGTAAAGCTTCCCGGAATAACAAAAATTACTGCCAATTGGTGTGGCACATAGCTTCCTCGCATCCTATCACGTACTTTATTGATTTTATGCATTTACAAGCCATTGTTGTCTAATTTGTTTAATTGTTTCCCGGTTTTTTTAATCTGTAAATATTGTTTTGATTTTTTACATGTATCAAAGTATTTATTTAAAAGTTGAAGTTTCAAAAGTTTATGCATTTACTAGCCATTGTTGTCTAATTTGTTTAATTGTTTCCCAGTTTTTTTAATCTGTAATTTTATTTTTGATTTTTTACATGTATTAAAGTATTTATTCAAAAGTTAAAGAACGAAGACAGTCAAAATTAATCTGGGGCTATCTGCGGGTTACTTTCAATAAACTAGAAACGTTTCATACAATTCAGCTAAGTAAGTACTTTTTGCTATAGGTGTAAATTGTTTGTGCGCATGTGGAAGAGAAACAAATGCGAGCAGAAGATTGAAACTTATATGGGGCCAATGAGCTATATGACTATGAGCTAATTATGACTTACCATCCTAATATCATTAAAATCGGACGTGCAGTTTTAAGATATGTACATAGTTTAGTCTGACTGACAACATAAAAATGAAAGACGACTGACAAACGTTTTTTAAAAACTTTTTTGGTGTAAATCTATCAAAATGTCAAAATCGAATGTTCGCGCCATTACTAAACTTTCACTCTATATATATTATGTATATGAAAAAGTATAAAATCTACTTACAACGATACAATGTATAGTTTATTTAACGTTTCAATTTATTTGGAAAAGGATATATAAAAGGTTTTCTCGCTGATGTTAGAAACCGAAATCTGATTGGTCCGTTGATATTTTACCGCGTTTATTTATCGATTCCTTTTCAATTAGTTCTTTTTGTTTTCAAGAGAAAATAATTTCTTATCGAAAAGAGAGGGTCTTGACTCTTATTGGTTGGTACGGAAAAAGGAAACGTGCTCTCAACGGACCAATAAAAACTCAGGACATGACTTAGGAGTGAGACGGAGAAAGTCTAAATCCTTTATATTAAGGATCCGGTGAGGACCACAGGGCGTCGCAACGAGAAAAAGAGAAAAGTATTCTACAGGAAAATAATAAAAAGGATCTTCCTCCGGTCCCAGAAGGACTCTTCTGATTTCAGGACCTGTCCTTTTTATTGCACTTGTTTCCCTTCAAGGATTCGTCCTTTTTTTTCATCCGGGTCAAAGGTCCTTTAGACACAAAAGGAAATTGTAGAGCTCGGTAGGCAAAATAGAAAACTTATCATCCTAAAGGGGATTTAGAAGGTGCACAATGAAATGGTCTCCTTTAGTGGAATCTAAAGGTTAAAACGGCAAATTAATGTTATTTTTAGTTCCTAATGGAAAGAAACTCAAATAAAAATAGTTCCATCTCTGTCTAACAACAGAAAAAATAGAAAAAATAAATAATAATAAATACTTACTACAATTGGTGTTTCTCATCCACTTATCAACTCAACCTAACTAAACTCACCCTTATCAAACTTAACCAGTTTTGGTAAATGTAAGAATGCCACGTGCTATAAACTCAATAAATCTACATCCCTTTAATCATAGATTTTAAGTGAATACTCAGTCGATTAATCAGAACTGAGAAGTTAATATATTACTCCTTATTTATTGTTAAGAGTTTGAATCCCAGATAAGCATGGCATGTTTGCACTGATGATGTATTGAAGTATAGATAAAATATGTGATACATTTCTTGTAATTGCCTAATGATGTAAGACTCATCTATCAAAGTTTCCTTGTGGAGGGTATAGAAACTAAAAGGTAGAAAAATAGAGCTTAAAGAGAGAACTATTAATTTTACAACCAAAATCAAGCTTGATTGTGTATTAAAATATAGGAAGATAAAAAGAGCGCCCTTATATGGAAAAACCTCTTATTTCATGTGTGTAAAACGTCATCTCATTTCGGTTCGACGAGGGCCGTTCGATGAGGATAAAGAAATATAATCTAAAAATCTGGGTTCATTTTTCGGAGAGGCAAAACCTGGTTTTAGACTTGGTTTTTCCAACTTTTTTCTTTCTTTCGGAGACCGAGAGGTTAAAAATACCAAGACATAGACATAGTCGATGCATTGAACCGTCCCGCAGGTAAGATAAAGGATTTTCTCCCTGATCCTTCTATTCCCTAATCAGACTCATAGCAATCTAGCAAAGCTTTAAAAAATAATAAAACCTTTATCTATTATTTTATATACCTACATATATATTAATACCTACATCTAATCCTATATAAATTACCCCAGCCGAATAGAATTTAAATACGATTATAATCATATTAATTCTATAAAGTTGGGTTTCTCGGCTAGGGTAATTTATAGGCCTAGATGGTCGCAGATTTTGTGAATCACAGTAATAAAATTGTGACAGAGATTTTTTGTTGTAGTTATAAAATCTTTGACCTTGTCTCTCTCCTCCAATAAATCTAGATTTAAAACCCCTATAAGTCGTTTTCCCGAGAAATATCTCGTTTCTGAGATATTAGATATAGATGGATTTATTTCCTGGATTATAGCTTGGTCACTTTTATGCTTGCTATCTCCTGGATGACAAGATCTTGCTGATAATAATGAAAATTTAAAATGAATTTGAACAATCATCTGTTGATCACTTTTTTAAGAAGTTCAAAAATAAATTTGTTTTTTCGGAATTTAAATTATGTGCATGTGAAAGTTTTGTTTGACTTTCACGGTCTGTGTTTTCCGATAATAACAGCTGTTTTCATGGAGGTTTGAAAAAGTTTTTAAAACTCACAGAAAGCCAGTAACTTTCTCTGAAGAAGTCTTACTTTTATTCATTTATTTACTTTCATCCCCGATTTTTCCAACTTTCCCACATCAAAAAATTGTTTTTTTAATGTTTTTTTTTTTTCTAAAAAAAAAGTTTTAAATATTTATTATGATAAGTCTCTTGAGAGCGATTCCTTCTTCAAATATTTGTTCGAGTCGAGAACAAGAGGGAGGGAGGGAGAAATCAGTCTCGAGAAGATATTGATTTACAAAGCAGTAAAGTTTTGGGAGGTAGGGGTGCTTAAAGACAGAGGAGCTTCAACAGTGTGGTGGGGAACTTTGGGCTTAGAGTGAGAGCATGACAAATGACCCCCGTATAACGACCAGGGGGGAGGGTATGCCAACCGGAACATCTCCCCCTCCACGGAGGAGTAAACTGACTCGGTATCCTTCAACAGGCGGCAATTTTACCAAAATGTATCGATACAAATGAGACTTTAGGGGGGGTACAAAAAATAAAATAGAAACGGGCAATCCATCATGATGGCATCTCTGAATATTTTATAATCTCACTTGCCGAGTCAACAGTTAGTTGGTCTATTCACTTTCAATATTATACAAACAACTTATTTCTACAAAGATTTCGTAAAACTTATTCATAGTGAATTTTAGCCAGCGTGATCGTGGGTATATAAGCACCTGTCCTTTCTGCTCGGCTATCAATGAATCAAGAGTGTCGCACAAGGTTGTGGGTTCGATCCCGCTCCATTATTTACTCGTAATATGAATAGAGGGTGGATCAGGGCGAGGGCACCCATTAAGTTCTCTGTAGTTGTGCACTGATTTGTATCTGTGAGTCAAGAGCGGTACAGGGTCATGGGTATGATCCCACACATTGACTCTTATATTAACAAATAATTTTTTACAAGGGGAAAAGAAGATTCATGTGAGAGATTAGTTCACCGAAAAATTTTTTAATTGAAAAAATTAGAGACTGTAACTCAAGTAATAATACTTATACATATATGTAATTAAGTCAAACTATTTGCATTTCGATAGATTTAATTTAGCGAATTGTTGAATTAAGAAAATAGAAAATAAATACGTTATAGGGAGCAATTAATCTCTCAAATTCAACACTCAAATACGGTGCGAGACTATACTGAAATTAAAATGGTGGTAGCAAAGCAACCATAGTGTGGAGTCAGGAAGATACTTCGGAGCCAATCTATCTATTGTAAAACAAAGAACATTGCCAGATAAAAGCTTAGTCTTCTTATCTCACAGAATAATAATTGCACCCTATGGAGATTTAAATTAAAATTCAAAAGAATTGCTGACAAAATATCACCTGACTTCACCCCAAGTTAAGTTGTTGAAGTATTTTTTATACATATATTTATATGTAGGTATATAATAGATATTATAAATTAACATAGCTATCTTTAGAATACTGTGTGTTTTAACCATTAAGCTACGTAATTTTAAAATTCTATAATTTTTTTTATTGCTATGTAATTACTTATTATTAATTAAAATAAGACTTCTTCTTAAATATGTAAAACTTATGTTTTATTCTGTTTTTTACATTTGTTCCTACTAAACATTATACTAAAATAAAATTAAGATAAGGATAATTGTAGCATTTCATTTACCCTGTCCTATTTTAGTAGACTATTATTCTTAAAATATATAGTTTAATCTTTTTATATTTGGCGCTAGTATATATATATATATAATATATATATATATATATATATATATATATATATATATATATATATATATATATATATATATATATATATATATATATATATATATATATATATATATATATATATTATATTTATATATATATATATATATATATATATATATATATATATATATATATTATATATATATATATATGGTTTTATCTTTTAATTTAAAATGAGAATCACGTCTACTGAGGAAAAATTGGGAGATATTTCATAATAACAGTGGGAAGTCACTTACCTTCTTCAACAATTTATTTCCTCATATTTTTCCTCTTATTTTATATTTTTTGAAAATTGTAGAAAAATAATTTAAAACTCTTTTTTCTCAAATTAATAGAAATGCTGGATATTAACAATAAAGGTTTTTCAAGCATTGGAACTGACATTTTTTGCATAATAACCATCTTAGAAGACAGAAAATGCAAAGGCTTTTTCATAATTTATTTTTTCTATATTTTGCTGAAGCGTGAAAACCTTTTTTTGGTTCTTTATTAAATATTAGAACTATATAATTTTACAGATCTATGTTTTGTTGGCAATGTGTTACATGATGAAGGAAATTGTCCATGACTAACCGCATGACTATACCTTTCGGCTGGGATAAATTGTGTGGATGTAGGTATTATAATGAAAATAGATAAAACAATAAATTTATTAATTAAATAGTAATGAAAATAAGATGGTAAATAAAGAGAACCAGATATAGTAATAATAAATTATGTAATGATTAAATCTCTGGGCCACTTTCTCTTCGTGCAATGAGGGGGTTATCTGTAATGATATGGGATGCAAAGAGCTGTACTAGAGGATTGGGGTGATTATATAATGATTTATGGATTGAGTGATATTGAGATTCGGAACAATCTCTGACAAAAGGCATATTGAGATCGTTGTGGAGAGTAAGTTTGGAGACTTACATTGTGTGGACAAAGCCTTGTCCACACTAGTAGACATGTTGCGCGATTTTGGTCTCAGAGACAATGTCTAGCGATTTGTCTATTAGTGTGAACAAGGCTTTAGAAGGGGAATTTGTGATTTTCTTGAGGATGTTATAGATTGGAGAGTATAGAATCGACGAGAGCTGAAAGGCTTAGGGCTACCCAACGCACTTCTAGGACGTAGGTCCAAACTGGTTTTAAGATTAGATTGTAAATACGAAGTTTATTTTTTAAAGTAAGATTTGACCTACGATCTAGAAGACATAGCAGCAACTTGTATCGTCTTGAAATGTTCGTACGTTTTCTTTTTGTATGATGTTGCCTAGTGAGTCGTCTATCGAGGTGAAAGTCAAGGGATAAGAACTTGGTAAAGAATAACTGGAGGGCAGGCACTATGACGAAGAATAAAAGTTATATGAATACTTTTCGTTCTTTAATTTATATTTTCCATTATCTTAACCAAGATTCAAGAAAGAGAAGGTGGCTTTGAGTGTTATTTGATGCAGTTTGAGGGGTTTTAAGGGCAAATAGAATAGTGTTGTCTGCAAAGATGCCAAGAACTGAGGAAGGATGTTGAGGAATATTGTGAGTAAAAATAGAATATAGGATCGGTTCTAGGATATTGCCGTGATGTACTCCAGTACTTAGAGGACAGATGGGTGAAAAAGGGGATCTTAAGCTTGCTCGAAAATATCATTAGGTGAGAAAGGATTTAAGGATGAGGTAATATGTAAAGGGTAGGATGCTCTTGTTTCCAAAGCAGACCAGCATGCCAAATCCTATTAAAAGCCTTCGTCTCGTCCAGGAAGACAGCTGAGCAATACCTTTTATTCTCGAGGGTAGAATAAAAATTGAAATAGGTTTTAGTAGAAAAATAATGATAGTAATTATAAGATATTTTTGGAGTAAGCTGTAATAGGAGGGTAGAGGTGATGGCTTTGTCCTGCTTCGCAGCACACTCTTAGTATTGGGTGGTAGGTTGGAAGTTCACAAGCACTGAATTGAAGTTGATGAGAAGAGACGATATAATAAACCAGTTGCATATAGTACTTGTTAGTATGTAACAGACCAAAGGATGGTCAAGAATATACAGTATATACAACAGGATCACAGTAAGTACACTATATGGCAGAGGCACTCTAAGTTAGTCAGTAGAACTTTACTCAAGTATAAATACTTGACTTAGGCAACTGCGTGAGATGCAAACTCGTCAATGGGTCAAGAGAGACTGCAATTATTGAGTGCAGCACAAGACGGGACGCCGGGCCGATACAGTAGGTACACAGTACTCCAAAGACTCGATTTGTTGACAGTTAAACATATGCAGGAGTAAGGTGTGAAGCCGTCCGTGATTCAAGAGTGACTGAACAATTGTGGAAAAGAATATACCCTTTAGTAGAAGGGAAACGAATGGTGAATATAATTAGTACCATGGACACAAAAGTAGGTACAGAAGTAAAGTGCAAGGCAGAGTTAATTTGATTATCAATCCAAGGTACCTTAAAATGAGGCTATAGCTAATTGAATTGAACATCTTCAAAAAAGGAAACCATGTGATTTTACCATGTTATTTTTTTATTTTTTTTATATGTAAATAATTAATTTTAGTTCCAAATAAAAAAATAAAAAATGTGTGAGACTCTCACGCATTAGAAGTGAAACATAAGTTCTAGAAACAGAATAAACATATTATGAAATATGTGTATGAAATAGCACAATAAACCTTAAATACGCAACATACATATTTATAAACAAGAGTTTACAATGCCGCAATAGTCAGATAACTTCTCAAAGAAACATAATTTCAATTAATAAAATATTTGTATAAAATGTTAGCGAATAATGAAGAAAAACAATAAAAACAACATTAACATATATATTAATTGTTAAAATGTATATAATAATACCCTTATATACCAATTTTGTGTACTGAATGAATCAACTACTCCCGTGAGGTAGTGGTTAGCTTGTGTGATTCTTAACTCTGGGGTCGGGTGTTCCAGGCTCGTCCAGAGGGAAGATTTTTTACAGGTAAATCAACTGCCGGCCTAAGTCAGCAGTCGATCAAAATATCTATATCATAGGCGAGTCTTAAAAACTTGAAATTTCGTAATAATATATTCTTAAAAAACTAAATTCCCGTAATAAAAACTAATAAACTTCGAATTTATGTGATATCACTGTTTAGTAGGGTTATATCTAGAGCAATTGAATTTATATATCTATATATATTCAAAGTTTAAAGCATTTTTCAATGTTTTTATTAATTTTTCATAGAGCGTTCCTCGTTGTTGGCTTTACTTTTTAAATTGAATTTTCATGAGTAAAAACAAAATAAATTTACTTAGTTTTATATAAAATTGTTTTTGTTATTTTTATCAGAGGAAGTTCATTTCATATGAAAATATAATTAAATATAAATATTTTAAAAGCATATTTTTGCATAAATATAAATTGTTACGAGGAAATATAAAAAATCAGTGAAAAATATGAATTTTATAAAAAAAAGTCACACCAGAAAAAAAAAAAAATCTTACCAAAAAGCTTAAATCATCTGCAGGAGTCGAACAAAAGCGAACTATTTTTGGCTAAGAGGAAAGAATTTTGTTTGGAAATTCGTAAATAAATCTAACAAAATTAGTTCTTATTTCGATAGAAATATGAATATTTATAAACATTCACACTAAAAACATGTCCGTCCCTAAAAGTATTTATTTATTTATTTTTTTTTTTTCATTCATATTTTTTTATCATTGATATCGTCAATGATAATGAATCACTTCGAATCATTTTATAAAAACTTACTTTAAAAATAATCCTACCTGGTCAGCAAGCGAGCCTCGACCTTATAACTATTTCCTTTAAATATTTTCTTTAAAAATTTCAATATCTTTTCAAACATTAAGTGATCTATATGGTTAAATTGGATATTGAGTGGTCTCCAATTTAAACTTTTATCAAAATTGTTGGAACAGTTTCTAAGGAGTATTCTTTTTACGATTTCCCCCAAGGTAGCATTTTATATCCTATCTCATGTGGTTTGGAACAACAACAACTAATGTCCATGTTTTGACATTTCTGGTTTTTGGTTATCCAATTACTTTACTAAGTCAAGTTTCGTTTGCAACAACATCTAATGTCCTAAATCTAACTCTTGGCTATATTTTTCTCATCACAACCAACCAATGTCCTCACAGATTGCCAGCAATCCATGGATTTAATAAAATTTTCTCTAAACTGCAATTATGGACATTGGTTGTTGTTGTTCCAAGCCACAATCACATCTATACTTCCAACGATCCCCAGAATTTTACATTAGTTCTTGCTTCCTTTGTAGACGATTAGAGCACCCTATCGTTATATAAGTCTACAGCCTCCAACCATGTACAACAGCACCTTACACTCGTGAAACTTGGTTCAAGAAATGGTGGATCAAGGTAAATAAAAAAAGGCTCTCATGAGGCCTTTGTGATCGAGTAACCCTTAACCAAATCCTTATTCATCATTCTACTTCCGTCCGCTACCTGGAGCTATACTAGATCCATATTTAACATGGGCAAATCACACTAAACATGCAATACAATACACCCTATAAACTCCTACACAGACTCTTGCACAGCATGTAGAACAAAGAACTAATCTACAACACAATAATAAAATCAATATGGATATAATATGACATAGAACTTTGGGGTTGCACCAAACCATCCAATTCCTATTGCATCCAATATCTCTATAACCTAGGATCTGAACATTAGCTGACGCCCCATCTATTTTTCAAATTCCGTCCCTCATAATTACCTCAAAGTACCCTTTGTCAGTGGAAGCCATTTCCAGATACAAATCCCTCCATGATTCCCTTAACGACCTTTCCAATCTAGTAGTCCACAATTTGTTTTCGCAATTCCCTGACTATCCTCCTAAACGCCTGAAGAGACTGTGGCCACGTGCCCTCATAGATATCTAAATTATATATTTATAATTTATAAATTATATATTTATTTTAAATTAATGATTTCATTTTATTTATCATTTCTTTATACCATGCATACAATAAATTCTGTCTTAATTCAGTAAGTGCCACACCACTTTGAATCATATCGTTTTCCAGTCACATATTCTCACCTACTTAACAATAATCTATTGCCGTTATAATAATCAAATAAACATTTAAAAAAAGAGAAAGAAAGTGATTAACCAAAGCTCTGATAAACTTAATTTAGCTTAAATGTTAGATTTTGTGATTAGATATATCAATAGAAAAACAATATTAACATTAAAATGCATCCGTCGTTTAAGGCTCGGTCACACAGGAAGAAGACTGTCCGCGGCGGACTCGGAAGGAAGCTATTGACGCTGGTCACTGCGGCGGAAAGTCCTCGTCCCATTTGACCGGGTCTTAAAATTAAAAGTTTTAACAAGTTCAAGCTGAAGTTATAACTTCGATAAAAGTGACGTCATATGAATAAATTATCGGCATATAATCAAAATTCACACTGACCTTTTGAACCCCAAAATTGTAATGTACCTTACCATTAGAAATTGAATTTGAATTTTTATTGGTTTCAATAAATTTAAACTAGAGTACCGAAGCTGATTTGCTAAGAATATACATTTATCCTTTAGTTTATACACGAAATTGACTTTCTTACGCACGCTGTAACTTTAACCCTTCCCACCCCAATTTCATTTTAACCCCCACACTTAACTAAACTAAATAACTTTACTAAAAACTTCCATTTTAAGATTCCAGTTTCAGGTTTCCTCTTTTCTCACTCACTTACTCAATGTCTTTAGTTGGAAAAGTTAATTGTGGATAAGAGAAATTTCTAGTAGGTGTTAAGAAAACAAGGAAGAAACTCGGTATAGTTACGTGAAAAAGGGGTTTTCAAAATGAATTGACAAAAGGAAAATATTCCATATTCTATTTTCATTCACAAGGCTCATTTTCTTGATCCACTGAAAGCGTTGGAACTAGAGAGCCATTTTAGAGACGATTCACCGAATAATTCGTGTTCCATTTGTCAACTTTTGTGGTGAGAATGCATTAGAAGGATATAATTTCGTCAGTGGTGAAACACGAGATGAATTTATTCGGTGGAGATATTATGTGGAGTGTTTCTAAAGCAGAATCCTCCCCCCCCCCCCCCTCTCCTCTGTACAAATGCTTTTATCTCTCTGTGTAGCTTTATATGAGAGATGAGTGTTTTACTAAATTGAACCAATAATAATTAAACATAAGCCACATGTCATCTTTTAAACATCAAAGTACCCCTATATTATTTTAAATTAATTATTATTTACCGGATCCAAAAGTTGATTAATTAAATAAAAGTTCCATTTAAAATGTTGGTAAGGTGATAAAGTTAATTTTTTTTTCATCACCAAAGCTTTTTGTTTAAACTAATGAATATTAGTTTATAAATATGTATATATTTATAGAATAACAAATATTTTAAATTAAAAATGACCCATTGTCTAAATTATGATTATCAACTATCAACGCCTCTACGTTAATCAAGTCGTCGGATTTTTAAAGAAAGCCTAAATCAAAATATCCAGCATTCCATTCCCGGTGGTGGCTCTAATTTTCTTCTCTTATTCTTAAGTAATAATTTAATCATTTATATTTCAAGGCATAAATTTCCAATAAATTTCTAATTTCTTAATATAAAAAGTTTGCTAATTAGTGTACACATAGTTTCCTTATACTTCATACTATCAGACGAATTGGCAAATGAGTATAAAACAATATGATCCCTCTTGGAATTGAAAGTATGGTTGTTTGTATCTCTTTCGATTCCCTTTGTGTTTACATTTATTTGAATAAAATAATAATTGTGTGCAGACGGATGAAATTAATATTGGAACATCTGGTCTATATTTACGACAATCCATACAAATTCTTTAGTTAAGATGTAATAGAAAAAACAATGAGAGACGGATGGTTTAAATTGATATTAATGCGATCTAACTTGGAATGGAATGAACCGTGGTTTTGAACCCATTTCAATTTCCGTTGAAGTCACATTTATTTTTATTCAATATTAAGTTTGTGTATTTTATATGGTTCAGTTTATATGGGACCAAGAGTGGGCTTCTTAGAGCCCATACTCCGAATTTCATCAGAGTCGGACCAGTACTGTTTAAAGATTTATGATGGCTCGCAAAATTTCAAATGAAAGACCAACAGACAAACACGACACCAAAATAATTTCCTTGATGTCGTTCTAGGGAAATGTTTGGATTCAAAGTCATACATTTTTGACGAAATCGAGTAAGAAGTGTCAAACTAGCCTAAATGAATTCTAGTTTCAGTTTCTCATCGACCCAAACTATTATTAATTTTTCCACCATATATCAGGGTTTTTGACATTAGACCAATCAGTCCACGTACAGTTTTTGTACTCCAGAGGGGTTTATCTGTGTTCTTGGAATCTTGGAGATAAGCCACTTTGGCTCTGAACGCCTCTAAATGTTCTTCAAAATAATCTCAATGTATCCGTTACCAAATACGGCTGACTCTTTTACGTCCCGATTATAAAATTATTATGTTATTACGTCCTGAAATTTTAGAGGGCCACATCTCCCATCTACTCGATGTTGCATCATCAGTTCGAAACAAGTCCCACCTCTTTGGCATTCGAACTCATACAAATAAACAGAGAGTAATTATTTACTTCTCCGTTCTAATTTATCAAGCTTGTCTTAACTTAATATCAATTAGGTTGAAGGAAGATATATTAAAACGTGGAGTTTACATCACGGTGGAGTATTTGATGGGAAATAGAGAGAGAACATGAAATTGTTGTCCCATGTATGTAATTACCACAGTATAGCTTGGAATGCAGGCAGAATTCCAGGTATGACAACCTTCTCGCAAGATTTGTGGCACGTCGTAATCTTTTAAACTCATGCTCACATAACTATAACGTTGCTGGAAAACTCCTGGATTCCGTTAAGCCTTTGAAAATTCTCAGGCTTTTCCAAATATTCCCCTTATGTGACATAATTTGTTTATCCCCTAGTTAATAATAGTGAAATACCTATTTCAAAACCAAACAATCAGTAAATTATTGTAATTAAATAGAGCAGAAACCGGGTTTATATATTTATACGAGAATACATCAAATCAAAATACCACTGACTGACTGACGAAACATTACGATATCTCTGAAACCACTGGTGAACATAAAATGTTGTAGGTAGTTCCCTAGGTGCTCGCTAAGTAGCATTTTTACCATTCACCATTAAATTACATGTGGTGGCCATTTTATAAACTAAATTCGGTCTCATGCCTCTGGAATTGCACCAGAACCTTGAAATTTGGATGTTTGTTTTCTTTTATGAGATTAACAACATTCATTAATTTATTTTAGTTGATTCAAGAATGTGGCCTATACGTATTTGATATCATGTATCCTCACTATAATTATCACCACTTCCTTAAAACGCTTTAAAAACATATAAAACAAAAACATTGAATGTGGAATAATTTCTAAAATAATATTAATATCTTGGGCGGGATTTGATAAGACACCGGGAGGGGGTATATAAGAAAAATGGCTCACAACTACAAAAAAAATTAGTTATGACTGATTTCGCCGGGTTTTGTCAGTATCATATACATATACATTATAAATATGTGTAAATAATACATTAAATTTATACAGGGTGTCCCCGGATCGTGCCGATACGTGTAAATGACAAAAATAAATCATTTTTCGAAGGAAGGTCACTCTCCATAAAACGTCCTACTTGTTCTTAAATGAAGAAGTATAGTCTTACTTTTTGTTCAAAATGTACCATGTACCCAAAAAGTGCAATTTTCTAAAATCGTACAAGAGGTAACCGGTCCCAATGTCGACTGTTTAGGAAAAAAGTGTTCTTCATAACCTTTTTTACGAACTATTCCGAATTTCTTTTTCGAGTTTTCAAATAAATATGTAGACAAAAAAAAAAAATAGACTGCACAATTACAACAATTAGTGTGGCACATAGCTTCCTCGCATCCTATCATGTACTTTATTGTTATAATGTTTATTGTGTAAAAACTATTAATAGTTTTAGCGATCTTTAACACTTCATAGTGGTGTCGCTGTTGGTTTTATTGAAAAATTGTATTTGAAAAAAATGTTTGTCTCATTGAATAGATGAAGTTAGTTTTTTTCCCGACCTAAAATTCCAATTTTAAATTTGAAGTTCACGTTTACGCGAGCGTTGCTCGTGAACGCTTGGACGGATAATGTTGTCCAACGAACTCGTCCTGGGCATTGGTAAAATGAACATGTCTACCAAATTTCATCAAAATCGGTTGACATTTACTCAAGTTATCGTCGCACGTTTCATAATTCGTGGACACACAGACCGACAGACAGACACGAGACCAAAAATGTTCCCTGATGTCTGAAACGGATTTCTGTCTTGGAATTTTTAAAATCGGAGGCATACAAGTTTTTCGTTCTCAAAAGTGAACACAATGCTTCCGTTACCTTCGGTAAGCTCGGAAGCAAAATTTAAACCAAAAATTAGTTAATAGAAAATCACTCGTTACTAAGATTTTTTTGAAAGCCAATCACAGTGGCTGGTTTGTTAAAATTAAAAATTGGCTTTTTAAACACGCATATCATCACATGTCTTGTAACTATTCTTAGTAACTATTATTCTAATAACTCAAGTTTATATTTTTTCATTTACATAAATGTCGACGTTGTTGATTTATGTGTGTAGTAGGGAATGCAAAAATTGACTACATAGTAGAACAAAATTATATAGAAGATAATCACATTTTAATAAATTGGTCTTTGATTATACAAACCTGGATAATAACCGATATTGTTTTAAAAGTCGAAGTACGCTTATATATTTTTAGCTTGAATACGTTCTGAGTTCAAATATCCTTCTATTTATTATTTAGAATTTAAGGGAATAACAAAATTGAGTTGCGATGCATAAAGATAATTGGAAGAAATGACTTTGGAATGTCGGTTTATAATAATAGTTGATAACTTTTGCAAAGTAATTTTCCGTTTGAGAATTTCCCTGTTCCTAGTTGATTTATTATTCCCGATGAATGTTTTTCCGTGGAAAAGTAGTGTATTGCTTTGTCTTGTTATGTTTAAGTTGTTAAGCTAAGTATAGGGACTTAAAACTATACTATTAAGGTAAAGTATAGATCGAGAGCAACCCCAAGAGGAAAATTATGTTTAGAGCCGTAAACGCGGCGTCGTTTAGTTTCAAACCGGTCTATAAGTGAGCTGAAGAGAATAAAGTTGGGGGAAATTTCAGAATAGACTAGCCTAGTCCGACTAACATCCCTTTAAAATTTGTAAATTATCCCCCCCCCCTTTACCTCCTTAGCCCCAGGTTATCATTTTGTCGGGTTTTCAATATCGAATTTCTATTGAAACGCGAGACCCAAGTCTGTTGAAACTAAGTTTGCTTTTATTTTAGCGTTGTAACTCAAATTGGTGTGGGTTGGGGCTCACAGTGAATTTGAGAACCGGTCGTCCCTCTTTGCTAACAATTTTCATTTTACTTTACTCGTACATTTTTCTAATAAAAAGCCCTCCTCAAATTTCAACACATTTTCCGTGAATTGGGTTTCTCCTATATTTATCCGAATGTGAAAAGCAAAATCCATATAATTCACCTGCTTTCACAATACTCTATGAATAATAATTAATAATTTGGCCACATAAACTTCTAAATCGATTTCAGTTAATATTTCATATGAAATGTGTAAATTCCTTCCTCAAAGGAAAACTTTAGAATTAAAAGAACAAAAAATTTGAATTGCTATCGCTATTGAAATCCTAATATTACCTAAACATATCTGTACCTCAGAGTCAAACTATGAAAAGTTACATATTAGCCATGACAGAAGCCCAATAGTAATAGTAATTAGACGGTAGGAACGAAGCACTTATAGGAACCTAGCAATTAGGCCCTTATTTTTGCCATGTTTACTATCCCCGTGGTAGAGAGTTGCAGCCACTCACACATCATACAACTGTACAAAATTACACAGAAGCGAGTACGGTGAGATCATTAGTGAGGCATGTAAATCAGAGGCGCGGGATCGAACCGACGACCTTTTGCTGCCCTCGATTTATGACCGAGCAAACTTAACAACTGACTTAAGCCACACGGTCCCGCTAACTATCTACAGCTTCCCTCATAAATTATACATCCTTTTTACAACGATTATCTCTTATGTTTACTAACGATTAAATTAGAATACTTCAGCATAATTCAGTACATACCGTAAATGCACATTTTAAATTTTGGACTTTTAATTTAAATAATTTTCCTCTGAGGAATAAGATGTCATGTAGCCTTTATTTTATCATGTAGTTTATAGTTTTCATTATCACCACATTATGTGCAATCCACAATATCAAATTGTGTTAACTTCCGAGTAGTTCCAAAAATGTCTTCTATTATTAATTAATGTTAACATTATAAATAAGTCTTATTTGTGTAGTTCCTAGGCTTCTTTATGTTTCTAGGGCTTACGCCCGAAGACATAGACCACGTGAGTGTGGTCCTTTGAACAAACCCGGGTTAGCCTTGTATCAATGCAATACTGGATTGGTGCTAGAAAACTAAACCTTTCACACTTAAGTGAAGTGTTGGTCGACCAACCATGTCTTTAGAACTCTCGACTCGTTTGATCGTTTTTTATTTAACCATCTTGTCAACCATGATTTTCAAGCCTAGACCTTGTGGCGCTAACGCTAAATCTTTTGATTAGCTTCCCATTAATTTAAACAATGCTGGCTGGACATTGAAGGGGTCTGGAGATCGAACCCAGAGCTGTGTGGTCAGAGGTGACAGTCACCCATCCAACTACTGACCAAGCTGCTCAACGTCAATGATTCCTACTGAAGGTACTGGGGCCCTTTAGTACGTTTCTTACTGAACCCTTAACACAGGTAGTTTATGCATGACAGTGAAGGTTATGTTTAGAATTATAGAGCAATCCACATGGGTAGTCCATAACTGCACTGCAAACAAACCGTGACAGCGGGTTAAAAATCTGAATTAAAGAGATAACCTTGCGTGAAGGTTAATCAGGGAAATTCTTATTTAGAGGTCAATTTTGACGTCCTTGGTGTCGAAATCCCATACTTTCAATGAAATTCCAATGTTTTTAACATTATTTTAAAAGTTATACATCAGTATAATGTATGTGTATAATTTTATTATGATTTGGTGTATAATGTGGCAAATAATGAGGTGTTTATTGTAGATGTCAGTAAAAAGTAAATATATCAATTTAATGTGGTGAACAAAAAGTATGAACTATTAGCTTTCAAGAAGTATAAACGATGCATTGTGATCGTTTTGGAGAAATTTTATCATGTCACCAAATTCAATAATTTTGATACACCAATCCGTTTCAGACATCAGGGAATATATTTAGCCCATGGTATGTTTGCTGGTCAACAATTATTTTGCGAACCAATATATTATTTAAAAAACTGGACTTCCGATGTTAATAAAATTTGGGTGGTAGATCATAATTAGCCCATTGTTAGTCATATAGAAATTTTAATCGTCTGCTTCCATTCACATTCTCTTCCTCATGCACACAAATATTACAAGAGTTTTTTTTTTTTTAAATTTATGTAAAAAATCATTTATGTACGCGATGTGCCTCATTAATTGGCGGACTTTTTATTTGTTTTAGCGATTTTTATTGTTTTAATTTCACACAGTTTTAATTTGAAAACTTACTCAACTTTGAAATGAGTGATTTGACTTAACTCCAGAGTGGATTAAGTACGGCTCTTTACACGTCCATGAACAGCATCACATAGGCGAGAGCCATCTGTAATTCCCATGAATCCATAATATTGAACTTTGTGAACTACAGTTAAATGTATCCATTTAGAATACGACGTTTCTTTGTTAAATTAATTAATTAATTTATGTTAAATTTTATTCTCCTTCTTATAAAAAAATTATACTTTCACAAGTCCAACTTTAAATGCCACTCTTAATAAGAAATTGTCAAAAAAAATCTAAAAGCTTTTCATAAATACAAAACTAACCTTTTTAAAATCAAATCCCCCCCCCCATCTCTCTCCCTTCTTCTTTACTGCCCAAACCTCATTAACCAAATCTGAAATGGGTTTATATCATGAATAAGTATAATTCCGAATGAATCAACCTCATCCTGAATTTACTGAAATCCCTTTAGAATTAGTCCAAGAGAGGCTCCTTTAGGGCCCACTTTCATTTTACAAACAACCCCCTTCTCAACCTTGTTCCAAACGAGAATTTCAAGGAGTCTGGTAGCTTCTCTCTCATTTCAATACATCCCCTTTTGGACTGTCAGAGTTGTTAAATTGGAAAAGTCCTGGTGTTTCTGTTTTAATAAAAATTGTTGGCTGTTAAAGTGACCATTCTTCAGCGTGATTTTAAAACATCCACAAACCTAAACCCCTTTAATATAATCCGAAAACCTTATTAAAATGTTAATTACCTTCAAGTGGAACAACATAGTAGGTATTCACACATTTTGATAAAATAAATAAACCTTTGGCATATGAAAAACTCCCGTCAAGTACGTGCCAGCGAGCTACTAATAGGGTTTCTTCGGACATAAAATTTTCTACATTTCTTTTTTTTTTACTTAAATATGTGTAAAAAGTTCGCACATTGGAGGAACAAGGTGTGCATATTATCCTTTAGCATTATAGTTATGCACTTATTTGCTTATTTTGGGGGTAAAATAGCCACCTTTTTGAAAATGCAGTGTAAATTTGTAATCTACATTTCAATACCTTTACCATGATACGCCACTCACAATTTTCAAAAAATAAAATATTTGGGTTACCATAGGTCACATAAAATTTCAAAAATTTGACTTTTTTATATGACCTCCCGGAAATATCTTTGGCCCACAGAGAAGTATTTTTCTCTCATTTTTAGGGCCTTTTCTTATGAGGTAAGGGTTTTATAAGACGACCTCGAAACCCTAAAATGAAATAAATAAGCAACTTTTCATTAGAAATATTTCAATATTGATGAACCCATTGATCTATGGCTAGTAGAAAAAATTTGTAAATAAGTGGTTTTGATCTGATCTATGGGCTAACTTTAATATACCTTCAAAATTTGATCAAAATCGGACTAATACTTTTCAAAATATATGTTTGCAAAAATGATGACCGACACCGATATCAAAAAATATTTCCTGATGTGTGGAACGCATTTCTCTTAAGGACATTTTAAATTTGGAGACGAAAATTAAAATAATAATTAGTTATTCCGATTGATAACAATTCTTAAGCTATCTTCCGGTAAGCTAGGTGACAAAAATAACTTTGCTTTTCTTCCGAAATATGTTTCACATATTAAGAAATACACGTATTACAAACAAAAGGTGGGAGAAAATTTTCATATTTCACTCTTTAAATACTAATTTCCTCTATTGTTTAAAGTTTTTCCTTTTTTCCACTTTTTTTATAATAATAATAATAATGAAAACAGTTTCCTCTGTTTAAAATTCCATTGCGACGTGGAACAAGTACACGATACTTCCATTTACCAGATGTAGATACAAAAAAAAATAAATGAAAAACTAAAAAACAAATGGGAGAGAAACGGAATCTAGATTACTATTCTATTATTTCAAAAATCGTTATACTTTTTTCTTCCCTTGTGTATTTCCTGTACAAAAAAATAAATCTATTATGTTGTGAAGAAAAAATGCACAGTTATTTTCGTTATTTCTTTATTTCTCAATAGTGATATAAAAACGTGTTTCTATTTAGCTTTTTTTCTCTAAATTAATGTTAAGGTTAAGGAGGCCATGTCTCTATTATACTCAACGTTAAGCCGGAGGAAGTTTATTTATTTCTATGGTGTTGTCATTATTGCCCTTGGTCAGTTCTCTATTGCTTTTGCCCGTCTCTATTCTCAGTTAGAGGGATGTCTTCCCTTTTCTTGATTGTCTCGATTCCTTTTCTTTTTATTCTTTCAATACTTTTCTCTTTTTTACCTTATTGTTATCTAGGAAAAAACGTTTTTCTTATTTAAATTTGTTTTTGTCCTTCTATTTTTTAAAAAAAATCTTTATCTACTTGATTGTAAAAAAGTTTTTTTTTGTAGCTATTATTTCTTTGCAATTTTCAAGTCTGTTAATTTCATTTCATTGAAATCTTTCTTTTTTGTATTCTTAATATTTACTTTAGAGAATTTTGGAAGAAAATTAAGCTATTGCAATGGCTTCAAAATTTTGTAATGCAAATTTTTGAAAATTGTATCCATGGAAATCTGTTTTAGACCATTCCTAATCGATTCCTGAAATTTAACACTTTTTTTTATGTATGTATATATGTACAGGGCGATTCAAAAAGAACGAACCGATTTCATGATCAAATATTTTGTAAGTAAATGTATAAGTCAGAATGAGTGAGTGGCGATTTGAAAGATTAGGTTTCTAAGTTTCAAATGGTTGTCATGTGACCGCGCCAAGTGCATCGGTCTCCCAATGACGCTTAGTTGTTTGTTGACTGTCAAAATGTCAAAGGGGCCCAAGGCATTTTGCTTGGTCTCCTAGATCTTCTGTCCTCACAGTTTGTGATTTTTTTTCTCTGGGGTTTTTAAAGGATAAAGTCTTTGTTCCACCATTACCAACTTCCACCATTGAATAACAACAACGATCAATTCAATTGATCCTGATATGCCTCGTGTTAGGGAAGAATTCTCATATCGTCTTGATGTTATCTGTGCTGCAAGGGTGGGCCATATTGGACACTTAGTGAGTAGAATACTTGTATTAAAATATCAACTTTTTGGCTATTTTTCCTTAATAAAATATTTAATCTTTGAATCGGTTCATTCTTTAAGCGAATTTTCAAAGAAAATTACGCTATTTCAATGGCTTCAACATTTTTTTAATGCGAATTTTTTCCATGGATATCCGTTTTTCACCATTCTGAATCGATTCTTAAAATTTAACACTTTTTTATGTATGTATGTATATATGTGTCACTCCAGACTATATCTCCCCTTAGGATGCACTTAAAAATTTCAAACAAATTTTAAAATGTCAATAATATCAAAAGAAAGGATGAGTTCGTTGGCCAGAATGTTTGGAGTCCATTTAGGGGTCACATTTTGACAATTTAGGGTAAAAAAATAGCATAAAAACGTGTTTTTCCATTTTACCCTCTCATATGAAAATATGACAAAAGTGTATACAACAACAATTACTGTACTCTTAAAGAGCTTTTCAACGACATGCATCTTAAAAGGTATATAATATTTTGACTTTTGTACCCTGTACCCCTGTGTACCAAATTTTTTTTTCACCCATCCAAATTCTAAACCAAAATTTTCCTATATTATCATAAGCCAATAATACTCGCTTTTATAAACTACTCTCAAATTCGCTGATTAAGTCATGGTGCATGACTGGTCTTTTTACTTCCAAGCTCACTGAAGGTAACGGAAGCATTTTGATAATTTTCAAGAACTATTTTTTTACGTCTCCAAATTCAAAATATCTAGACTTATGTCTTAGACATTAGGAATATTTTTGGTCTCATGTCTGTCTGTTGGTCAGTCGTACAACCTTTTTAAGAACCACCGAAACTTAAAAACACATCTGATTTTGACTAAATTTATATAGTAGGCCAAACTAGGCTATATTAATTTCAACCATCTGCCTTATCTAATTAAATAAAAAAGGAAAGTATTTGAAGGCCTTAACAACAAACTTATAGCGAATGTGAAAAAAAAATGCCTGGAAAATATTTATCTCTTCTATAAGATTCTATATTGATTTCTAGAAATACTGAAATGTATTGCAATGTATGTAAGCGAGTTATTAAACAAAAATATTAAATTTAGCGTTTAGAAATTATTGTGAATTCAATTTATAATCAATTAATTTAAATTATTAAACAATTATTTTAAATAGTTCTTAAAAAAATTTTAAGAAAATAGACACAAACAAGGGTTTTTAGGTTAATTTTTTTTTTGTTTTTTTTTTTTAGTAAATATTATTTTTAATTAAAATGTTAAGTAGAAAATTTAGTTAAATTTCGTTTTACGTCGAGAGCTCTTAAACAAACTAAATTCCCGCTTGGTTATATAAAAATATGAAAGAGTTATTCTTAATTACTCTGAGGAAATGTGAGGGAGTTAGTTAGTTAGGAAATGTTAAATTGCAGCTGCGTCTGTAGAAGGAAACACGAGTTACAACATTTAATTATTAGAAAATACGAATATAGGAGTTAACTACATAGGAGTAATGCTTACAGAGACTTAGCACTTTACACAGCTTGCAACCATTCTACATACAAATAAACTATGTTAATTGGCTTACTAATTATTTCCTTGTTTTAAACATTTATTTCCCTGTTTTCTTTTTCCCTAGAAATAATATTGATATAGTATTATTTTTACTTAATTAATAGTAATTAGCAATGCTTGTCTTCCTCTTGTTTCCCAAATTAAAATATCTAGGTAAAGCAAACGAAGTCACAAGTACAGTCATGGGTAACATGTTAAACCCGCAAAACAATCATACATTGCTGGCAAAACAAATATCACAAAATTAAGGGTTTTGTACTTTCATCACAGTACCAAGAATTGTTAAGCAAATGATACCTGAATTCTCACATGTGGGCGTGGTCTTAAGAAATCCCTGACGTCATCAGTGTATAAGATTTACCCATTACAATCGGTTTCACAACCTCAGTACTTTTGAAAACCTTTGTTTATTTCACAAGCGATATATGATTAATAAAAAGTAACACAACAATATTGTTACCACAATTTCATATTATAATAAACAAACGCGTTTGGACATTTTATATAATCTTAATTGTTCAGTGTCGTTGTTGAAGATGATGTAAAACATCTTAACGTGTTCTTTATTATAATATTTTTCTATTTTAATATGTTGTGTAACTATCTATTTATAACTCTAGTAATAAATTATGAAGTGGTACCAAAAAATCGCAAAAAATCGCAAAAATCTTCTTTCTAGTATGTATTTTCTTTCTTTTCTTTTTCCCATAGTGACTGAGTGGTAAATGTATTGGCAAAAACCATCGCCTGATACTAAGATCATTTTCATATATCTAGTGTTATAGCTGGAATGCCAGAGTAGTAAGACATGTTTCATACTGCGATGATCATATAATATCAAGTGGATGTGTGAAGAGTTGCCTTTGCCCTTCTGTCCTTCAAACAGGACAAAGCCGGGTTTGCCAAAAGGTCCACCATACGTCGTGTCATCGATTTTTTCTATATCTTTGGGTTTAGAAACCGAGCCTTAATTTTATTTTTTGTGAGCTAAAAAAAACGTTTCAGAGATCAAAGAATTGACTAGCCACTAATCTCTCTGTTGCTCTGCTTATTCTTTTTAAAAACTACTTACCAGATTTAAACGGCATATTAAAATAGTGGTTAGAGATGGTTACAAGGTAATTGGTAGGTGGTTATAGAGGTGATTAGTAGGTGGTTACAGATGGTCTCAAGTTAATTTTTATCTTATCGAGTATGGTAACCACTCTGTCTGATTTTTAGGATTTCGAGGTCGTCCTAGAAACCCTTATAATGCCTCATTTTCCTGCTGCAAGTAGATAAAGATATTTTAAGTCCACGTAATAAACTTTATCTACGATTGATACGAAATATAAACATTATATCTCTGTTTAGATGCGTAGAAAGTGATTATTTACGTACTTGTATTCATTGCGCATGCGCGTCTCATGGTTCTGAAGAATTCCTCTTCTTTACCACGCTAGCGTGGTAAAGAAGAGGAATTCTTCAGCTTTACGCACGATTAGCGAGTTTGTTTACATTTAACAAAACTAATTTGCTATTCTTTTATTAAAGTAACTGTTTATATCGAGTTAATAGTGAAAAACAATGAATGAATCAAATGGCTTTGACGAAAATGTAGAGAATAATACTCCTCCAGAAATAATTAATTCGGCAAAAAATACAACTCAAGATTAATGCCATCTTTATCAAGAGAAGAGATACGAACTTACATACAGCAAGTTTATTTTTTTCTGTATTTATTATTTAAATCTTACAATCGTAGATAAAGTACGGTACGCAACTCGTGGGAAAACGGCATTTTGCATTGCTCGTGTGGATTTACTACCCTCGCTGTCGCTCGGGTGCAAACTCCAATCTCGCATGCAAAATGCTACTTTCCACACTCGACGCGTAATGTACTATTAAACGTAAAAAATGGAAAATATTTCCGTTACCTTTGCTGAGCTTGGGAAACTAAATTATTTATAAGGAACAACAACCTAAATGACAACGATCAATTTAAATACTTTTGTGTTTAGAGTATTACATATTCGCATGTTTTCCCTTATTAAAAAACCCTTTTAAATAATTAACATGTTAACTACGAACGATGTAGTTTTAAAATGTTATTAATGTTTTTGTACGAGACTAATTGAATTGTGTGGCGTCGAGCATTATAGACATTTTCACAACCTTACTAAAGATTATTTCTCGTTAGGAAAATGCTTTTATATTTTCATTTTAAAGAAAAAGCACTCAGTGAGTTAATATGCAATTTAATTGCATTATTTACTCAAAGGTAATAACGTAATCTCTCATGTTCCTGTAACACATAATAGTCATCCTTACATAGTTGTTTTGATACGTACATTTTTACTGAATTAAATTGGGATTTATCCTTATCAACTTTTCCTCCTCATCATTTTTAAAAATAGCTGAAGTGAAAATAAAGTAAGATGAATTATAAAAGGGTTCAAAAAAAATTTTGAATTCCGGAGATGAACATTTATTTTATTAAAGATCCCAACCCAGAGAGAACTGTCATATGAGCTACATTCGTCATATGATATTCATAAAACTCTACGTTCATTGGCTCCACATCCACATGCGCAACAATGTTATAACACCTTCATCTTTAAAAGTACTCATCCGTTTGTTAAGAAATTTTAAATGGTTTGTCGAATGTAGCCCACCACCAACTAGGTGTTTCTATATAAAGTTTTAAGGTCTGTGCACATTAAATATTGCTAAATTGATACTTTTATTTATGTAAAAAACAAACAAATAAATAAATACGTGCGTTGTCGTGGGACACCCGGTAGTAACTGAGTTCCTTACGCCTTTCATTAAATATATATTTTTTTTTTTTTAACAAATTCTTTATTGGCATAAGTAACAAAAAAAAATATTTGTGTTTACCGGAGCCATAATGTTATTTTGAGAGGGTTTATTTTGTGCCTTTTTATAATTTTGATATTTTGTAAGGGATTGGAGCTTTTTAATCAAATTTGGGGAAGGGTATAATGGACAATTTTGGAGTATATATTTATATTTTTTTATTTTTCTAAACGGAAGTTTTTGATTGGATTTTTGTTAGGGTTGTTTGCAGGTATTTAAACGGGTATCATAGGCAGTCTGTGGACTGACTTAAGAGTGGACCAACCTGGCATTTGCCTAGTAAATTGAGGGAAACCACAGAAAACCTCAATTAGGTTGGGTGGACCCGAGTCCTTCCAAAATTCTTCCTATGTTTTCCCTAAGTAATTTTTATTTATTTTTTAAATTTTATTTCGTTTGTGGGTTTCTGTCGGTGAGTGGACTCCAGATTTTTTCAATTTTAGGCTAAGGGGAGTAATTTATTTCTTTTACAAATTTTAGTGTAAGTTTAAAATTTTTTAAATTTGAGAATAGGATGGTCTTGATTTTTTCATTTTTGTCTTGAATTTCTTGTATTTTAATTTCTTGGTATAATTTATTTCTTTCTGATTTATATTTCGGACATTCCAATAGGATGTGAGCTACATTTTCTTCTTTTTCAGGACAAGTATAACATATTGGTGAATCACTTAGTCCTATTATATAGTTGTACTGAATGCATCGTGCATGGTAACTTCTTAATCTATTAATTTTCATTATATCTGTACGTGGTAATTTTGTTTTCCAAATATTAAATATAAATTATAAAATCATACTGCTGAGTATACGATACTAACTACTTATACATGACCGAGTTAGAAAAGAGACAAAATAAAAGCAACTAACTATTTGTACTAAGCGGAGTTAAGGCAGAATTAAAAGAGAATCGTTTTTAGGGTTTCCAGGTCATTCTAGAAACCCTTATGCTTTTGGTAGTTCGTCCGTCCGTCCGTTTCATCATGGAGTATATATCTCGACCTACTGAAGCTACATTGATTTGAAATTTGGTATACAAGTTGAATTTTGTGAAAAAGAATATTGCGGACTTAATCACTCAAAATTTATGCGATCAGCGATCAATTGTGAATTGATTGCAATATTTTTTTTTTTTTTTTTTTTTTTTTTTTTTTTTTTTTTTTTGTAATTTTTTAAGATTGCTATCATTTTAAAGGTATTAAAATTTGGATTACAAATATATATCGCGTTTCTAAAATGGCGGATATTTTACCACCGAAAAAATTAAAACAAAACACAAAAAAAATTCCCCACTACCCCATTAGGACCAGTCCTAAAAATAAGGCAAAAATATACATCTCTGTGGTCCAATAATATTTCCCGGAGTTCAAATCAAGATGGCCAATTTTTAGATGGCCGTAGCTATGGAGACCCAAAATTTTTATTTTTAAAAAATTTGAAGTTTGATTATCATTTTAAAGGTATTGAAATTTGGTTCACAAATATATATATATATATATATATATATATATATATATATATATATATATATATATATATATATATATATATATGTATATTGCGTTTTCAAGTGGTGGATATTACCCCTAAAAGAACTAATACGTGCATACCTAAGATACTATAAATGATAATATTATGCATACCTTGCTTCTCAAAAATGCATCTTTGTTTACATATTTTAGTTAAAAAAGAAATTAAAATAATATTCTATTTATGAATTTTTATGACCGAAGAAACCCTTTTTAGTAACTTGCTGGCAAGTACTAGACGGGATTTTTTTATCATTGAAGCGAGCAATAAATATGTATTGAATATTGAGAAAATAATTAATCATGATGAGTTAATAGTTAAAGAGAATGTTTGTAGTAAAGAGCAGAGTATTGAGGAAACAGGACTATTCCCTGAGCTCTCACACCCTCAAATTTGTTTTGATTTTTTGTAATGAATAAAATGACTAAGTTTGCAAAATTAAACGAGCATAGAAGGTTAAAATTATTATGGGATTATCTATAAAATTGATTTTTATTTTTTGTAAATTGATAAATATACAAGTATTATTTTGCATAGAGATTTATTTACACCATCTTATTTTATTATTACCTACCTTATTATTTTACACCATTAATATAAGTAGGTTTATTTTCTTTAATAGAGTGATACTCTTCGTCACATGTATTTGTTTTATTAAGATATTAAGAAAATGAAGGTGGTGGAAAAATCAAGGCTAAAATGTTTGGTTCAAAATTAGGGAATCTTATTGAATTTACTCTGAACATGTCACTTCGACATGAGCTAGCTTAATCGTGTTACTTTATAAAATCATTATCACATACACGAATTGTATTTGGTAACATATTTTTAACCTTATAACTTTAATAATGAAGAGGCGCGAGTGCATCGTGTGGTTAACCCCGCACCCAACTTCCGTGGAGCCTTAAATATGAGGAATTGGTCAAATAAAGCGATTGTCTACGAAAGACTGAAAGGCTTCGCAGTGATTTTTCTCTTGTAGCTTGGAAAAGCGGTGGTGTAAAGGATCCGGACGGGGCAAGGCTTTATCCGGTACGTGAGCAAACCTCGGCCAAGGGAATTTCCCTTGCCTTGTTGGAAAAACCACTGCAATGCAGTTTTCAGCCACGGATTTTCCGGACTTTAAGCTTCCGACAATATGTCTTCATCTAGGTTCTGACCGTTAACCCGCCACCCCTAGATTTTTCATCCTGACCTCACATTTTTTATTAAAGCAGCGAATTTTCTTCTTTTAATTTCTCCCCGGGCCTTCCACTTTATAGATAGAGGTTTAATCAAACTCTTCAAGAATTTTAAGTTAATTTCCCGATGTAGATTACAAACATTTATCCTTATTATTTATCTATAAGGATAGTTACGATAATGCATTCTTTAATTTGTAAACCTTACAAATAAGAGTATTAAGTTTATAATATCAACTTAATAGATGTTTTTTCACTCAGTAAAACAAAAGGTTTACAATCCAACATTAGCACGCTGGTTGATATAGCGAAGAGAGGGTGACAGGGGTTAATATGGACTGCATATAGATTACATTTGAGCGCAGACGGTTGAAATTAATCTGGGGCTATCTGCTATCTACTTTTTACGTACCAACAAAATTTAAGAAATATCAGATGAGTACTTTTGAAGATGTAGGTGCGTAAATAAATGTATGTTTGTGAACATGTGGAAGGTAAACAAATAAGCGCAGAAGGTTGAAACTTATATGGGACCAACAATGGGCTAATTATGACCTTCCACCTAAATTTCATTAAAATTGGACGTGTAGTTTTTAAGATATGGTGGTTCACAATAATTGAGCGACAGACTGACCGACAGACACGGGACCAAAAATGTTCCCTGATGTCTGAAAAGGATTTCTGTCTTGGAATTTTTGAAATCGGAGATCTAAAAATTTTTCGTTCTTCAGAACGATCACATAGCTTCCGTTACCTTCGGTAAGCTCGGAAGCATAATCAAAAAAAGTTTGACAGATCTAAAATACGGGGGGGGGGATTAAATTAATTTCACAATAATAGACGAAAGCAGAAAATCATTATATTTTACGAAATAGAACGTGAGGAAGCTATGTGCCTCACTAATTGGCAGAGTATTTTGTTACTTTCTCATATAAAGGACGTAGTTATGTAAAAATAATGTATTGTGATGTCAAGAATATTCGATATTGAATTGATTGATTTAATCAATATTAATACAATACACTAATATTATATAATTTCAATATTAGCTCCATTAAGTACAAAAGAGTAGTTTAAAAATTTCTCACTTTTGTCTGTTGTGTGTACAGACCTGTGGAGCCTGAACTGCTAGGCCAATATCGATTGAATTTGGCATCTATGTTAAAAAAAAATCATACCCCGAGATTAATTAAATAAATTTGGAGGAGCTATCCAAAAATCCTTTCAAATTAAAATAACTAAAAAATAATTAAGTAGTGAGGTTTGTTTCCTTTTATGTGAATTTTATTGATATAAGGGTCTGTAGGAAAAAAATAAAAGCCCACTTTTGAAATATTTCGACCCCTCTTTGGGTCATCTTCAAGTCAAGCTGACTAGAAGATTACTGTTTCATCCTGTTCATGCTAAAAAAAAAATGTTTTATTCTAACCAGGGTCGTTATTGTCAATTGTTAAACAAGGAGGTTATTTTTTCTAAAATCCATAGTTTTTTTATGTTTGTCACTATTTGTTTAAATCTCAAATATATACTAAAAACAAGGTAACTTAATCAAATCCAACTCTCTCAAGGCACGTCTATCTAAATTATTTTTAGAAAAAAGTTTCGACAGTATTTTTTGTTCAAAATTCCAAAATAAAGTCCATTTAAATACAAATTTAACAACGCATGATTAGGTTATTACAAAACGGGGTATCCGGCTACTTTACTCATTATCCGGCCACTTTACTCATCATCTGGCCACTTTACTCATCAGTCGGCCACTTTTCTCATCATACGGCCACTTTACTCATCATCCGGCCACTTTACTCATCAACTCTTTGTAGTACATTAGTGTGAAACATGTCTCACCTCCATGATGTTCCAACTCACCAGATGTCGTGTGTTGACCTAGGTTACAGGCGGAATTGCGAGTACGTTAACCACACGTCTACACTCGATCCCTAATTCATGAACATAAATCAGATTTAGCTGACAAACGAAAACGGAATGGAAAAAACCTCCTGTTGAACACTTTTTAAATTAGATTAAATATCATGGAATTTAGATTCATTATCACCATGTAAATGAGAAAGTTCTGACCAATTTTCTAATAAAAATATTATACTCTATTATTTGATTACTATTATTTGTCTAAATTTATATTTTTGGGGAACTATATGATAGTATTAAGTTTTTTTATTTTATTTATTGGAATATCTCAAACATCTCGCTCTTATCTTAATTACGAAGAAAAGCTAAAAAGAAAATAAGAAAAACTTGAAAGCATGGTGAAGAGATAAGAGTGAGATATTTAATCTTTACACTGGTTCTAAAACCCTAAGATGGTAATCTCAAGTTAGGATTTAAGACTTCTATTGTATTAAGGGATGCGAAGTCAACAGGCACAGATCTTGTGTTGATCATGTTTAGTTTGTCAGTGTTGGTGTATGGTTTGCTCAGCTTAGGTTTCCAGGGGTCTGCCCGAAATCTCCTTGAGCCTTTGACAACGATAACACCCAACAGATGCCCTCCTCCTTACAAATCCCTTCTCCATCTTCTTTATCCGCCATTTTGTTTAATCAAAAACACCATTTATCTTATAGGATTTACCCTTTGTGCTCTTCTAAGATAACGTGTATAAACAAATAAATTATCGACCGTAATTACAAGTATTATATATGGTATCAGCAAACCCTAAATCAGTCAAAACTATATCGGTTTTAACTTAAGTGCTTTAGTATTATTCTGTAAAGGAAATTCTAATTTGGTTAGATTTCGTGTTTTGTCCTTGACATAATATACAGAGTAGTCCGCCAGTTGATAAAAAGTTGTAAAATTGTTTTCAAAATTTGTATCTCACAAACAAGTCAAGTTAAATAAAAGTGTGTGGAAAGCAACAAAAATAAGCAATTCTCGGGTTTCGATCACTATATCACACAACGCTGCAACCCCGGCCATTAGTTTTTTAATTAAAATTTTTAGGTTCCTAAAAGAAAAGAAATACTTAAAAATACCTAGAAAACTACAAGCAAAAGTATTACAGAAACTAAAACACAACAATACTGGGCAGTAAGTATTTAATTGAAGACACACTACATACAATTTAAATAGAACTCTAACAACTGTTCAACTAAAGGCAAAAGTCGAACTATAATCACAGCTTTTACTGCATAACTACTAAAATTTCAGACAAAATGGAAATTGTCACAAATCACACAACTAAATATGGAACGAACGTCACCACCTTCATGTTAACAAATAATACGATGTATAATAGATGTGTACTGCAATAGCAGTGTATCTTGTTGTTACTTTGAGTTATCATCACGATGCACCACACCCCTGAAGATGCTTCCAGTGGTGAAAGTGTAACACCGTTTTTTGAACCACTTGTGACATGGAATTTTACCGGAAATCCGTTTGGTACCGACAAAATTAGTTCCATTGTCGATATGACTATATCTTTGTCGATAGATCTTTCCTCGCCTGCCAATAATTCTGCGAAGCGCCCAGGGCCGGCTCAAGGCAAAATATATGCAAAATTGTGGGTTTTGAGGAGTTTTAGTTTATTTATTTGTTGTTGTTCATTTATATCTGTGATGAGTATACTATACCTCTATCTATATCGTTCCCTTTACCGACGCCACTGTAATATATTTTGCTTCCGACCTTACAGAAGGTAACGAAAGCTATGTGACCGTTTCGAAGATCCAAAAAAATTTTATGTCTCAGAATTAAAAAATACCAAGACAGAAATCCGTTTCAGACACCTGGGAACATTTTTGGTCTCGTGTCTGTCGGTCAGTCCTCAATTTTTGCGAACCAGCTCGTCTTAAAACTACTAGTTCGATTTCAATGGAATTATGATGGTAGGGAATAATTAGCACTTTGTTGGTACCATTTAAGTTTCAACTTTTTGTGCTTATTAGTTGCTCTTCCACAAGCACACAAACATACATTTATTTGCTCTTATATCTTCTAAAGTACTCATATGATTTTCATGAAATGAATTTTGGATGATACGTCGAATGTAGCCCCCACAGATGGGGCCGCATTGTTTTAAACAGTCTGCGATCTTTAAAATTTGCTAAATTGATACTTTTCTTTATGTAGAACATCAAAACAATTTTGACAGATTTAAAATGAAAGGAGGGAAACAAATTAATAAATGAGAAATAATGGTTTGTAAAAGCATAACAAGGACGTTGTAGATTGCAAGGAAGCTATGTGACACACTATTTGGCAGACTATTTTTTAAATAATTTGGTAAAAATAATATATGCGATTTTCTTTACGGAAAGGGTTTTTAATAGCTATTAACAAGTTTGTATTTGTAACAGACAAAAGAGTATAGTCAAAAGAGTAGGGAGTATATTCTGAAATTTTAATGGAATGAAGAGTCAGAATCTTACCTGCAAGGTTATTTTTTATAATAATTTGACTAACTATATGACCAAACTGATTTCGGTACTTACCAATATTTAACTTTGGTTTTAAGCTGTATTCCACATGATAAATTTTATCATTTTTTTAAATTAAAACATTAAATAAATAGGTATTCAATTTGTGTTAGTAATTTGTAGTAAACACAAATTGTGTGCCTTAATAAACTTAATTGTTATATTAAAGTTGAAGAAATATTGGTTATTATATAATATGGAAGATATATTTAAAATGTTTGAAGGATTACATGGATATGAATGTAAGTAATATACATATAGGTGCAGTTTGTTTGTATAAAGTCTTTAAGTTAATATAAAGGGTATATTTAAACCATGGTTTAAATTGTGTTTGTAGGTTGGAGTAGAGGTGGGTTTCCTTTATGTAAGTGACGAGAGTAGCTGTATAGGCACTTTTTATATATGACGATTTTTGATATGAAAAAAGACTTATTTTAGCTAATGAAATAGGTAAGAATTGTTATTTTTCCAAAAGGTTTTCATTATAAGATCATTATTAATCGAAAATAATAGTTGTAAAGACTATTAGAGGAGTAATTTGTTGACATTGTTGTAATAAATGTGTTGTAGATGCTTGATAATGACTTAAACTTAAGTGTAAGTCGAAATATAGCAGCATAATGATGAGATAAGAGAGTTTTGTTTAATACCTACATCCCTAAGGACCCACTACGAACAACAAATTAACTATTGAGGGATCACCATTCATCTAATTATTAAAAGAAAGGTTTAAAGCACAATAGATAAATTTAAATTTGACAAATGGATATTTCTCTCACGTTTTGAACTACATGAAAATAGTTTTTTTTTTAAATTTAACTTACTATCATTCAATAAGAGGCGTTTCTTTTAAATCGATTCACGAAGTACCTACCTAAAAACCAAAGCTTATTAAAAAATATCGGAGATGGAGCAATAATTATATTGGAATATAAGATTTACCGATATTAAGTTTATTATTGTTATCATAATATCATTAAATAGCTATGTAAACAAATGAAAAATTAATAATTTAAGAAATGAAATGTATATCTGCGTTTAGAACTAATTAAAAGCCAATAATATCAATTCTATTTCGTTCGTTTACTCAATAAAAATCAGGTTGTAAATTTATAAAGATTTAGTAGTTATTGAATTGTTTAAAATATGTTAAACTGTTTTTATTTAAAATGTTATTATTCAAAAGTTGGTAGTGGTGGCTAGGTCAGTTGAAACGTTGAGGTTCAAGGTCAGTTCGACGCGATGTCTTTCCGCAGCCATGTTTGATTTTCTTCTTCGGCGTTTTCCTTAAAACTAAGGTAAATTATCTAATTTATATTCAAATTAGAATTATATTATGTCAAGTATTGTCAGTCTTTTAAAATATTAGATATAATGTGACCATTAAGTGTTAATATAATGTTGAATAATTGTTGCGATTAAGGTTCGACGAAAGTGAACCTGAAATAGATTCAAACAAAACTACGTAATAGTTGTTTTAACTGTTAGACAAGAAATCGTATTTTATTTCTTATCCTTTGTACCTTATTACTGTTTTATTCGACTTTTTCTGTTTATTATATTTCAATTGTGATTATCGATAGCGCTTTTTCACTAACTGTTAGATATTATTGCTTATTTGGTAAGTTAAAACGTAGAGACTTTGACTCCAAGTTTTTTTCCTTTCATGTGGCGGCCATATTTGATATTTTTTAACCCTTTCGTATTATTAAAAACCTTAGTGATTTTAACCAGTATTTTTATCTTCTTTACTCTTTTAACTGACTAGTTGTTTAATTATTAGATTAGATTTGTGTATTTGTTTAAGTTACAAACTTTTACAAATCGGAGTTTAGAGACATTACATAAATAATAATTTATCACTTTGTAAATTAAAAGAAAATAACACCTTTCATATATATACTATACATAATATACAAATAAGTATATTCTGATAAACGCATACATAAAAGAAAACGACTGAACTTAATAGTGACTACATAGTTATTGATTAAAGAGTATAATATAAGGTAGACATAACTGTATAAAACTATAAATAAATAATAGGGGTAAATAAAATCATTGTGGCATCTAGAACATGTTTGTTTATGTTAAGATTATACCTTTTTCCAATATTATTATGATTACTTCATTATTGATAGTTTCAATGTTATTATTATTGTTTTAATTATTTGTTTATTTAAATGTCTTATTATTATTGTTGTAAATTATATTTATATTATAAATATTTGTATTACCTATAAATTATGTTAAGACCGAGGTAACATTTATATAATTAATCGTTCATAATAAATTATTTTATTTTAAGAGCCCCTATGGTATAATAATAAATATTATTAATTTTGTTTAAATTTAAGTCTGTTAGGAGTTTCTCTAGAGCGCAGTCCATTTCCTTGTTGAACAATTGTGGGTGCTGTAAGCAATGCTTTCTAAGCGAGTCGTAGATTGGGCAGATAAATAGGAAATGAGTTAGATCTTCATTTTGCTGTAAGTTGCAAATATAGAACATAGTAGAGTTGAATCCATTTCATACTTGTAGCCTTTATGGTAAATTTGGATCTTTTCTTTGTGGCTTATTCTTAATTGGCTAACGACTCTCAGTTTATGTATAGACATTCTTTGCTCAATATAATCCTCGCCCACACCTAACGAACTTAGTCGCCTGCACAGAGGGTTAGTTGTTTAATTATTATACATTATACTTATTACTATCATTAAACTTCTATGTATCATTACTATTATCTCAAATTAATTTTATTTTCTGTTATCTAATTTAAATCTCACTTTACTTTTGTAATGATTTATAACAATTAATATTATATTTATATATTATTAATATTATATTTATTATATATTATACTAGGTTTCACCCCGCGCTCCGCGCGGGGCTCATGCTAGGTATTAGTGGCAATGTTTCATGTTTCCTGTAATCATGTAGGTCTAGCAAATAAATTAAATTCCTAAATAGTTTTCGTTTTTTATGTGGGTCGATCAAGGGTAGTAAAATAAGTATTTTAACTAAAGTGAAATCGTTCTTAAACTTGGCTATATTTCGCCCCACTCCGGGGCATATTCATGCCTAAAAACATCGAAAAAACTTCATTACAAATTAATGTTCTTTAAATAACTATTTTACATGATTTAAAATACAATAAATTATTACAAAAATAAAGGTAAGGACTTATTTCTTACCTTATCTTAAGAAGTATGGATCATTAAGTTAAAACAATTGAAAAAAATTTATTTAATATTGACAGTATATAGCCAAGTTTAAGAACGATTTCACTTTAGTTAAAATACTTATTTTACTACCCTTGATCGACCCACATAAAAAACGAAGATTAGAAGAAGGGACAAACCTAATTACTATACTAAATAGTTTTGTTTTCAAAGCCTTATAGGAATAAAATCAGGACTATATTACATATCATTAATTCCATTACTAAGAATATAATACTATAATACTCTCCAAATCGTAGTTTGGAGTCTATGTATTTTAAAAATAGCCAATAGAAACTAAGTAATATATTAATAACTAACAATGCTAAAAAAGAAAATAAACGTAGACATAACCAATTAGACTGGAAAGTCATTGAACAATCATTAACCATGATGGTGCATTAATTTAATTACCAGCCTCTTCTCTCAATACGGCAGTTGCACCAGTAAATATTTAATAACTCTAGTTATAGGAAAAATTAGTAAAATAATAAATACTTGATTTAAAGAGCATAGTGTGAGGTTTAAGCACTCCAATCAGAAATTAAATCGATCAACAATTGCGGACGCCATAAGCGCTCAAAGTGAAATTTCTTTTTAAAAAAATAAAATTTAGCTCTATTTAAGGTAGAACCGATAGAATTACGATAAAAAGTCATAGGACCAAATTTGTAGATCTTTTAAAAATCAGTTACCGCTGGTGCAATCAGCTTGTCGATACGACTTGCCGTTTAGCTAGAATAAACCTCCAAAAAAAAACTTTAAAAAGCGTCCGCCATCTTTAAATCGATTTCATTTAGCCAGTTTTGCGCCTATAAAGTCTGACTGGGGCGACAACACAACACACATACATACACGTAAAAAGTTAAGGCCGGATTCGGTTTTTGGAATGTATAAAATGAAAAAGTATCCAAACATTTTTCAATTCTGACCAATGTAAAGACAAAACTTTAATTTTATATATATAGATAACAAAATTTAGATTGGGCGCAGGGAGCAAATATGATATGGAAAGTTACGCACGCAGTTTTATTTTTGATAGCTACTGAGCTGTGTTAGTTTGTTTTACCTTTTCCTCACCTCTCCCACTTGGTGCGGAGGCCGGCGGCGTCCCTCTGAGCCCGGCAACCCGGGCAAGTGCCCGGGTTGCCCGGCCCTTAAGCCAAGCCAAGGAAGCGCCTACCCTGGATAATGCGGTCACTCAGCGGATAATGCGGTCAGTTCCAAGTGTACTACTCAGACATCCCCTCCCGTAAAGAGAGCAATCCATGCCTTTTGGTTCCCTTTCAAAATAACTGCTTAGCATTGTCTACTGTCTACCCCTGTCACCTCAAATGGACAAACAATATGTTCATTTTCAGAAAGTCTTGAAGAATACTTTCAACAATGTTCTTCAGACTGCGCCACTAATGATAGGAACAGCTCGCTAACCACTTACTGCCCGTTTAATCGGTATCTTATTACAAACGTTAAACCAAGAAAACTCTTTAAATGTGACAACAGAAATATATCAGCAAAACATGACACCTGGATGTGTTGCCGGCCGAGTTCCGGCAATATTGTTAATTCGATTGTTTTTTAATTGTTTAGACACTGCTATTTTCAATGTTGTCTATATCTATATGTATGTTAAAATGCATTCCTTTTTTACGAAAGAGAAAAGGAAGATTAAACATTTTGAATCTCATCAGAAAGATATAAAATAACGTATTATTAGTTAGAAAGTTTTAGTATTTGTGTCGTGGGACCGAAGGGTGCCACCAATTAACTGGGATCCATATCAATGACCACTAAAATGAGGGTTTGTCCCTATGGGAGCTATACCTTCTTAACAAGTGGTGAAATAAGTTTCTAAATTTTAAGTAACCATGATGTATATTAAGATAAAATAGATAATAAGAGATAAATAGAGTATTATAATTTCCCTTAAAAGAATAATAAAATTGAAAATCATAATTAAATTTCAGGAAGGAGGGGGGTGGGAAGGGGTAAGGCGTGGTAACTCTTTTGCAACTAAATCTAGTTAAAGTAAGGAAATAAGGATAGAACATTACGTAATTGGGTAAAAACAATAAATCAATTTATAAATTGTATGTAAAATTCGTGAAAATTAGTCAAACATATACAAGGACAAAACTAACACCTATTTGTTCTAATAATTTTGTTCCTTTTACACTTGGGTACCGGCAGACTATCTAATATTCTTTTTTAAGTCCCATTTTGTTGTTAAGTCCGTGTTGTGGTAAAAAGAAAAAAAAGGAGCAAAGTTTTAAAAAGCTTTTTTCTAAGTCTCTAAGTCCTGAGGGTTTTTATTGTAAGTTCAAGTCTATAAATACTAAAAAAGGGGGAAACCATGTGAGTGTGTGTGGTACTTCGTCAGGGTAGTTAGCAGCAGAGAGGTTGGAGAGGGGGACTTACCCAGCCAAAAACTACGGGTCTGTACTTTACACCCCTGTTTTATCCCCCCCCCCCCTCCCGCACGGCGACACTTCGTCCGACAATTTACTGCCCTTTACCCGCCAAAAATCACTGAGAAATACACAACCCCAGTGCTACGCGAGTGAGTAACGGGGTCGGTGAAAAAACACAGGCGAAAAATAATAGCTGTATAAATATAAGCATTTTAACAACGCATTTTGTCACTTCTAGAGTAAAAATTGTTATTGCTTTATACCTCTCTAGAATAACTTATTGTATTACCCTCGAACTTATATAAGTAATTTTATTTTTAGTTTCGATAAATTATCGTCCAAGAAGCGATTTAGTCACTAAATAAGCTGAAACATGGATGTAAAATGTTTTACAACTTGTTTTAAAATTTAGACCGTAAATTATATTTTATATTAAATGAGGAAGACGACATTTAATGCAATACGTGCCTTGCAATTTGAATCATCAGTTTATTATTAAATAAAAATGCATAATGTGGCCGGGAATCGAACCAATGATTCCTAGATAGATAGACACGAGACAAAAAGTATCAATTTATTATTAAATAATAATAGAAATAAAAATGCATAATGTGGCTGGGAATCGAACCAATGATTCCTAGATAGACAGACACGGGACAAAAAGTATTCCTATATGTCTGAAACGGATATCTCATATATATATATATATATATATATATATATATATATATATATATATATATATATATATACATACATATCTGTAAAGCTCGGAAGCAAAAATCGGTCCGATACAACTCATACTAGTCTATAATATATATAAGTACATAATTACTTGGTTTAGAGTAGGTATTCCATCAGTTGTTTCGGTTTTTTGTGGTTACATTTAATTATTATTGAACATTTTGTTAAATTTACCAAACAAATAATTCCTTCCAAGTGGGGAATCGGACCTAAGTTCTTTGCAATTGTAGGACCCCGGATTCGTATTTAAAGGACTATTTTATAAATTAAAATCGTCGGTTTGTTTTGTGACGGTCGGTTTTGTGACGGTCGTTATTTTCAGATTCAATCCCGAGCTCCAGACGCTGTAATGTGTCTAAGGAACCTCGTTCCAATAACAAACGTGTCAATTATTTGCAGCTTTAAAATTTCAAACATACATTAATGCTTACATCTGTCTAAGAAATCAATTTTCATTTCTAAATAAATCTTTTAAAATCCACATTTTCACTTCTCTTGCAGAATTAATATCTCACACCTACTTTTCAAAAAATACGTTTCCCTCCCCATGCATGTTTAGGAAGGAATTTGATAAAGAAGGGACTTAAGGTGTTGAAAATACGACTTAAGCTTCAACTCAACCCCAAGCAACCCACATGCTAAGTGCTTATAATCCTACAAAAAAAAATCCTCAAAAATCTCCAACCTTCTTTCCAAAAAAAAATCTGTTTTTGACAAGCACAGCGCAGAACTGAAAGTATGAGGCTTTCATAGTGTGTATCCACACACACACACACATATATTATATATATTTATTTATTTATATGTTTAAGGGAGAATAACCCTTATCAAAACCACAAAATCCAGTTGAAAAGTGAAAATTTTTATAATAACACGTTTTAGACATATTCATAACGATCACGGTTATTGAGTTATTAGAAGCACCGTTAATCAGTTTGTGTGATAGAGTGAGTAACCCTGAAATTTGATAGAATGTTTTTGTATTGGTTCAGAGTCTATTCAGAGAGAGGGTTGATTGGCTGGAAAAGGGCTGATAAGCCCTCCAAAGATTGACGACAGACGACCGGCTTCTAATAGTTTTTTAGATACTTGCAGATATCGTTGTTTTTCATATGAATTGGAGTTACCTCGATAATTAAAAAAAACCAAAGAACGAATTCAAAAATTCCATGACTGAAATCCGTTCCAAACATAAGGGAAATGTTTGCAATTACGTCCCCTACGTCCTTTATCAATTTTAGGAACTACCATATCTTAAAAACTACTTGTCCGATTTTGACGAAGTTTGGATGGCATAGTGAGTTCCATATTAATTTCTTTCTGTCTTCCTTTCCCTTTCCCTTCCGCAGAAACATTCTTTTTGTAACTACATCTATGTCTATCTTTATAAGAATTCAACCAAAATTAAAAGAAATTTGAAAGTTTCGTTGAAGTAGTCGACAGATGGTCCTGTAATAATTTTAAAAGTTAATTGTGACCCTTCTACGATCCGAAACAGATACAAATCTGATATGACCATAAAATAATTAATATGAAGGAAGAAAGCTATGAGCCGAAAAAATTAACAGACTATATTTATTTTTACTCAAAATACGTGCAAAAACAGTTGTATACGATATTAATTTAAAGCTGTGAAAATATCTAAATACAAATAGAACCATTTATTTATAACCATTATATTACCATTTATATAACCATTAACCATTTATATTTTTTATTACTTTCTTTATTACGAAAATAACACTCAACAACTTGAACAAATTGAAATAAAATGTTATTAGAAATAAATAATTACTAGAAAATCTTAAGAGCTGTTAACTTAGGTGTGCCGCCCAAGTACTTACTTAAGCACTTCTATGAAAATCTTACTTACTTCAGTTTTTTTTCCATTATAACAGAAAAACATTCAAAATAATTATTAAAAGTTAGTCAAATTATTTTATTTTAATTTAATACATTTGAAGAGTATACTACATTACATTATTTATGTATGCTTATTCAACGGTATGAATTTTTATATTTCTTATATATATATATATATATATATATATATATATATATATATATATATATATATATATATATATATATATATATAAGATATATAAAAATTCATACCGTTGAATAAGCATACATAAATAATGTAATGTAGTATACTTTTCAAATGTATTAAATTAAAATAAATATATATATATATATCAACAAAGTAATCTTAAATCTAAGTACTCTACCTTTTCTATTCAAGAAAATAATAAAAGAAACCATTTAGAGAAATATTGAATAACATTATTCTCAAGAAGGTTCTTTAAGTAAAATGTGAGTAAAAAAATAGCATACCTTATATTATAATATGAATATACACTTCAAACATAGTATATATAAACGAAATAATTATTATGTAACTATATAAATTAAATTTTTTATATTTATATATATATATATATATATATATAATATATATATATATATATATATATATATATATATATATATATATATATATATATATATATATATATATATATATATATATATATATATATATATATATATTTTTTTTTTTTTTTTTTTTTTTTTTTTTTGACGGAAAAACTATGTATTTATGTTTAAGATTTTGATTCCAATATGTTTTTTTTTCATATTTCATTCATTCTACTTAAAAAATGTTTTCATTCGTAAAAATTGTCTGAATTTTTCCTCTATAAGAACATTTTTTATGTTTTTTGTATTTCAACATCTTTATGTTTTTTTTATTTATTTTATAAACACAAGCACAATATAATATAGAGATTATATTTTCTTTATTTCGTATTATTGATTTTTTATAGCGTGTTAGTTGGTAAAGAAGGTAAATTCTTAAATTTTAGGGTCTATAGGCAAAAATTGAGTACCCTTATTTCCTTTGCTGTCTTTAACTCGCACCTGTATCTCCGAAAGCACCCAACAAATATTTGAAACTTTGTACTTTTGCTATGTGCATAAGCTTAAACTCAGAAAAAAATACAGGGCAGCTCCCAAAAATAGTTTTTCGTGTCTATATTTATAAAGGGTTTCGAGGTGATCCTAGATACCTTATGCTTATGGTATTCCGTCCGTCTGTCCGTCCATCGCATCTTGGATGAATATCTCCGGGCCTATTGGAGCTAGAGATTTTAAATTTGGTATACAAATTAAACTTTTTTTGCTCGAAAACAATAAAAATGTTGCCAACTTTACAACTTGACATTTCTTTGACGAACAATTGAGTGATCGCACATTCCAAAATTGCTCCTATTTTACCCCCGAAATTAATTAAATAAAATGAAAAATATCCTTCCCCCAACAGCCCATAAGGACAGGTCCTAAAAATGAGGAAAATTTACATCTCTGTGGGCCAATGATATTTCCGGCGTAAATAAAAAAAAAGGAAAATGTTATGTATGTGTATACAAATTTATATTGATTAACAGGGCTATAATAAATTTCGTAGGCAACCCTGTATAGTATAAGTAGTACCCTATTGATGGTGTTTTTTAAAATGCTAAAAAGCTTACTTTGAACTATCCTATGGGTCTGATATTCTCAAAACACATAAACAAACTTCTGATAAAGTATTTTTTTTTTTTTGCCAAAGAACCGGAATACAACCATATAAATACATCGGAAAGACCAAAGTTATAAAAAACGTATTTTGTCAATAAAAAATAAAATAATATTTCTTTCGAAATTTCCAAAAAGTGGTATCGTTACTTTTGGTCGAAGAATGTTCAGGAATTGTTTCAGATTTTTTGCACTTCACATAAGCGGGATAGAGGAGGGGGGGGGGGGGCACGTTTCACACCCACTTCAAACTTGCCTGCGCTCGCCCTATCAAAATTATAACCAAAGAAGTATATATTTTTGTAATCAGCTTGACATACCCTTTCATATGATACCCCTCACGGTGTCAAGTCGCTATATTTTTAAAATATGTGGGCAGGTACAAGACACATACATGCCAAATTTCAAAGTGATCGGACGAAAAGTGTAGCCGTGAGAGCAGGCGACAGGACGAACGGACAGACACACGCAGGAAAATATAAGGGTCCTTGGTTTTGCCTACGGACCCTAATAAGAATGTTTATTATTTAAGGTTCTCTGAATTCAGATACATTCCTGAATTAAAGTGGTCACTTGGGCCACCTGACTTGTAGTAGTTAACATACTGTTTAATAGGTAAATAAAAATGTAATAACATGTTGCAAAAAATAGTAATAATATATTAGTTTTTGGACCTTAGTTCTAAAACGTGTAAAATAATATTTCGTTTATTTTATATTCTATTCGTTCTACGATACTTTTACATAATATAAATAACAAACAATAAATTATAATGTTCGATACACAGAGTTGCCCGACAGTAAATATATGTACAGTACATATTTAATATGAATATAGAACTACAAATTATTCTATAAAACAGGAAGGATACTCTAGTCATTGTGATATCAGGCATAAACGACTTAAAAACCTCAATTTTAATTAAATAGACACATAAGTATCAAATTTCGCCTGATTTAATTAAATTGATACACGTGTCTTTTATATAGATACTGAATGAATTCTTTAATTTTTCCACGTGATTTGGTGGTTTTTCTCTTTTACAATTTTACACATCGCTAAATTAAATTAAAAAAAAAAAAATGTAAAAGATAAACAGTGTATTCACTGTATATATGTGCCATAGGGATTTTCCTTTAAACGATTGTATCGTATTATATATATATATATAAATATATATTGGAGTGTATCATGCTGTGTTTTTATCATTTTTTTCAAATGCTTCGAAATATTCCAAAATAAACCGGAGTGTATTTGTCAGGTGAGAAATAATTCCAGATTTTGTCCGAAAAAATGTAGGGAGAAAATAAAACTTTTATCCGATCACTTGAAAAGCATTGAGGAGCGTGAGTGAAGAGAAATTACTTCAATTTTGTTTTTCACGGCGTGTCAGATAGAGAGAGAGCGGGGGAAAAGCTTTTCAATATTTGCCACGCCCACTGGATTTTCACTGGCGCTCTCTCTTGAAATATACTTATGAACTATTGAAACGTCAAGTTTATTTGAAAACGTTGGCAAAAATAGGAAATCGTATCAGTGCAGAGACGGATTTTCAAGTAAGGGATTTAGGAAACAAATCTGTAGCTCGTGTCGCAACAATTTTGGGGATTTTGAAATTTAAGTGATATCTTGTCGTTGAATAGTTTCCTAGGGGAAAATGAGATGCATTATATAACTATATTCTGTTCAGTCGAAATTCAAATTCACATTTTACCTCTCGCGATTATTATTTTCGATATGGATTATTATTTTTAAACATTATTTTTGTCATCATAGCAAAAAATGATTTAATAAATTAGTAAAAATAGAAATTATTAGTTTATTTTTATGTTTGACTTGTAGTTTTTGATTCAAATTCAATTTGATCACTCATGATTACATCAAGTATTTGAGTAAAATTTTATCTAATGTATTTTAAATTTAAATATTAATTTTATTCCGACAAAAAGAGAAGCCATTTTAATGTTTTTACTTACTTTTTTTAAAAAGTTTTGTTTTCTCCTAGATTTTTCCAGTCAAAATTGATTTTTTTTTTACCTGACAAACTGCCCCCCCCCCCCTTGTGTAAAATAGAAGGATAATCCAATTCCCGTGATTGTATTAAGCATTCGGCCATGTCTTCAATATGTGTATTCCTCCCACTGTTATCATTATCGTTTTAAACCGTCTTTATTTATGTACATCTGAAGTCACTCGGGATTCTTAATTTCTTTCTAATATAATCTGATTGATTTCATCATTTACCATTGTCACTGTCCTTAAAATCCTGTTATTAGTATATTTTCTCCTTGCCCTTCAGTCTCCTGGAGTCTTTGATCCTGTTCTGCTTCATCAAAAGAGGATCCTTCATTAACGACTGTATTTTTCTCCCTTGAAAGGACCTAACTCTTAGGCGTTGGTTAGGCGCGACAAGCAGTCTGCTATAGCGATATCTCGATCTTTCGAGTGCAATATAAAATGTTTTAGCTCTTTGCTTCTGATTGCAGTTGATGATGACATAAATCAAAAAAAGATGTAGAAATTTAATGAACCTCATCAAGAAATTGCCGTAGAGGGGGAAGGGGTTGAAGAAGTCATTTCGTGTTTATAAATTTAAATAGTATTTTTAAAATTGAAATGTATATTTAGGGATACTTCTAAATAGAAAATTTACCCATTCAATTCTATAACCTCGCCCGATGCTCAACTTTTATTAAAACTGAAAAAAAATTTACATTTTGCATAAAATATCCTTTTCATTAAGAATTTATTCCCAAAACCACTTGAGAAAAACCAGATTTGAAAAATCTGTCCGATAAAATTCGTACTCAACTTTCTCCATATACATAATTAATTTCTTGGTTTCTGAATTTTCAATTTGTAGTTGTTTCAGGCTTTCGTAGTTAAATTTAATTTTGATTGAACCTTCTATCCAAATATTCTGTGGAAATAGTTGGTTCTCAGTGGTAAAGAACTTTTAAAAATCATTGTTTGGTTATTAAATTTATTATTAGTATATAATAAGTATTTTCAATTTTAAAAATATTTGGGATACTCCGGGCTAAATTTAAGCAAAAATTGAAGAGAAACTGAAGAATTATAAGTGTAGGAATTAACCAACAATTTAAAAGGCGGAGAGAGGTTTTTTGATTGCTTTAATTTCTAAATCTTTTAATTACTTTAAATTAAGCATTTTAATTTGACCCCACCCCCACCACCCTTATCAGTTTCCATTGCTCTTCCCAATTCTTTTGAACATCTAAGACATAAAAGTCAATTAATGGTTTTTTTTTTTAATTTTTCTTTAATAATAACACCGAAAGAATTAAAGAAATGGAAATCATATCTTAGAGATAAATTGTTATCCACGGTTGGAAAAAGGGGGTTTTCCGTAATATATATATATATATATGTTTATTGTACGGTCTCACATAACATAGCTGTTGTTTAAGTACAGATGGAAAAGTTCCAAACATATAAAAGAATCTTTCTGGTACATTGATAAATATTTAATGAAAGGTTGTAAAAAATAAGTTACAATCACAATTAAAGTAAAATAAATAATATAAAGTAAAAAATCTATTTAATGTTTTAAAAATAAAAAAACATTTTTTTAATATGATAAATAATTTTCTATAATTAATTATAAATAATGAAAAATTAAAATTATTTTATCTTTAAATCCTTCTTTCTTACTTTTTTAAGAGTTTTTCAAAGAAGGTCTAACATAGAAAAGCGTTCAATCATTTTTTTTTTTCCGCCCTAAAATTAATTACTAGCGGAAAAATTCTTCTTGTCCTCATAAATTATCGTCAGATATTCCTGTAGGGGTTTCCCGTAATATATATATATATAAATATATATATATATATATATATATATATATATATATATATATATATATATATATATATATATATATATATATATATATATAATTCCGTTTAATCCTTAAAAAGTTGTTGCAACATGACTTTAAAGATAAAAACAAGAGGGAATATTATTTGTAACATGCTTTTTAATATATAAATAAGAAAGTAAATGAAAATTTTTTCTTGTAAGACACTCAATCATTGAAGAAAAGCGGATATATTTTCATTAAAATCTTTTTCCCTGCGTTAGCCGTTGGATTTTCCAAAGGTTAGGTAGGATCTTTACCCCTGGTTGTTGTTTGATGGATCACTTACTTATGGGGTCTAAGAATGCAGGTTTTTTTTCGGTTATCAATTCAAATCTCAATTCTCCTTTTTTTTCTTTATCCTATTTCGTTTTTTTGTGATGATATAAAATATCCCGAATTTTTTCCCCGTGAAATAATCTCATTTTCTTTTTTTAAATATTAGTCTGAAATTTGATTTCTTTATTGGCTTTTAAAGCCATAATAATAGTATATCAATTTTTAATGTCGAATTGTTTAATTTATTTAACCTATGTTCAACCATTAATATTGCACTAAAAAGAGGGAGGAAAAAGGTATTTTGTTTGTTTGTTGACCTGAAAGCTGCTTTCGACACAATAGATCGGGAAGCATTGTTTTACAAACTGAGTTGTGCAGGGATCACAAGAAAAACCATAAATGCGATAAAGAGTTTGTACAGGACGACTAAGTCATCCGTATGGACAAGACAGGGATTGACCCAGTCCTTTGCTTCTGGTATAGGACTGAGACAGGGATGTTTGCTTAGCCCGTTGCTGTTTTCCTTATTTATAAATGATGTGGTAGAATTTATACAGGGGGGTGTGAACATAGGTAACCTCAAAATAAATGTTTTGTTATATGCGGATGACTTGGTCATCCTGTCGGAAAACCCTATGATTTTTCAAAAGATGATAAACAACTTGGAGGTGTATTGTGATTTGTGGAACTTGCGGGTCAATTTGGAAAAATCAAAAATTATAATTTTTAGAAGAGGTGGCAAAGTTGGTAACTCATCCTGGACATTTAAAGGAAGTAAAATTGATATTGTGAATTCTTATAAGTATTTAGGTTTAACACTCACTTCCAAATTATCGTTTTCAGAGCATATTGAAGATAAGATTAAAACTGGTAGATTAGGAATCAACACATTATGGAGTAAATACATAAGTAACAGTACTGTACCGTTTAACGCGAAGCTACGTGTGTTCGAAGGTGTCACTCGTTCTATAATTACATACGGTGCTCAAATATGGGGAGGGAAGAAGTATGAGACATTGGAAAGATGTAAGAGATTATTTTTAAAAAGAGTTTTATTTGCACCAAACTATACACCCTGTTACATGCTAGAATCTGAGTTAAAAACTGAATACATGTTCGAGTACACTCTCTCGCTTAACATAAACTACATTAGGAAAGTTATAGAAATGGAGGAAGGGAGACTGCCCTATACACTTGCTTTTGAAGCTGTAAGAGCTAATGCCGGTTGGTATAAGGACTGGATAGAGTTTGGTGAGGAAATGGGTATAGAGCTGAGTAGAGGATGGGAAAATAGAGATTGCTGGGGAAAAGAGATGGTCCGGGCTTTGGAAGTGTGGAAGAGAAAAAAGGTGGAACAACGGGAGGAGGCAATCAGGAACGCATCCTTCTATCCGCTATACTCTGACTTACCTCCAATACCAGTGGAATGGTACATGTCACCACACACGGCCATCAATAATGTAAGAACCATGTTTAAGTTGAGATGCGGGTTGCTACCACTAAACTACAAACCATGGACTAAAGGGAAAGCAAATGGAAAATGTGAGTTATGTCATGTTGAGGATGAGACCACTTACCACCACATAGCCCTTTGTCCGAATTTAACAGAAATTAGATCCAAGTATTTGGGAAGGCAATTTTTGTCTTTATCCGAATTCCAGGCGCTTGTGGCTGATACTGGTAGAATACAAAAAGTTCAAAATTATTTAAAGGCAACACTTAAAGTCAGAAATTAATTATTATTTTCTATGATTCATATTGTTATTTTATATTATTTTTTTTAATTTTACTTTATATTGTTTACTCTCAAAAAATTTAAGCATCAATCAAAATAATTCTATAATAAGAATCACATTTATTGTAAGAAGTAAGATGTAAGAGATAGACTCTCTCCCGACAGCGAATGCTAGGGAGTATTATGATTTGTTGGAAGATTTATGTATTTATAATTTAAAATAAAATCATTTTCATTCATTCATTCATAATGTCGAATTGTTAAAACTGATGTTTTTATTGACTTTATATACTTAATTTGTGTTATATTGTACTTACATAATGATATAGTGTGTTTGCATGTTGCACGTTAATTATGGGTTATTTATGTAAATGATATTGAGGATTTCAATGTAATATCTTTATGGTGTTTAACTGGTATTATAACTGACCATAAATATATGACAATTGATAACACTTTATTTGTTAAATGAGGTTAGTTCTTCTGGAAAAGATTTCGTTAGTTACTTTGTAAATCTCGACGTTTGAATTTAGTGAAGCAATCTTTTTCATGGAAGTTGTTAAAAATGAAAGTTGTTGGTAACTACTATAGTGACTTAGTTTGTCCATTCAGTGTGACTTAAGAGTTTCCTCTGGTTTCGAAATTTATACTCTTAGATCCTGAAGCCACATCTATAGAAAGGGGGAAATTACTAGAACCGCTCATAAAATATGAAATACAGGACCAGTTTCCAGCCGAAAAATTAACTCAAAAAACTGAGTTTTTTAACAAGACTGTAACATTCTGTTAAATTAGATAGTTTATTTTTGGCTAGATACTGAACCCAGTTTATTGTTTGATTCTAGCATTTTCTCCTTTCTATAATTGAGGCACAAGATTTTATAATTGTAGCTCCAAAAACTAAATTTGATGTTATCATTAAAGTACAATTAGAGTTTACTCTGAGATCGTGGGAAAATCGAAAAGAAATGGAAAGGAGAGCCGGTTCGAGCTCAAGATTTTGACATATTACTGTCTATGTCAAAATATGTCAATAGCTCCTTCAATTCTTCCAGCTACAGGAATACTAAAAGTGACAGAATTAAATTATAATTTACTTCAATTTAAGCTATTGTTGAGACCAAGAACTTGACGATGGTTTGGACATGAAATGATGAATGACAAGGCCAGGTGCCAAAAGTAAAGCTGCGATGATAGACCGAAAAGAAGAATAGGTCGAGGAGTATGAAAAATATCCTGGGAAGATAATATTAGGAATATATTGGAGAAACTGGAACCTTCGTCTTGGTTCAAAGGAAGAAGGTTCCAGTTAAATAGCAAAATACTTTAAATAGCAAAGCAGGGACACAGTAAAGCTTCGAAGGATCTTTGCAAGTTCTCTACTACAGAAGGTAGAAGAGAAAACCACTAAGTGGTTAAAGTACTAAAGTAAGCATGTTAGAACATTTTTAACTATGACTGAAGGTACGAAAGATATTCGGTAATCTCGTATTAACTAGACTAAGAATTACTACAGTAAATCAGTAGTTACAAATAAAATCTAAGGAAACTAGTCATCTTATAAAATATGAAATCAATGTACTGAACGTAATTCAAGAACTTATGAAATCTTAACAAAGACTTTTATTTATGACTGTGGAAAAATCCATTATTGGTTTTCTAAGCTTATATCAGTGTAAAGAGAAGCCAGGTTAGGGCAGGATACTCGTACAATAACTCAGAATTTCTATCAAGGAAATCCCCATAAAACTGCCACTCAAAGGTTTCCTATATAATTTTTACACTGAAAGTGAATTTAAACTGTTGTAATGCAACCCACATGGATACAAATCAAATCTTTTTCTCAAATACAAATTTTATTCTGATGATATATCCGGAACTAATTGCAAAAGACCCTTGAAATTTGGAGTTTAGCTTCCATAGATGAATATATATACAGGATTAGTAAAAACTGTGGCAAAATGGTGATAATTAAAATAATTCCAAATACTCGGGAAACCCCAAAGGGGAAATAATGATCCCCAAGTGAAATCTGACCATTCTAAACAGATTGGGTCCTTAAATTTTATCATTGGTTGAGTACATTCTTGTCACTTCTTCAGTGTCACAATATTAATTTTTCTCCCCTAAAACACTAAAATGGTTAATGCGTCCCTACACTTTTGACTAACCCCGTAAATTTAAAACTAATCCTTAAGAGTTAACAGGAAAAGCCGAGGTATAGTCCTCCTGTGATTACCTAGAGATGTGGTGCATAAAGAAGAATGCGTAGAATTGTACCGTAATATCTATATGTTTTAATATGGCAACCAGGAAACATTTTTTTGGGGGGGGGATTGAATATTCTAAATATTGCTCATCAAATGAAAGGGAAAAATATTCTAGGATTGCTCATCAAATGAAAGGGATTGCTGAGAAGAATACGAATAAAAGCTTGTTTTTAAAAATGTTTTTTAAATAAAATTATTATCTTTACTGTTTTTGGAAGGGTCATTTTGCTATCTTTGCCCCCCTAAAGGGGGAAAAATATTGTAGATATAAAAAAAGTTAGATATAAAAAAAGTCAAATTTTATTATTTTTCAAACCAAGAAGAAACCAAGTTGAATCCAAATACGTTATCAAAAATATACTCTTCAATTTGAATTTTTAAAGTTGGGGCCTGGGGGCAAAGTGGGAGGTTTCCCCTAGTGCGCGATTGCATGAAAACAAACTTTCCTTTACATGGTATCCCCCAAGTTTCATTAATTTATCCCAAAACGTTCAAAAGTGAAGAGGGGGGGGGGGGGGCTTTTGGACTCCCCGTTTATAACATACCGTATAAGCATCAACTTTTTCTTCAACTCCCTCATTTAGGCCATATTTGTTTTTAAATTGGTGGCCCAAAAGTTTCCCCTTCCCCCTCTTAACTTTTGAACGGTTTGAGATAAATGAATGAAACTTGGGGGACCCGTATTCTACAACGTTGTATCAATCACACATTATGCTGACAATGCCCTCTTTTATTTAGTTGTTCGCCATGTTGGTTGCCATCTTGAAAACATTATGTGTAAAATTTTCATAAACTAAACAGTTGTCACAAATGCTGTGAGACATCTGTGTTCCGAACTTCACAACAGAACATTTAAATTCTCAAGTCTCTAAAATGAAGAACTCACATACGCTCGTTCGAAATTGCTTTTCTAGTAATTTAAATCAGTTACTTATTAGGGAATTTTTGCAAACTATGTTAGATCTATAGGGGAATCTCAAATATTTTTGCTTATAGAAGAATAATTGCAAGGTTTATTGACGTTAGTTCATAAACCTAGCAAATTAAAAATACCCCACTCTGTAGCGATGCAGTAAGCATTGTGGAGGCCCAGATAAATGCAAAAGTGGCTTACAATCTCCTTATGAAATGGTTCGAAGCTTGATAGTCCAGGAGATAGAGTGCAAAAAAGTGTCTGACTAACATCAAACTAGAATGTTGTGTATTACTTAATATTTTGGTGCCTTTTGACAATATGTGGTCGGCTAAGTTTTTCTGCGGACATAGCTTAGCAAAAGGTATTTGAAAAAAATAAAAATAAAAATAACGGTGTCGGTGGAGAGCGGCCATGTCCCAGCAATTATAGTGAGCAATGTGTTTTTTATGATTCTGAGTACAAAATTAGTTAAAAAAAATGTGTTGGATAACATTTATAAGCTATAAGCTATTGCTGTAGGCCCCAACATTACATAATATAATTAATACACATATAACATAATATTTAATATAATTAATCTCATTCATTACTTGATTCTTTTAGCGTGTTACACTAATGTAACATACATAAATATTTTCAACTTATTGATTGATATTATACGAGTCAAGGTTTGAAAAATATGGAATATATAGAGATAATTTATACAGGTGAGGTCTAGAGGAGATAAGGAGACTTGTACGGTATCTCAAGCTATTTTCAACATGACCCAAGCCTTAGTCAAAACATCCCCATTGAATCAACCTCCGAAAAAAAGAGTACCTTTATCAAAAATATCTATTTATAATATATAAGCCATCAGGTACATATATGTAGACATGCGAATATATAATAAACTAACATAATACATTTATCTAAGTACATATATATTCATTTACGTATACATAACACGGCATAAATCTATGTATTATACGATATAAAATTACAGATCTTATGATTTTGGATTACAAGAATGTTATACATAATGTTGAGATATTATTATAATTTTATTTATTGAAAAGAAAATGATTTGATTTCATGTTGGAATAGGATTGAGATAGGTTCCTTCACGCAATCTGATACATTGATGTATTACTATTTATATATTTAATATGATCTACTTATTTCGAATAATCATAGGATTTGAGATGATATTATTTAAAAAAGAATGTGTTATACTACGAGTACATGGCAATACAGTATTAAATTTTACATTTTGCATCCAAGTTTAACAAAGAACGAAATTTGTTCATGTCTCACATTTTAAAAATTCGGAACACTCTCTAAACTCAAAACCTACTAACTAATGGATAATTAAAATAGTCTCTCCACGTTAACCAACTACTAACTAAAATCAAAGAATAATTTTTAATTTTTAAAAATTCGGAACACTCTCTAAACTCAAAACCTACTAACTAATGGATAATTAAAATAGTCTCTCCACGTTAACCAACTACTAACTAAAATCAAAGAATCAATAATTAATTCGTGATTGTCTGAATGTCGGTCTTTTTGTGAAGCAACATCTTATAAAATTTCTCGTCATATATTATTAAAATTTGGTTAATAGGTGACAATTTGCCCATGGTTAGTTCCATATAAATGTCAATCTTCTGCGCATATTAGTATCGTTTCTTGGTGCACTTGTTTTTAACACCTATATCGTAAATGAGTCATCCGATTTTTAAGATATTTGAATGGCTTGTCGTAATTAGCCCTCAGATGGCACATTAATTTCAACATTCTGCGCACTATAAAACCTACTGAAGGGGTTCCATTTCCTCACTTATGTATTGGTGTATATTGATGCTGCGCTGCATGAAAGTATTCCATTATCTTTAAAATATTCCTTTTCCCTTTTTTTAATTTATATAATGTTGGTTGGACAAATTCTTCCTTATCCTCCCCGGAAGGTTTCATTAACTTACTAAATCTTTAATATTTTGCTTATTAACTTCGCTGTAAAGCGTGAATAAATGGAATTTAATATTTATATTTTAAAAGATTATTTTAATGTTGTAATGTCTCCCTTTAAATTTAATAATAATTTATTATTTCCTTAATAAATTAAAATTTCCTTAGTTATTAAAATTCATTCATGACATTTCTTTCTGGAAAAAAGCTTACATTACTTATATTTTTACCCTTTAGAAAAATGTGGATGTCAGAATAATAATTGTAAATATATTTACGTATGTTTCTATCAAGTTTATATTGTATAAATAATAAATCTAGCATACATTATAAATAAACTCTAACCCACCCACTTACAAATATGCATTTATATATATATATATATATATATATATATATATATATATATATATATATATATATATAAAATTATTTTCTAGGGTTGTTAATTTTTCCCCTCTTCTTACGGGTTTTCTAAAAAAAGGTTTTTCTAACCTCCTTATGTTCTCTTGAGATGTTTAGAGTGGAAAATAATTCTCAGTGTGACGTCACTCCACAAAAAAATAAAGAATTAAGAAAAAATAAATGTTATAATACTTAAAAATATAACAACAAAAAAAGTTTAATAATACAATTAGAGAAAATTAGGTTTTATAAAGATTTATATTTTTTGTCTGCACTGAAATGTATATTGTAATAAATATTCTGCCAATTAGTGTGGCACATAGCTTCCTCGTATTCCATCACTTAAGTATTTTAATGATGTTTTGCTTTTACGATTCATTATTGTTTAATTTATTTAATTTCCACCCTTTTTTCAAATCTTTCAAAATTGTTATGTTATTGACATGATTAAAGCACCGTTTAGCAATATTTAAAGATCATTCGTCTAATACTAGGATGCGAAGAAGCAATGTTCAATAAAAATGTTGACATTTTTTTAAAATCGGATAAATACTCTTAAAGGTATAGGTGTAATGAAAAAAAAGTTCGGATATGTGGAAGAGAAACCAGACACGAGATAAAAATGTGGTCCCTGATGTCTGAAACTGTTTTCTGTCTTGGAATTTTTGAATTTGGTGACATACAGTGGCGTAACTATGGGCCTGCAAGAGCCCACATTGTGGGGCCCCTGGCGTCAGAGGGTCCCAAACCCAATGTACCAATGTCGTTGGGGGTCCCCTTTAGAGCATAATAAAATATAACTACTTACTACTTGGAATCATGCTTCTATACCATTGTCAGGGAGCCCATTCAGTTCTGCGCATATCCTTTTTTTTGCTGACCAATTTCCTTTGGTGAGGGGCCCTCAAAAAGTTTTTACGGGGGGGGGGGGGGGGGGCAATGCCCAAGCTACGCCACTGGGGACATATACAAATTTAGTGCTTCAGAATTAGCACAAAGCGTTACCTTCGTGAGCTCGGAAGCATAAGGCATACAGTGCTATCTTGGTGCGTGGGCTTCCACGGTTGGTTTCATAATGGAGTTCTAGGTCTTCCGGTGGTGACCGCGTCATAATGGATGATGTTTCCGACGTTTCACCTCTTATGCTAGATGCATCTTCAGGATAGAGCATATTGTACTGATGAGAGAAACAACATGCCACGTTTTCTCTCATAAGTACAACATGCTCTACCCTGAAGATGCCTCTATCATAAGAGGCGAAACATCGGAAACATCATCCACTATAACGCGGTCGCCACCGGAAGATCTAGAACTCTATGCAGTGCTGTTTGGCATTGTAGGAGGAGCAAGTCAGCTGTTGTAAAACAATAAGATTTCTCATTTCTATAGTTTTAATAATCAGAACATGTGCCATAGACGTAATTATTATTGTTTCCACAGATATTTTATTATTTACTTTTTGTTTTAGGTACTGGGCAGTGACTAACATCGATTACATTCATCAGAGAACAGCTCGTCGTATAGGCATGATGATACTTGTCATCTGGGTCGCATCGTTCCTAGTCTGCATCGCACCGCTGCTTGGATGGAAGGATCCGGACTGGGATTCTAGAGTTGAGAAGAAAACCTGCATAGTTTCACAGGTAAATTAATCTTTTTACTGCACCGAGAAAATCTGCTATTGAGATGAGATAATCGGAAAGTGGATTATGATGTAATACTAAATTTGTATCTAACAAACAAGTAAAGTTTCAAAAAAGCGTGGCGTAATGAGTTCCTCAAAGTGGAGATTAAGGAAACAAAGTGATTGTATACCGTTGATGAAAAGTATTTACGATATTAGAAAATAAATGTTATATTTCTGATAATATTGAAAATTCAGGCCTCTTTCAGGGTAGTTTTTCGAACGTGGAGCTATTTTACCTCTTCAAATGTCGTGTGTGCGAACGAGCAGCTAAACAAACTCTTTAGCTGTCCCACACTGCTGTCAGTCAGTTGCTTATCAGTTGCATCCATTAATAAATTAGCAATTAATAGGACAATTCTACAAATTTTTAAGTGCATTATGAGGTGAGTATCCAAGGATATACTTTGGATATTAAGAACGTCCAAGAATTCTTTTGATGGATTGTTTCATTTCATTATTTCGGATACGTTTCAAAAAGTTACGTAAAAGAGATACTGCTACCCTGAATAACCTGATGAATACCATAAAAAAAAAAAAAAAAAAAAAAAAAAAAAAAAAAAAAAAAAAACTAACAACATGAACCACACTCTTTACAATATCCGCTCTAAAAAGTTTGTAGAAATGCTGTAATTTTCTATATTTCTAAAAAGCCCTAGCATCTGAATTTTTATTCAAAAAGAGAAAAATTTACATGATTGATTTCAATTTCTATTTTCTGTAACTTTGAGTTTTTCTAGTTGGATTTAAAATTTGAGAAAAGTTGGGAAAAAGTTGGCGGAAAAATGGAATTAAGATGAAACGGAGTCAAGGGAAAAGACGGAAGATTTAGACGCCCATATGAGATTTATCTCAAGGGATCTTGACAAAACTTATCTTAACTATTTTCCCTCCCTCCAGAATTTCACTATTATTTCAGGTTTGAATTATTCGGTAAAACAAAGTTTAAATCTAATCTAGGACTTAGCCCAGCATTGAATAACTGATTGTGCTTCGTCTTCACTTAAAATTACAACTATTTGTCAAGTTTTCACAAGGCTAGCGCTTCTGTTCTCATTCTATTCTCCTCCATTAAATTGAATTATAAACTAATTTCTTGTAGAACTATAGTGAACATTATCCGTATTGCTCACTTTATTCTCATTATACATTATACATACACATACAATACGAGTAAATTGCCTCATACTAATGAATACTAAAAAAGAAATAAAAATGGTTTATTTTAAGTTTTTTAAGATAAAGTTATTGCTTTTTGTCAAAACTCCTGCTTGTTTTTAAACCACTAAAAATAATATTATTTATGTGATTTGCCTTTGAGCTTACAAAGGTAACGAAAGAATTGTGATGATTCTGAAGAACAAATTTTTTTATGTCCTTTTGTGGACGAAAATCCGTGTCAGGCATAAGAGAACTTTTTGGACTCTTGTCTGTTTTTAATTCCAAGACAGAAATCTGTTTTAGACATCAGGGAAAATTTTTGGTTTTGCGTCTTTCTGTCGCTCAATTTTTGCGAACCACCATATCTAAAAATGTGTATGTAATATTTAGACAAAATTTGTATGGTAGGTCACAATTTGCCCATGTTGGTCCCATATCATATCCTACTGCGCCAATTAGCTTCTCTTCCACATGCGCATACGAAGTTTTTTGAATCGAACAATTTGTTTGGTTTGTGGAATGTACCCTAAAGATGGCCCCATGTTAATTTCAACCGTCTAAGCACATTAAATATTACTAAATTGATACTTTTATTCATGTAAAAAAGAAATAATAATAATTGGTAGATTTAAAATAGCAAAACAAAAATTAAGCATACGATTTGACGAAGCATTGCTCCACAATAATTGACAGATTATTTTTTTACGGGTTGTTAAATGTTTTGAAAACTTTAAGAAAATTAGCAAGAATAAACTACTGATATTGTTGACTGTATGGAAAAATAATATTTTGTAATATAGTTGTAATAAATAGTGTAATAAAATGACATATGTCCTTATAAATCGCAAATAAGCTAACAAAGTTAAGAAGAATGATCTAGTTATTAAAAAAATAACAAAGTTTTCAACCAGCTAGGCTGGGAAAATTTAATTTTGCCTAAAAATAAAAGTGACACAACTTGGAATCGAAACAGATCCATATCTCATTTGATCATTCGTCCAATAAAAATAGGACACGAGGAAGCTAAGTGCTACACTAATTGGCAGAATATTTTCAAAGGACATCTATAAATTATGGTTATCTTATGAAGACTGTTGGTATTTGGCAGGTATAAAGGGTAATATAGCGGGATGCTTTAGGATGTGGTTACCCTATTTGAACTAAAATGCCGGCAAGTATGTTACAATGTTGCCATAAAACCCCGTGCTTCTCTTCATGATACCACATAGAGTTTCTGCTTGGATAACATTATTATTATTTATAGCTTTCCTTTAATTATAATTATCCTCTTGAAATATTATGTACGCTTTCATAAAGCTATATTCTCTTTTGTACATTTTAGGTTTTGTACGAAGTACGAAAAGAAACCTTATACAACGGTTCTGTCTGCCTGTTTTTCTGTCCGTTGCCATGTTTCAATTAATAAACTACTATAGCTAGGAACATGAAATTCGGCACAGGTGCATCTCGGCATTTGTGACAACTGTACACGTTTTGGAGTTTTCATACTTAATATTTGCAAGATGGTGGCCAATATGGCGGGAGACTAAACAAAAGGTTTTAAGTCACCATTACATGTTATATATCAATTTAAAGGTCTTGAAGTGTAGAAAAAGAATGTGCAACTAAAATTTTACACTTAATATTTTTAACTTAATCGTACAGAAACCTGCGATTATCGCCTCACGTACTTATGTGAAGCGTGCCTTATTTGTTAATTTTTTATTAGGCATTTGGAGAGCGAAGAAAACTTGTGAGGAGATAGAAATTAACAGAAAAAAATACAATAGGATATTGTATTTTTATATAGGATACTGGCCTTCACCCCGCAAAGGCATGCGAGGAATCAGTAGCTATGATTCTTATTATAAAGTAGGCCATGCGATTAAATGAAACCTAAATATTTTCTTTTTAAAATGACCTAAAATACTCAACTAAATATTTTCGTTTGCAACGCTTTCATAGAAAATAATTGGAATTTAAATCAAATTATAATTATTATTAACTATGGGAAACAGACAGAGAAAAATACACTCTAGAAAATAATTGGAATTATTATTCACTCCCTAATTAAGTATGTTACAATCTTGTATGCTTTGTGAATCGCAGTTTGGAGACTATTTATTACATGCAAAAATGCCTCTATTTTATTATTAGGCAAAACTTAAGTTATATATTAAAATCAAGACTTAGTTGAATCCCAAAATGATCTTGACTGATGATCTTCTGTTTTTATAAGGGGAGTAACAGTCTAAAGAAGAACATTCCGTGCACCTTCTTTAGATTGTTACTCCAGGAGGTCAAGCTAGGAATCAGTATAGCTATGATTACTATTATCAAGCAGGCCAAGCGATTAAATTTATTCCAATTAAATAAGAACCTAAATATTTTCGCTTACAAAGCTTTCATAGAAAGTAATCGGAATTATTATTCACTTCCTAATTAAGTATATTACAATGTTGCCATGTGAATCGCAATGTTGTATGCTCTGCGAATCGCAGTTTGGAGACTATTTATTACATGCAAAAATGCCTCTATTTTATTATTAGGCACGATAAATAATTTTTTTTTAATCAAGACTTAATTTAATCTCACAATGATCTTGATATTCTTTAAAATTATATTAATAACATAAACAGTGTTTAATCTTCGCCGCAAGAGCTTTCACATAATATGAATAAAGAAAACACAATGGTAAATGCAATCAAATTATTTAAGAATGAATTATTTTTCTCAAGAAAACCCCATAGTTAAGTATACGGTATACATGACGAGATTAAAAGAGCAGTTTTAAAAACATTTTTGTTTTCGTTTCAAGTCACAACAAAGTGACTGCTAAATTTTTTTTGTAATGACGTATATTGTTAAAGCGTCGTAATAAATCAGGTTCTATACCAAAAATGTTTTGATGAAACAAAGGCTAGAGCATGCGACAAATGTAGCGCATAATAATTAATGGATTTTCTTTCGCCAGTTTTTCGTTTATAAAGTTGGACTTGTGGTAATAGACATACAATCCATAAACAGACATACATACAGACAGGAATAGAGAGGGAAATGTCTGATTTGGTGTTCTTATGAAATGCAGGAGTATTCAACATTTATTCCAATTATGATGAATGTACAGGCAAAACTTAAGTTATATATTATATTATAATTTGTGAGTGTTTATGTAAATAACACGGAGAGTTCTCGCTACTCACTCTCATGTAAACTTAACGCGTTCAGTTAGACTTCCAGAGTTCTATGTTCTTCCGTGATGATTGTGTATAACTGGTCCAGTAATCCTCAAATCAAGCAAGAATCGACAGTAAGTATTTCTTCACCTAAAATACAACTAAAAACTACAAATAAAACTAAGAACTACAAAACAAAAAACTTAACAAAACCCTAACCCTAGCCACTCAAATATTCTTCTTACCCCTCTAACCACATGGTCGGACTGCAGTAATTGCTTTCTATTTCATATATCTTCATTAAGCGTCTACCTATTTCATTTCCTTTATCTACATCACAATTTAACTGTTTACAGGACATTGGATATCAGATCTTCGCTACAGCTTCCTCCTTCTACCTGCCACTTCTAGTCATCCTGTTCCTGTACTGGAGGATATTCCAAACAGCAAGGAAACGAATCAGAAGAAGACTTGGAGGTACGACACCTGGAGCAGTAACTACAGGACCTAAAATACCAGCACCGGGAGGCGTCATAGCAGGTTAACAATTTTTAACAATATTTATCCCATCTTATTGTCTGTTCTTTCCCATTCTCCACCCCCTACGTCCGTCAACTCCCCGGAAAGCGGTGTTGAAATTCAGAGCTGTTAAATTTAGAGATAAAATAAATTATTAAATTTCTCCTCAGGATAACTCAGGTTCCTGATTTTTCAGAACATGTATGACAATTTATATTAAATTGGGCCCAGTTGTTTAGGCTCCACGCGTCTGCGCAGACGACAGACTACAGACAGACATTTTGTAAAACCACATTTTTTAATTCACCTTCCTTCCTCCTCCTCCAATCTCCTTGCACATTATTTACGCTTTTTTCTTACAACACAATTGCGGGGTTTAACAATAAGCGTTAGCATCACGTCTATTAGTGGAATCTTTATTTATCTAAGACTTAATAACTTTTTACTATTAGCTAAGCTTATTACCTTATAAAATATAATTGAAATCTTTTTAATTATAAAACGTTTTCAGTGAAGTCAGTTGAGTTTTATTATTTAAGGCATAAAACAACAAAAAGAAGAGTCGAGAGAAGATAAATTTCGTGCAAATCGAATTAAAATTCTTGAATTTATAGCCTAATTTTTATAGCAAAAAATACCTAAAATATATGACTCAAATGCGCGACTACAATGTTAAAGCAGCTGTCTTTTGCAGTTGATTTATTATGGATCAACTTTTAAAAACACTTTTGTGGGCAGTAAAGAAAAATTTAATTACCTCTCCACTCCTTTCTTATCTATTCTTTTTTAGCACACAGTTTATATACTTTTCTTTTCACTTTACTTTATCCCTCATTGTTTAATGTACTTTTTAGATATGTATCCTACTTTTTATTACCCACTGTAATTGGTTTTTGATACAATTTTTTTTTAATAATATAGCCTTGGGGGTCGGTCCCCTTACTTTCTTCGCTCGTCATCCCGCGGAAGACTTCGCACTGGTTAATGTTGGGGTGCTCTGGATCCTCTCTATCAGTGTTTTGTGTTGTGTAGCTGATTTTTATGGAGATGCATAGCATTAAATGGAGCTTAATATTAATATAAAGTAAAGCACAATAGTAAAAATTGTAACCCCCTTCCACCAATGACGTTGTACGCATTGATACGCATTTTTCTTATAAAACAATTAAAAGATTTTAATGAAAGTTGAAACGTTCCCTTATTATCGTCAGTCAGTTATTGGTATGTTTATTTATCTAAAATTTTATTTTATTTTACTATTTGCTTTTATTCTATTACTTTAATCTAAATTTTGATACGCTGAAATTTGAAACCATTTTAAAAATTTTAAGTGAGGTCAGATGAGTTGCATTACTGACCATTTTAAACAACTATAAATGATGAGTCCAATAAAACAAAATCTGTGTAAATCGAATTAAAATTCCCAGTTATTAGTTTGTTTTGGATAAAAATCTAAGGACTGCCAACCGTATTCTATCCGGTACGTACATGAAGTCCACTTGCTAAGAGAGGCAACTGTTTGTCGAAGGAATTACTGGGACTAAGACTGACACAAATCTTTTTGTTTTGGTATCGGTTTGATTAAAATTATTCCCATTACCGTTATTTGAATCAGCCTAAAACGAGCGTGTTCCCTGGTGGGGTAAGTTAAGAAAAGGACAGCTAGATATATCAAACAGCATAGATCAAACACAAAATTAATGTCACACTTTACCTGTTAAATCCGAAATATAATGGCCTAAATAGAGGGTAAGCAACAATCCGATCTTAATATGACACACTTATACAAACTCAACAATAAATGAAAAGGAAATTACATCAAGAAAAACTTCGATAGCGTAAGACCTACTATAAACAAAAAAAATAAAAAAATTTATATATATATATATGCTGATAACGAATCTTATAATGTAACAGCATATTATTGAAACTTGTCTTTCAATCTATATTTAGAAATGTGGTGATAGTTTCAATGTCCTGTTTAGTTATGTAACTTTGACCTCAGTCGTTCGATATAAAGTAACTTGACAGGTTTGATGATATCATAAACTAATATGTAGTTGATATATATACAGAGCTGATAAGTGGTTAGAGCTAGATAATTGGATTCTGACGTGTCACTTGACTGAGATATTATTCTCTCGCACGATTACATATTCAAAACCAGGGGTTTTCATCGAGTTTTTGTAATTAATTCATGTGGTAAAGCTTTGTAAACAGAGAGGGGTAATGTTTACATATTAAGTAAAGGTGTCACACCTTGGAGGGGGGGGGGGAGTGATGGGAAAAGCTTTCAAAATTAACAAATACATCTGAATTCTCATATCTGTATTCCGTCACAAGGAATTAGTTTCCCTCTGAATACATGCTGAATTGATCCAAGCACTCTCCAAAAGCCATTAGTAAAGAGCTTTTTTTTAAACAATATACATATTATAAAAATAAATAACAATAATAAAACTCCACTAAAGCCATCTTAACATTTATTTAATGTAGTAAAGTTCAAATAAATATTAGATATATTTCTAGATTTAATTAAATAAGGAATATTAATTCAATATTTGCTTATTTTAATTTCATATATGTAGTATAATATAGACTTAAATATTTTGGATGTACTCGTTTTAAAATCCCTTGAGTTTAAAAAAAAGTTTTTAAAAAATGTCTGTCTCTAGTCAGTAGTCTGTGCGTAGTATCAGTAGTACTAGTCTGAGCTTAAACTACTGGGGCGATTTCAATGAAATGTGGCATAAACTTCCAAGTTATGAATAAAATAACAAGTTAATGGAATAAAATATATTTTTTCTGAAAAAACAATTAAAATAAGAGACAAAAGATAGCCCCACGTGGGGCGCCAATTTATAACCGGGTTACCTGTCTCAATTCTAGGGGTAGGTTCTTAAATCTACCTTAAATTAGACAGATAAAATAGCATATTCGGATCTGCATATTCAGATAAAATCATATCCTAAGGTAAAATGGAGATACAAATTTAAGCTCTAAATTTAGGGTACTATCCCCTGAACACTTTGAAATAACATAAAGAGTAAAGAAAAAAATTATCAAAAACAATTTTAATTAATAAATTCTAAAATGCAATTATTCCCAAAATATTTGTATTCATAATTAATTTGGACATTATTGATTTAAATTAATTATCACTATGAATACGAGAACATTTTTTTTGACTTGTTAAACCATTTTGTTCTTTTTTTTGTAATTCAATCGTTAAATGAAATGGAAATGGAAGAAGTCAGATCTAATTTATGTTTAACAATTCACTTGATTACGAGTAAATATGTCCAACTTTGAATAATTATTTTAATTCCTCATTTCAAGTATTTTTCCTTCATCAAGTATTCTATAAAAGACTTCTTAAGTTTAGTAGTAAATTACAGTTTCCTTTTAATCAATATAATTTATTTCTTACTGAATTTCTTTGGATATTTACGATTTAACAAAATTGTATATTATATAGTTTAGTCAAAGAAGGAAAAGTTACCGTGAACAAAATCTCCTTTGTCGATACAAATTGAAAGATTCTTTTATTGTTTAAGAAAGTAGAATATTTTATTTGAGCTTACCGAAAGTAACGGAGGCGTTGGGGTCAATATAAGGAATCAAATTTTTTAGACCTACGAATTTAAAAATTCTTAGACAAAAATCTGTTTCAGACATCAGGAAACATTTTTGATCTCACGTCTGTCTGTCTGTCTGTCGTTCGTTTTTATTTTTGCGAACTATCTAAGTTTAAACCACTCATCTGTTTATGATGAAATTTAGATGGCAAGTTTTAATTAGGCTTTTACTTTTGGAACGAAGTTCCTTATGGCACTTTCTTGAGCCCGGGAGTGAATCCGAAAAATACGACCAAAATCACCGTCACAAAATCACTTATCTGGGACTAATATTAGCCAATTAATTAATTTAATTATCAAATTACAGATGACGATAACTTGAGTAAAAGCTCACCGAGTTAGATGAAATTTGGTACACATGTTCATTTTACCAATGCACAGGCTGAGTTCGTCGGAAAACGTTATCCGCCCAAGCGTTAACGCTCGCGTAAACGTAAGCTTTAAAAGACGGGAAAAAGTGTTATTAAGGAAACCTGTTACTTGACTTGTTTTGATTATTTTTGGTATATATATGTCAAAAATGTCATTTTGTTTTGTAAATAAATAAAATATAATCATGTAAAATTTCATCCTGATACAAGCAGAAGCTGTAGAGTAGGGACGAGATATATTTTATAATATTTTAAATTAATTGGCCGGGTAGGTAGAAAACAGTCCTATTTCAATCCAAACTCCTTCAACTAACATACTCTTTCACTATAAACTACGAAAGATCAACTTCATCATGATCAACTTTTTTCTTATATTTAATATATATTTATAGTAAGACGCTTGCTTTAATTATACAAATAATGATTTTCTTTTAATTTTGCCTTAACTCTGCCAGGTACAAACAGTTCGTTACTTTTAATTTTGTCTCTTTTATAACTCCGCCATGTATAAGTTGTTAGTTATGTATACGTACTTATAGCAGTGTGATTTTATAATTTATATTTAATGAAAAATGTAAGGTTCCTACCGGGTGTCCCGCGACACCACACGTATTTTATTGTAGGCACTGATGATGGCCGAGAGGCCGAAAACTATTTTTGTAAAATAAACACTATTCTATGGAGAGGCTTTCCGGTTTTTCATTATTCTTTTGATATCTTCTCCACTTGCGTTCTTAATCGTCTTAATTTGGCTAATATTAGTCCCAGATAATTTTGAACTTTTTAATTAATGGAGTTTTCTTTGCTTCTTTTAACACCTATATCTTCAAAAGTATACCTGATTTTGATGTCTAAAGTATACCTGATATTTGGAAAAAGTAGCTCACAGATGTCTCCTTATAAATTTTAATCGTCTGCTATTATATACAATATCGACACACTTTCAATTTCGATGTAACCATTTGTCTTCACACAACAGGACGTGAAGAAATTGTGTGCCAATCTAATTGGTAGATTATATTTTAAGTTGGAGTACCTATTATATATATTACTATTTTATTTAAAAAAATCATTTGAGAGGAATTTATATGATACAATTTTAGATTGAGGCAAAAGTCAAATTTTAAAGAGAGGGAATATTGTGGATTTGATAGCGGTTTATCGAATAAACAAAGAGTTGCCGGGGTTCAATCCCTATTCTTCGGGGATTTAATGGAAATCAGATAGGATTGTCAGATGTCAAAATTCCATCCTACTCTTCTACACAGGCCTGTTCTAGATTGATTGAGAACTTCACTGCCACTATTGGTAAAATTCTAAACTGTTATTGGTGGAATCATCTCACTCTCCCCTTTAGGAAGTGGAAGTACTGCATTATTCCCAAACGTATTCCATTACCAATTTTCACGAGGATTTAGAGTGGCTGTTAATGCGAGATTTGATCATTTGATTTTTCGAATTGAAAAAATGTTTGTTTATTTTATAATTCTAAAAAAAAATTGATATTTCTATATTATTTATAAAGCTTAAAAAATAAACTTCATTGTCGCTGCATTACATAAAATCTCATGGAAAATGTAACTAACATGTTATTTATAAGTATATAACTCAAAACAATTTAAATAAATTCTATGTCTGTTATCATGCTGTTCCTGTAACTTAGAACTATGATTTTAAGTCCAGTAACTCTAAAAACAAGCCAACATTTAAATCTCCACATCTTTGCTGTTATACGAGTAAGAAGTTTTCTAAATATACGATACTTTTTTTTTGCTATTCTATTTTTGCTTTCAAACTTACTGCAGGTAATGGAAGAAGGATTGTGACTTTTCTGAAGAAAGACATGTTTTTATGTCTCCGAATTTAAAAATGCTTAGAAAGAACTCTGTTTCAGACAAAAAATGTCTGTCTGAACATTTTTGCGAACCACTATATATTAAATAATACTCGTCCATTTTGAATGAAATTTATATGGTAGGTCTTAATTAGCCTACAGTTGGTTTCATGTTAATCTCAACCTTCTGTGCTCATTCAATGTTACGAAAACATAAATGTGACCTCAGTGGAAATTGAAAAAGATTCAACCAACCACACTTTCAATTCCTAGTGGGGACATACATTTTTATACTCGTATGACTAATTGTCCAATATAATAGGACGTGAGGGAAGTCGTGTCATTATTTTAATAAAAAAAAATTGTTAGTCACAAAATAAAATAAAATATTAACGACAGTGCGTTTTGAGTCAGAGACAACTTTTGGGTATAGTGTCTGTCTGTCTTTAGGACGCCCATATCTTAAAAACTACGTGTCTGATCTTGATGAAATTTGCATAGTATGTCGTACACAATGAATAATGACTGGCATAGTATGTCGTACACAATGAATATTAACAGGCATAGTATGTCGTACACAATGAATAATGACAGGCATAGTATGTCGTACACAATACATAATGACAGGCGTACAGGCGTACACAAATGAATAATCTTATATTAATTTCAATATTATGCGTAATTTTCCTCTTCTCTTACATGCGTGAAAACTGTTTTTTTATTATGACCAACTGAAGTGGTAGGAATCAATGTTTAATATCTTTCTCTATAATATATTAGCCGATTTATTATTCTTTTTTCGACTAAAAGCTGAAAAATTATTGTAGTTTTCTTCATTATATAATTAATTTTGATTAAGTTTTCAACCTTTTACAGATTATGATATCTAAATTTTAGACTAAGGAGACCTCAAAACGTGTTAAGACATCAAAATCTTATACTTGAATTATCAAGCCAGCACAGTACTCTCTCTTTCTTAAATGAGAAATTAAAATGACAACACGCAATCTATTAAATGAACGAATATGTAATTGAAATAAAATTTTTTTTTTAAATAAATAAATTCCATAAGCTAAAACTCACTTTCGTAATTCACATTAAAGTAATGTATTAATGCTTACATAAAGCGAATTCAAATAAAATATAAATATTAAAAATACGAAGAAAAAAAAAAATGTTGTTTTTTAACATTGAATGTGTAAAGTAAATAAAAACGGCACCCCCCCCCCCCCCCCTCCGCTCTGTCAACATTGTTTATTTCCCTTGAGCCTCTCCCCCAGCCCTCCCCTTTCCACATATACGTCTGTACGTATTCAAAGCGGGAATGCACTCACAAATATTAAAACCAACTAACTCTGACATTGACACACTCACACAAAGCCGCACTTGACGTGTCACGTCACAATATTTTAACACATACACGTGGATCACCCCCCCCCCCCTACCACCACCCAACGGTTCAATTACTCTGTATTAATATAAATAGAGTCGGTCTACTAAGGCAAGGGCATGGTTTCTTATCTTTTTATTGTTATGCATGAATATATATATATATATATATATATATATATATATATATATATATATATATATATATATATATATATATATATATATATATATATATATATATATATATATATATATATATATATATATATATATATATATATATATATATATATATAATATCAAACAAGTTATGATAACGAAGCAACCTTCGCTTTTAATTATAGTTATGTTATGGATGCAAGTTTTTTTGTTTTTTTTTTAATATTTGTTATAGTTACAGTTACCTTACCCGCGCAAAACATGACATTACACACAGTAGTTTACATTAGTAGACACCCCCTTCTGTAAAACTTCTAAGAAACAGAATTCCGCTTCCTATTTGGGACCCAGATTCTATAATGAGTTACCTCTCCACCTCAAGCAAATTGAGTCTTTTAAGTCATTTAAAAGGGCTTTAAATTTATATTTAAAGCAGGAGTATTCTAAACCCTTAAACCCTTTGCGGCCCTAAAAAAAAGCGCTCTCGCTCTAGCTGGATAAGCTATTGAGGGCTCTCATTATGTTAAAATACCAAAAGAAAAAAAAAATGAAGAAATATTTGTAAGTGTATGCAAAGAGGTATGATACAAAATGTATAGATATGTATAAAAAAGAAAGTTAATATTGTAAAAAAAAAATATTATATTTAGAAAAAAAATACGCTAATGGAAATAAAGATTTATTTTATTTTATAGTTAATAACTTTTAAGACGATAACAGTTTTGTGTGAGATAAATAATGTTAAACTGACTGCATGCTGGATAACAAAATGAGTTATGCAATGTACTATTACCACAGCAGAGAAAACATATTTGTACAGAGTGTTCTGCACCCAGATGTAGTATGTTCTGCACCCACAATACTTTAGGAGGTAATACTACACCTAAATGGCAGCCAAAATGTTGCTATAGACTGTCTTTTTTCTGACCCTTTCTGGAGTTTTAGCCTTAAATAGTGCTCTCAAAAGAACGGAATTCTTTACTTCATCTTTGAATAGATTTTATTATTCGAAAATTGGCCAAGTATGTGCTTTCAGTATACACAAAGTAGGCAATTTAACAAATAGGACGAGTTCGTTTCAGCCGTATCAAGCTGGCGGCCTTGTAAAAGTTATAACTTTTGAACCATTTATTATAATGACGTGAAACGAAAACAGCCTTAGTTATTTATAAATTTTGAACCATTTATTATGGTTTTACAAGTCAGTATTGTCTAATTTATTTAATGGTTTCCCCCGTTATTTTTTTTGTTATATATCCAAATTGTTTTGATTTTTTACATGAATTAAAGTATCAATTAGGACAATGTTAAAGAGCGTAACCGTTTGAAATTAATCTGGGGCTATCTGCGGGCTACTTTCGAAAAAACTACCAAATTTCATAAAAATCAGATGAGCACTTTTGAAGATATAGCTGTAAACAAATGTATGTTTGTGCGCATGTTGAAGAGAAACAAATTAGCGCAGAAGGTTCAAACTTATATGGGGCCAGCAATGACCTAATTATGACCTACAATACAAATTTTATGAAAAACGGGCGCGTAGTATTTAAGATATGTTGATTCGCAAAAATTGAGCAGCAGACATCAGACCGACAGACAGACACGGAACCAAAAATGTTCACTCATGTCTGAAACGGATTTGTGTCTTGGAATTTTTGAAGTCGGAGACGTAAAATATTTAAGTTCTTCAGAACGATCACATAGCTCCCCGTTACCTTAGGTAAGCTCCAAAGCATAAAAAAAAAATCAGGCCCTTAAATTATCAACCCTATAGTTTTTAAAGGATGATGTTTGTGGACTTACCTGTAATTTTTCTGTACTTATGTTATTGCACGTATTATAACTGAAAAGTATAACATTTTCGAGTTAGGTGCTCGAGATCGGAGATCAAGTGTGATACAAACGCAGACACACAGACAAGCGCCGGAATGTATATGGGTTCTCATTTTCGCCTGCAGACCCTAAACATGTATACTTCATTTATAACAACATGTATAATACATTTTTCTTGTAGAGTTAAAATTTGGTCCAGTTTCCTCATGTATGATTTTAAAAAATTGTATTTTTTTGGTACAGTGCGTAAACTTAAAAAAAAAGAATACTAAAAATCATTATTTAACAACAAGCAGACAATTTTATGAAGAGTATAGCGATTAGCAACCTGATCCTAGCACATCCTGTATGTATATATATATATATATATATATATATATATATATATATATATATATATATATATATATATATATATATATATATATATATGAATATGTATATATATAGATAGATTGTTCTTTTATTACCTCCCAACCAACATAAACTTAGGTAAATGCCTGTATTACATTTTATATTTTATACCCGGTATCATATTACATAAATAATATGGTACCGGCATTAAACCTAATGTTATGTTGGTCGGGACGTAAACAAAGAACCAAATATGTACCATAAAAAAAGGGGTGGTGAAAAAAACATGATCATATGCAATGTATTTAAAATTATATAAGCCTTTTTAGAAGGACAGCCCACATGATTACTTTGCATGACTATTTTGTAAATAAAGTGTTTTCTCTCTCTTGTAAGACTAAAATTTAAAAAGAATATAAAATGCCTTCTACCATCATTTAATTAAACTAAGATATAAAAAGGAGTTTGTGTGTACATACTATTCTATGACCCTGCTTTAAAGAATGTCCACTAAATCTCCAAATATAATCAATTGAAACATCAACATGAAAGACTGTATTGGAGACACAGAGTGTACAATGACAAAAGCGACATCATCTCCGTACAATACTACGACTTGCAATAAAACAAAAAAAAAAAAAACCCTGAAGGCTATCTATTACTTGCTGAAGGATATGTTCCAACCCCCCTTCAGCCTCTAGTGATTGCTTTTCTATCAAACTACAGCTAGTGTAATAAAACATCCCTCCAAAAGAAAACAGTGAAACCTAATCTCAAAGACACTAGAGACAGGACAGTTGAGTAGATTCACTTTAGAAGACAATAAGCTTCGAATGTTACTCAAAGTATGCAATAACCCAGAATTTTTTCGCACCGTAATTCTACCTTCCTTTGTATGGAGTGACATCAGAATCTAATCGCATTGATGTCACACATATCACAGTTTGTATAACGTATTTACATTGATAGAACAATATTGATAGTCAGCCAAATTATGTGGCACATAGCTTCCTCGCGTCCTATTACATATGTCGTGCTTCTACAACCCATTAATGTTTTATTTTATTTAATCCCATCCCCTTCAAAATAAAAAATACGTGTGGTGTCGCGGGACACCAGGTAGGAACGAAGTTCCTTACATTTTTCATTAAATATAAATTATAAAATCACACTGCTAAGTACGTATACATTGCTAACTACTTATACATGGCGGAGTTAGAAAAGAGACAAAATTAAAAGTAACGAACTGTTTTTACCTGGCAGAGTTAAGGCAAAATTAAAAGAAAATAATTATTTGTATAATTAAAGCAAGCGTCTTACTATAAGTATATATTAAATATAAGAAAAAAGTTGATTATAATGAGTTTTTTTTACCTACCCGGCCAATTAATTTAAAATATTATAAAATATATCCCTTCCCTATACTCTACAGCTTCTGCTTGTATCAGGGTGAAATTTTACATGATTATATTTTATTTATTTACAAAACAATGTGACATTTTTGACATATATGACAAAAATAATCAAAACAAGTCAAGTAACAGGCTTCCTTAATAACACTTTTTCCCGTCTTTTAAAGCTTACGTTTACGCGAGCGTTACGCGTGAATGCTTGGGCGGATAACGTTTTTCGACGAACTCAGCCTGGGCATTGGTAAAATGAACATGAATATGAGTACCAAATTTCATCTAACTCGGTGAGCTTTTACTCAAGTTATCGTCATCTGTAGATGTCGTGACGGATTTTGCGTGACGTTGATTTTGTCGTTTTTTTCGGATTCACTCCCGGGCTCCAGAACGTGCCATAAGGAACATCGTTCCGAAATTTGTTTATGATTTTATACATATGAATAGTACTATTATTTAGCAAAATTTGATGAGCACAGACTATATATAGAAGGGGAAATATATGAAGAAAACTAAATTATTTATATATTATATTAATTTAGTACTTTCTTCGTAAAATGTTTGTGAAAAGCAACACAAAAAAAGAAAAAAAAAAATTAAAAATAAGGTTCCTAACCATAATACATCTTTACACATTTTTTTCTAAAGAGGTTTCAAGTAAAAAGAACATTTGAATTAAATAGATACAGGGTTGGTTAATTTCATTTTTACAGTACTTTTTTTATTTTTTTTTTTAACACCTCTTTCTGCAAGGTTTTCCCACTCCCGTTTAAATCCTCTTATTATTTAACATTATGATTTATTCATCCTTGCCATTATTCATTTTACCCCATCGAGAAGGAAAAGTGGATGGAAATGTCCTTGTTCCTAAAAATTGATCTTTTTTCCTTGTGTTGGTCGACCTAAAAGGAGAATTGTTAATAAATTTAACAGCGTTTTTGCACACTCTCATCACCTTCCTGAGTTGCTTGAAATAAATCCTGGCTTTTCTCTAATGCTTAATTATACTTTAAGAGCAAAAAACGGTGTTAAAAAATTATTTATTTAAAAGAAGTAGGTAATCTTCAGATTTTGAATAAAAATGTCTTAATGAAGTCATGGCAAGTTATTAAAAAACAAGTAAGGCGCGCTTTTACGTACGTGAGGCGATAATCGCCGGTTTCTGTACGATTAAGTTAAAATTATTAAATGTAAAATTTTAATAGCTGCATATTCTTTTTCTACTCTTCAAGATCTTTTAATTGATGTATAACATGTCATGGTCGCCTGCCATATTGGCCGTCATCTTGAAAATATTATGTGTGAAAACTCTCAGTTGTCTCAAATGCCGAGATGCACCTGTGTGCCGAATTTCATGTTCCTAGCTATAGTAGTTTATGAATTGAAACAAGCCAACGAATAGACAGAAAGAGCCGTTATAATAAAAAGTTTCTTTTCGTACTTTGTATAGAAACCTAAAATCTTTATTGACCGTATATATGGATATATACTCGTATATATCTATGTATATTTAATGAAGACATTTATCACATTTCATTTTTATTACACGCTTAATTAGCATCACATGTTTGTCCGGGACAAATCTTGTAACCTAAATTAGACCCACTTCCAGGCTACCTAGAAAGCTGAAACTTGAAAAGGTTATGTATTTCCCATTACAGTACAATAATAGTCATTAGGGTAAATCAGCACTTTTTGGCCCCATTATTTCTAACATTCCGATTACTTACGGTTTATTTTTGAACCGTTCCTTTTAGGTTTCTGTACAAAGTACAAAAAGAAACCTTATATAACGGCTCTGTCTGTCTGTCTGCGTCTGTCTTGTTTCAATTCATAAACTTCTATAGCTAGGATACATGAAATTCGGCACACAGGTGCATCTCGGCATTTGTGACAACTGGACACTTTTTCGATATTTCACACTTAATATTTTCAAGATGGCGGCCAATATGGCGGGTGACTAAAAAAAATGTTTTTAGCCACCATGACATGTTCTACATCAATTTAAAGGTATTGAAGTGTAGAAAAAGAATATGCAACTATTACACTTAATAATTATCGCCGGTTTCTGTACGTATTCTGTAATATTTAATATATATGTGTGTGTGTATATGTGTAGCGAGAAAGAGAGATATAACAATCATCCTATTATTCATCATTCAGATCTCATAAATTCACATCACTGTTTTCATTTTGTTTTGAAATTTATCTAAGTACCTAACAGAGCAGCTGGTTTTTTCTATTATTTCATTTTTTTTTTTTTTTAATTAATTAATTACCACTTTTTTTTATTATAAATCATGAATAAATAGATATGATGACATGCATTTTAAAAAATCATGCTCCATTAAACCAGATGAAACAAAATACTTTGCTTTTTTTCATTATATAAAATATGAAATTAGCAAAAATATTTCTGATTTCTTTTTCTTAAAAAAGGATTTTTGAATGGTTTAGGCTCTTTTTAAGACATGCTTTTATAATTCAAAAATTCAGGGGGGGGGGGAGTAGACGTCGAGAGAGAGAAATAATTAATGAGGGGATCTGCTACTGGCCCAGGGGGTTTACTCTCACTCCTACCTGACCCGAATTAGAATTTTAGAGGGGGGGGGACTAGAAGAAAATTGTAGGGGGGACAAGACCCCACTGAATTAGAAGTGAGAGAAGGATGCAGGAGTCGGGAAATTGAAGGGGGTCAGAAACCACCTCTTTTTTACTGAGCTGACAAAAACCAAACCAAATCACTCCCACGCAAACTTTCACAGGGGTTCTAACCCTTTATAACATTTTGAAAAGGGAGTCCGCACCCCATCGTATTGTATAAACCACCGCAGAGACCCCCCCCCCCCTCCTGAATTATTCAAATATCATTTCATAGGTGACAACACTGCTGACTTTTCACTATCTAATTGACATTTTTACTTATACTAAGACTGCTACCACGACTCCATTTATCTAACTGGTCGAATGTAAGACCTACAATTAGTGGCACGGATCTGACTCGTACAGATATTATTTTTTATTTTTTTGTATTTAAATATAAATTAACTCCGTACTAAAACTGAACTGACCTTAAAACTAACAGATACAGTGAAAAAATAATGCTTTCAAAAGTATCGTAACTCCTTTTTTGATGAAAGCCACTTTTTCTCATAATCGGGTACATTACTAATAAAAATAGACTGCCAATTGGTGTGGCACATAGCTTCCTCGCATCCTATCACGTACTTTAATGATTTTATGCTTTAACAAGCCATTATTGTCTAATCTGTTTAATTGTTTTCCCCCGTTTTTTTAATCTGTCAAAATTGTTTTGAATTTTTACTTCAATTAAAATATCAAATAAGCAAAAGTTAAGGAGTGCAGGTGTTCAAAGTAATCTGGGGCTATCTACTCGATAAACTATAAAAGTTTCATACAAATCAGATAAGTACTTTTGAAGCTGTAGGTGTAAATTAATGTATGTTTGTGCGCATGTAGAAGTGAAAGAAATGAACGCAAAAGGTTGAAGTATATATGGGACCAACAATGGGCTACTCATGACCTTCCACCCGAATTTCATTAAAATTGGACGTATAGTTTTTAAGATATGTTGGTTCGCAAAAATTGAACGACAGACCGACAAGGAACCAAAAATGATACCTGATGTCTGAATCGGATTTCTGTCTTGGAATGTTTGAAATCGAGACCTAACATTTTTTCGTTCTTCAGAACGATCTCACAGCTTCCGTTACCTTCGGTAAGCTCAGAAGCAATAATGTTTAGGGTCAAATCAGTACATAAAAATTCTATGCGGTCACAAATAGGTTGAAAATTATAGAGTTGAGGACTATTCGTGTGCTAACTTTAACATGACATCTGAATATTTATTCAAATATTGTGGAGTTCTAAAAATATGGGCGTTTGGAAAAATAGTTGTCCGGCAGACATATACGCACTCTAGACTCTAGACGAAACATGTTGGAGGACAGACACTCTAAACTAAGAATGTTGATGTTGACGGATAGGCGGATTCTAGTCGAAAAATGTTGGAGGACAGACAGACACTCTAAACTAAGAATGTTGATGTTGACGAATAGGCGTATTCTAGACGAAAAATGTTGGCGGACAGACCATACACTCTAAACCTAGACCTAACATGTTAGAGGACTGATGGACTCTCTAAACGAAAAAGTTTTACGGACAGACAGACATTCACTCTTGACAAAACATTTTGGTGAAGAGGCATACTCGTGAACTCTAAACGAAATATGTTGACGGATATCACTCACTTTAGACGACAAATTTTGACAGACAGACAGACGTTCTAGTAAAAAATGTTGTCTGAGGGACAACTCTTTGACGAACAATGGACAGACATAACAGACGAAAAATATTTGTAAATGTTTGAGACGAATTTTGATTGAGGAATATTTTAATTCGAAAACATACTAACAAATTCGGTCCGACAAATTTAAACAAAACTCCTCATATACATTGTGATTCTGAATTTAAATCTAATTGAAGGTGGTCATTTTATTTATATATATTGTCAATTACAGAACATTTGGGAAACCACAAAAGCATAGCTGTGCGGCTTTCAGTGATTTCAGTATTTTATTTATATTTTCAATTACGCATAGACTTTTACATAACATTTGGGTAATCATAAAAGCATAGCTTGAGTGCGGCTTTCAGTGATCTCAGTATATATTTATTTTAATTACTTCATCTCCAAATATAAAAATACGATAAAAATCCCATTCTTAAACACCTCTTTCAAAGCAACTGAAATAATACTGGCGGCAGAATACAATCTATCTATATATGAGGCAAAAAACGTTTTATCTAACTGAATACGTAGCCTCGTTTTCACCATCATTAATCCCCTATTTTACGGTGATAAAATTTTAAAAACGTTTTACCAATTTTAAGTGATGCAGCTCAACTTGCTTTTATTTATAAATTGGTTTTACCTTCACGTGAATACACTTTTAGAAACATTTACTTTTTATTTTACCAACTCAGACGTACAATTGTTCGTATTTGCATCCACATTTTCCCTCATAACGAAGATACAATTACACGTGGAAAATGTAGCTAGTACTAAGAAGTATACACAATGAATATTTCAGTAATGTATTCATCTCATGTACATACATTGTGAGAATACATTTAAATTTTTACCCAATTGAAATTACACAAAGATATTTTTACCCATACTACATCGTAATATTATTGGATGTAAGTGCTATGCTATTATGTACAAACACTTAGATGTTATCGCTTATACATACTAAAATGTAATATTATGAGTGTAGTTTAGATTATGTGAGTTGTGAAGATACACACTAGAACACAAGGTGTGTTAATACGACTCGAGACTGGCATGTAATATTCATGTAACGTAGTCTGGGTGTCTCACATGGAGAACAGTTTTTACTAACCCATTTTCAGCATATTGTCCTTTTCTATTCTGCCATTATATTGACCATTATATAATTGAACCACTTTCACACTAAACATGGCAAAACTAAATATAATTCACTTTCTTCAAATAAAAGTTATACATTAAATTCATTTTTCAGCAGAGAAAAAAAAGTTCGGGTTCGTCTTTCAAAGGTAATAAAAAGTTAAAAGATTGAGTAGTTGATGTAATTTAAATAACTACATCGACAAACAATAAATCATTAAAATTTATTTATGTAAAATCCAAGTATTCCGTAAAATAATTATAATGAAACTCAAGAATACCTAAGATTTAGATAAATTTATCACAAAATACGCAGTAGAGCATTGAAGTTTTGCAGATAGGTTCCTCATTGTGTCTACTTGTTTGTATGAAATAATTTCTTAATCAGCCATTTTGATTCAAGATGGTGGACCTATAAGTATTTAAAACTATTTCCCCTCTCTATAATTATCGCCACTTCTTTGAAATGCTGATATAACATAATTGCATTTGGTATTATAATTTCTTAAATAACATTAATGTCTGCCAAGACGGGATTTTGCTTCTGAGGTGACGGCTATGTGCTTGTTTTGAAGGTCAACATTTTTTTGTCTCCAATTTCAAAATTTCCAAGACAGAAATCAGTTTCAGACATCAATGAATATTTTTTGGCTCCGTGTCTGTCTGTCGGAGTCGACTGTAGCTCAATCGTTTGCGAACCAGCATATCCTAAAAGCTATTCGTCCTATTTTAATGCAATTTGGATGATAGGTCTTATGAAGGTTGGAATTTATATGGGACCAACAATGGTCTAATCATTTAGCCCATTGTTGGTCCCATATAGTTTCAACCTTCTGCGCTCATTTGTTTAATTTCAACATGCGCACAAACATACATTTGTTTACACCTTCTTCAAAAGTATACTCAACTGACTATTATGAAATTTTGATGGTATGTCAGAAGAAGCCCGCATATAGCCCCTGATTAAATTCAAGCGTCTGCGCTTTTTAAATTCTATTTCTTAAACAGAAGGAAAATACGTATGCTTTTTCCGGAAGGTTAACTTTTAAAACTATTTCTCTAGTAGTCGGAGTCAATTATAGTTTCACAAATAGGAGTTTTCCTATTATACAACCAAAAATAGGGGGTATAGCAATAAGGGGGTAGGGATGCAGGCAACTGGGGCATATATACTTCAATATGTCAAGATATGTTGAAGGTAGTTTATACACCATTAAATTAAAAAAAAAACCTTAGGACTTGTAAAAAAAAATAAATAAATAAACATTTGCAGACAGTTTAAACTTGGCATATTTACAAAACTTTTCAATCTGGTATTATGTTCTAAAAAATCAAATGTAAAATATTTGTTTTTAGCTAAATAAACTCTTTCAGATTAATAACCTTTTTTATTATCATTCATTTTTAGAGAAAAAATAACCAATCAAATTTTGGTATAAACTAAATGTTAACATACCACCGCTTTATTAATATTATAAAGCAAACATAAACACAATATGAAAAATCGGTCCGAGACAACTCGGACAAACTTTCTCTCATATACGAGTTAATAATTACTTTTAACACTACATTTAATTATTATTAATTATTATTGATTATTATTAAGTATTATTGATTTTAATTTTATCATACGAAAATACCTTCTTCTGGGCGGGTAATCGAACCCGGGCTCTGTCCGTCCGCGTGTTAAGCTATTTTTTCTAGAACTAGATTTTTCCCGGGAAAACGGAATATTTCGTTAGATTCGTATTTAAATGGATCAAAAATTGGATCCGTTTTCGAAAAATAATTTTTCAAGTTTTTTCAGAGTTTTTGGGGCGTAGCGCCCCCAAATTTGGAGCTAAAATTCATTTCTCGATTTCACCTCGGGGTATGATTTTTCTGAACATGTATGCTATATTTCATCAAAATCGGGCGAGTAGTTTAGGCACAATCCTTTCTCTTTATATGAAAGTAAAAATATGTGTACCTATGTATACTTACATGTAAAAAAAAAAAAAAAAAATAGTTAAACCATTAATTAATTACTTTATGGGTACATTTTGAGTGTTGCAGTTAGCAATTCTTTTTTGATTTTCATACCCTGAAAAAATTCGTTTAAGCTCACTTCATGTTGCGCTATCCCACTATGCCATTATTTACGCTTTCCTTGTAGGTATTAGTTTTTATATTCTGAATGCTATACAGCTATAATTACCAATCCTGTACAAGAAAGGGACACAAATGGCGAAACTTGTTAGACTAGTAATGGGCTACTTTTACCTTATGACATACCGTCCAAATTTTATTAAAATTAGACGTGTAGTTTAGATAGTAAGTTGGTTCTAAACAATTTAACAACAGAGAGACCGACACAAAGACTGACGGACAGACATGAGATCAAATATGTTCCCTGATGTGTAAAAGTCATTTAAGTTGAGGAAATTTTGTTGTGCAAATTTCGTTCTTCATAATTATCATGTTTTTATAACCTTCGGGAAGCTCGAAAGCAAAAATATTGTAGTACTTAAATATATCTTGCAATTTGCAAGTATCTGTTTTTAGTTGGGGTTTATTTTAAAAGAATTTTTCAGAATATTTATTATAGAAATGTATTTATGGTAAAATGTTTGTCAATAGGTATAATTCATGACATCATTTTCTCCTCATTGATCGAAAAGACATTAAGGCCTAAAGGTATTAAATCAGAGTCCCGATAAACCCCCTATAATTATGGTATAAATTACTTTCTGTTATCATTAGCTACTTCACATGGTACTTCGTATGGACGAGTAGGCACTAAATATCTTCCGCTTCCTGGCTATTGCTCATACACATCTCTGATAAATTTTCTTCTCTTAAGCGTGGGTTTAGTAAACAGATGATTAACAAACCAATAAATAATATTATACAGTCAATTACACAAAATACTTCTATGTAAATGAAATTTCAAAATCACATGCTAACATGTGCAATGAATCATTATGAAATCGATCTTGAATTACCCTATTAAATAACTACTTATGTAAATGCTATTACATATTAGTCATCCAGTGGTAAATGTCAATTATAAGGTTTGATGAGCTGATGACACACTAACCTCGTGTCATCCATTACAATATAGTTGTATTCTGTAAAAGCCCATTGGCAGGCCTAGACCCTATAGAGATTTTGAAATTTGGTACATGGGTAGAGTGTACCGCAAATAGAAAATTGTGGCCATTTTGATTTTTACATATGGCGGCCATATTGAATTACAGACGCCATCTTAGATTTTCCTGTGTTCTATTATCTCAGCTTCCAGTGCGCACCTACAGATATGAAATTTGGTACGTACACTCATTGTACCTGAAATATAAAATTTAAGGCACTGTTATTTCAAAATATAGTCGCCATTTTGATATCAGCGAATGACCGCCATATTGAAAACGCCTCTCAAAGGGGAAAAATTGTAATATTCGATATCTTTGATCCTGCAAATCTCGGGACTTCTTTAAAATTACGTACAAGTTGTAAAGCGTGAGGAAAACTTTCTTTTTAACAGTTTTTAATTTTTTACTAGCTTTTATTTAACTTGCTTTGTATGTATGTATGTTCGGGTCAAATCTTACAACTGAATTTTAAAGCAGTTATCCTCAACCAATAGAATTGAAATTAATTTAATTATCATTTTAACAACACAACACATGTAATTAGTTTGTTTTGTAATTACATAAATATTATATATCATCATTAACGTCATGTGTTTAGTTTACTCGTTAGATAAGCCGTTAAATTAAATTAAAATTTGCATTTAAAGAATAATTTGGAAGGTTTAAATGTGTTTATCTATGTAATTTGAGATACATCCCCTTCAAATAGAGACAGAACTGTGTTATAAGTTCAGTGTAAACTAACGGGATCAAACCCTGTAAAGTAAACAAACTTCCCGCTTTTAGAGAAATTAAGTTAGTATGACGTCAAGACCTCTAACCTCAGTTAACATGGTATCTGGTTCAATGTAAACCGAAAGTAACGGAAGCATTTTTTTTTCTCTGATTTCTAAAATTCCAATACAATCTGCCCAACATTTTTTTGCAAACAATTATTTTTTAATAACTAATCGCCTGATTTTATTGAAATTTGGATGGTAGGTATGTCTAACTTTCTGCGCCAATTGATTTCTCTCTCAAGTAGAAAAGTTATTGGAACGAAGATCCTTATGGCACGTTCTGGAGCCCGGGAGTGAATAAAAAAAAACGACCAAAATCACCGTCACAAAATAACCGTCACAAAATCACCGTCACGCAAAAACCGTCACGAAAATCTACCGATGACGATAACTTGAGTAAAAGGTCACCAGTTAGTTGAAATTTGGTACACATTTTCATTTTAGCAATGCCCATGCTGAGTTTGTTGGAAAACGTTATCCGCCCAAGCGTTCACGCGCAACGCTCGCGTAAACGTAAGCTTCAAAAAGACGGGAAAAAATGTTATTATGGAAGCCTGTTACTTGACTTGTTTATTTTTGTTATATGTCAAAATGTCACTTGGTTTTGTAAACATCGATAATATTATAATTACGGTCTTGTTAAAAGTTAAATTGATCTGTGCTGACGCTTATTTCAATATATTAGGTATATTATTATAATACTGCGTATGTAATCCAAGAAAAAATTCTAACTTTATCTATTTAATGAGACAAACAACTTTTTTAAATTTTGTTTTAGTAAAACGAACACTGACACTGTTATGAAGTGATAAAGATCGCTAAATTTATTTAAGTGGCCCAAACGTTTAAAATAAAGAAAACAACGTTTTTACCGATATCTTCCGTTCTAACGTATAACGATTTTAAATAAAACTTCTTACACATTGTCTAAAGTACAATTGAAACAGGCGTGTAAAATTTCAACCTGATTCAAGTAGAAGCTTTAGAGTAGGGAAGATATATTATATTTTGTAATATTTTAAATGAATAGGCCGGGTAGGTAGAAAACAGTCCTATTTCAATCCAACATCCTTTAACAAGCATACTCTTTAACTATAAACTCATCATGATCAACTTTTTTCTTATATTCAAGATATATTTATTGTAAGACGCTTGCTTTAATGATACAAATAATGATTTTCTTTTAATTTTTCCTTAACTCTTGCTACAACAGTTTCTAACTCCGCCATGTATAAGTAGTTATAGTAACGTATACGTATTTAGCACTGTGATTTTATAATTTATATTTAATGAAAAATGTAAGGAACTTCGTTCCTACCGGGTGTCCCGCGACACCATACTTTTTTTTGTTTTATTATTATTATCACCCATATCATTAATTACCTTATCATTAAAAAATTTGAATAGCTTGTCGAATGTAACCCACATATGGTTCCATATTAATTTCATCCGTCACTTCTTGTTAAATTATGCTAAATTTAAACTATTTATTCATGTAAAGCAGTTATCCTCAACCAATAGAATTGAAATTTTGCATACACGTTTAGTTTTGATGATAATGCATGGTTAGCTGAGTGACGTCATTCTAAATCCAATATAGCGGGCAGCCCAAGATGGCAAACTAGTTATTTTTTAAGCACGCCCATGATATGGGTATCTAATGAAAGGGTTTGCTGAAAAGAATACGAATAAAAGCTTGTTTTTATTTTTTTATTTTTTTTATAATCAACTTATTTTACAGTTATTTCATGTATTTTAGAGTGTTTTTTTTTAAAATAAAATTTTTATACCCAAAAGAGTATAAATGTATAAAGTAATCAATACCAATTATGATGTGTATATCGTTGAAAACCTCTTGAATTGTGCAGTAAACTTTTTTTAGACGTTGTAACTGACTATTTCGAAATCATCGAAATAGTCAGAGGACAAATCCCATTATTAGAAAAGGGACCTATTCGTTCACTCGGTAGCGTGGAAAGCCTTTGTAGATTACCTTGATTGCTTACTTGCACTTTGCAGCAAACCAAGATCAAAGGAAGTAGAATCTATGGCTTTATAGATAGAGGTATCTACGGTCCAGTTCTGACACCGCAAAAAGGAATTACTCAAGCATAAGTCCAACCTTCAACCTGTATAGGGTTTATAGATAGCTAATCTCTTTAGTAGCCAGTTAACTATTTCCTTTCTGAATTGATTCAATTCATTTATATTTCATTTAAAATTGCCAAGAAGGAAGAAAATAGACAATGTAATAATAGTGCACGCCTAATTCCGTTCCATCAGCGTGCCCGCTGGCCTAAGTTTGAATGAATATGTAAATAAATTAAAAAATAATAATACTTATATTTTAAGGAACAATACTATAACTTCAGTTTAAGATTACTGGTTATAAGATATGCGTGTGCATTAAACTAATACTTTATATTAAGGGAATATAGTTAGGGCAAGATAACCTTAATCGAGCCTACCCTCCTGGGAAACACAGGGACAGGTTATAACCGTAATATAACCCTTACAACAAAATGGAAGAGCATAAATAGCGACGCGGTCCCCTAACTATATAATCGGGTGGGGACCCGATTATCTAGGGATATTTTACAGGAATCTAGTATAATTTTAAACAAGCCTTCGTGTAATTTAAACCGCTTTATGTCGCTCTAAGCGACATAATAGCGTCTACAAAGTGGAAGAGAATATCAATTAATAAAATAAACATTAATACCGATAATGGCTGTATATATAATGTTAGGGAGACTGTATTAAACCACATAGACCTAAATTAGGCAGAGATGCAATCCTAAATAAACATATTTCAGAATGAATTAAAATTGGACGCATAGTATCTAAATTTCCTCATTATAAATACATATAATAAAAATGATAATGAAGTTACCGTAGGTCCCTATAATCGTTGGTTTCTAAAATAAACATCATAGCATTTAAATAAATCATCTCATACATAGATGTAGTATCAAAAATAAATTACTCTGAATATTGCATTTTCAGGACCCATGAAATTAGTTTTTATATCTAGCAAAATTTAATCAACTTATATACCTACATTATTTCTATTTTACTTTCTTATGTACGTAGTATATTCAGACAGAAAGTATTGCTGTGGCGCGAAAATTTGATTTTGAAGAATTTACACCATGGGACCTCAACCATGAATCCAAAAAAAGTTTTTAAAAAAGTCTGTCTACGTCGTCTGTTGTCAGTAGTCTGTAGAGCCTAGACCAAGAAACGATTTTGAACCAATAATAACGAATTTAATCCATTTGTTTTGAAACATAACCTCTAAAAAGTGTTTGATAGGTATTTTTTTACACTTCGATTTAGATTTTCAACAAAATCAAATTATTTTCAATAATATCTCGAAAACTAAATTTTTCCCGGGAAAACGACTTATACGGTTATTTCGTCATTAAATGGACTACTCGTTATTAAATAAAACACTTTTTTGGACATATGGGACCTCAAAACGTGTAAATTCATTAAAATACCAAAATCTAAATTTGGGCCAACACAATACTATTTTATTAGCTTGTTTTCTTGTTTGTTTGTTTGTCCAGTACAAATCTGGCAATCGATTTCTAACTAACTTCCCGAATAGCTAGACATTTGAAACTTTTAGCATAGCTCAGAACACGATGACAATGCATTATTTTAATACTTTTAGCCATCTTTCAGCAGAATTTAATTGGGTTTCAGCAAATTTTGCTGTATGGAAAGTTAGTTCGGAAAAAATCCGCCAGTTATTTTATTTGTTTTGCCATATCCCATATTTACAATCTTCATTTTGACGGGTTTCAAATTTGTGATTTTTATAAACAAGAGATAAACATTGAATGACAGCAAAACAGTAAATACATCGATTATATTATTTATCAATTATATTATTTATATTATTTCAAATATATCGATGGCACGGTTTAGATTTGGTGTTGGGGAGATCCGTTGTACAAAGATTTGTCCTTTTATAGGTTTAAGATCAGCTCTCTAGATGGTTGTCATTTATGTGAAGTAAATAAATTCGGAACTATTTTTTATTTTTCACTAACATTATATATTATATAACAATAGCAATTATATTATCAACATTACATACGATTCAACAGAAAATTTAAATTCGGAATCGGAAATTCGGATTCGGGACTAGTTATCGATTACGGTAGTGAAAAATCATTCTCCTGCGTAGCTTAGATGGAAGAGCGCTATACTGGAAATATAGAGGCCCGTGGTTCAAATCCCGGCACAGGAGTGTATTTTTCACTGTCTGTTTCCCGTAGTTAATAATAATTATAATTTGATTTAAATTAAAATTTAACTTTCCGTAGTATGAAAACTACCAAAAACTTAAAAATTGAATTTAAAATCGATGGTATTAACCAATAAATCAATAAATTTCCACCTATATATGGAAAAGTTTTGGCGGTGATATTCGAAAAAATTGTAAACATACTTTTTAAAAAAGAGAGGTGAATATTTTTTCATGTCAAACAAAATAGAGAAGTGTGAAATAAATCAATATTTAGGAGCGATTCATATTCGAAAAATTGATATGTTAGGTCAAGCTGCGTAACGTGTAGTAATTAATTTTAATCAATCAATCAAAAATAATAGTAATTTATTTATCTTTTTTTTGTAGTAAGTTTTTTTTTTTAATTATATAAAATTTAATTAATACCAACATGCACTTAAATTTATAAATTATATATAAAGTGCATGAAAACTACTCTCAATTCACAAAATAAATCCTGGTTCGACAAAAGAAGTGAATTTTTTTAAAAAGAATTTTTCACTAACATACGTATTTTTTTTTTTTTTTGCAAATGAAAGCGCAATAAAAAAGGAGGTTTTTAACTTTGAGTCAAAGATTTGCTGTAAACGCTGCGTGTGTGAGCACTGAACACTCTACGAGTTCTCCTTTATAAAGAACACTTTGATGTAAAGGCAAAAAGGATACGATTAAATGAAATACTTAAAAACCCGCAGGATATCAAAAGTCCTACTGGTTATTAATCCAACCTCAAAGCAGTCCTTACTTGTTAAATTCTTCAAAACCGCATTTTCTCTTTTTTATTTAAATATACCGCGATTTTCCTTCTTAAAAAACACCATACTTTTAAAAAGCCCCATTTTTCACATTTGTATTTCATTTTCATTATTATTTTTTTATTACTTCTAAGGATACAAAAGGTAACAGAATCATTGTGATCATTTTTAAACCTTTTTTTTTCTCCGATTTCCAAAATTATTTTCAGACATCATGGGGCCGATTCTGTAACTTCTTTAACCGATCCAGTCCTATCTTATATTTAAAAGCAATGCTTGAAGGACAAAATGGTAGCTGTCTTGTTGATCAACGTACGTTAAGCGTGAACAGAAGATATGGGAAACAAAATTGAGACAAACACAAAATATTATACTATTTGAAGTGCCTGTAAATAAACAGCTGAAAGCTCCTCTCTGTATTTGTATATTAATAAGCAAGGGGAAATTACTATAATAGTCCAGGAAATAGCGTGCAAAAAAGTGTCTGACTAACATCAAGCTGGAATTTTGTGTGTAAGTAAATCTTTTGGTGCCTTTTAATAATATGTGGTTTGCTAACTTCGTCTGCGGGACATAGCTTGGCAATAGGCATTTGAAAAAAACAAACCGATGGAGAGCGGCCATGTCCGGCCTTTTTAGTGTACAATGTGATTTTGATGATCCTCAATACGAAATTAGTTGTTTGATCAAAAATCAAGTTAATTTTAGTTTATCACTTAATTGGTGACCTCTTTGATTTGGAGTAATTTTTGACTAATTTCGTACTCAGGATCACGAAAATCACATTTCCAGCAAAAAGAGCGCGACACGGCCGCCGGCCGCTCTCCAGTTTGTTTTTTTCAAATGCCTATTGCAAAGATATGTCCCGCAGACGAACGTAGCCAACAACATATTCATAAAAAGCACCAAAAGATTTACTTGTACACAAAATTCTAGCTTGATGTTAGTCACACACTTTTTTGCACGCTATCTCCTGGACTATTTATTGAAAACAGTACAGATAAAAGTAAATTTTAATAATAATTGTTTAATATAATGAAAGAATATGTTTTAATCTTCTATAATATATTTAGCAAATAACAGTAATTTAGGGAATTTTGATTATTATTTGAAGTTATTTATTTTATGTTATGGAAAAACATTTTGGACAAAGAACTCTAGACCTAATTATTTAATAAGTTTAATGTAGCGTTTAGTAAATATTAATATTTCACAATTTTCCACTGTCCGAAGTAGATTGAATTAGTAATATAACACTTTCATTACGTTGTTTTTACAAACAACTTATTTGATGTTTTTCAAAATTAAAAATATAAATAACCAACAAGTGAGAAAATAATTTAATTATCATTTTAACAACACAACACATGTAATTAGTTTGTTTTGTAATTACATAAATATTATATATCATCATAAACGTCATGTGTTCAGTTTACTCGTTAGATAAGCCATTAAATTAAATTAAAATTTGCATTTAAAGAATAATTTGGAAGGTTTAAATGTGTTTATCTATGTAATTTGAGATACAGCCCCTTTAAATAGAGACAGAACTGTGTTATAAGTTCAGTGTAAACTAACGGGATCAAACCCTGTAAAGTAAACAAACTTCCCGCTTTTAGAGAAATTAAGTTAGTATGACGTCAAGACCTCTAACCTCAGTTAACATGGTATTTGGTTCAATGTAAACCGAAAGTAACGGAAGCATTTTTTTTTCTCTGATTTCTAAAATTCCAATACAATCTGCCCAACATTTTTTTGCAAACAATTATTTATTAATAACTAATCGCCCGATTTTATTGAAATTTGGATGGTAGGTATGTCTAACTTTCTGCGCCAATTGATTTCTCTCTCAAGTAGAAAAGTTATTGGAACGAAGTTCCTTATGGCACGTTCCGGAGCCCGGGAGTGAATAAAAAAAAACGACCAAAATCACCGTCACAAAATAACCGTCACAAAATCACCGTCACGCAAAAACCGTCACGAAAATCTACCGATGACGATAACTTGAGTAAAAGGTCACCAGTTAGTTGAAATTTGGTACACATTTTCATTTTAGCAATGCCCATGCTGAGTTCGTTGGAAAACGTTATCCGCCCAAGCGTTCACGCGCAACGCTCGCGTAAACGTAAGCTTCAAAAAGACGGGAAAAAATGTTATTATGGAAGCCTGTTACTTGACTTGTTTATTTTTGTTATATGTCAAAATGTCACTTGCTTTTGTAAACATCGAAAATATTATAATCACGGTCTTGTTAAAAGTTAAATTGATCTGTGCTGACGCTTATTTCAATATATTAAGTATATTATTATAATACTGCGTATGTAATCCAAGAAAAAATTCTAACTTTATCTATTTAATGAGACAAACAACTTTTTTAAATATTTTTTTTAGTAAAACGAACACTGACACTGTTATGAAGTGATAAAGATCGCTAAATTTATTTAAGTGGCCCAAACGTTTAAAATAAAGAAAACAACGTTTTTACCGATATCTTCCGTTCTAACGTATAACGATTTTAAATAAAACTTCTTACACATTGTCTAAAGTACAATTGAAACAGGCGTGTAAAATTTCAACCGGATTCAAGTAGAAGCTTTAGAGTAGGGAAGATATATTATATTTTGTAATATTTTAAATGAATAGGCCGGGTAGGTAGAAAACAGTCCTATTTCAATCCAACATCCTTTAACAAGCATACTCTTTAACTATAAACTCATCATGATCAACTTTTTTCTTATATTCAAGATATATTTATTGTAAGACGCTTGCTTTAATGATACAAATAATGATTTTCTTTTAATTTTTCCTTAACTCTTGCTACAACAGTTTCTAACTCCGCCATGTATAAGTAGTTATAGTAACGTATACGTATTTAGCACTGTGATTTTATAATTTATATTTAATGAAAAATGTAAGGAACTTCGTTCCTACCGGGTGTCCCGCGACACCATACTTTTTTTTGTTTTATTATTATTAACACCCATATCATTAATTACCTTATCATTAAAAAATTTGAATGGTTTGTCGAATGTAACCCACATATGGTTCCATATTCATTTCATCCGTCACTTCTTGTTAAATTATGCTAAATTTAAACTATTTATTCATGTAAAATATCTAAAAGATTTTGGCAGAATTTAAAGAAAAGGGGAGGGGGAATAATGGGTTGTAAAAGCATAAAATAATTAAAGTACGCGAGGAAGCTATGTGCCTTAGTAGTTGAAGGACAATATTTTTAAAGTATTTACACAGCATTAAGCCTTTAGATATCGTTGCAGGTTTATTTTACTATGGTTCATATACTAAAAGAGTATTAAACCTACTTATAGTCCTATTAATATACTGTGTAAGCGTGAAACCTATATCGAACTTTTTACTAGCAAAATTTCTCATATTATATGTAATAAATAAATATATAAAGAAAATATTGAGATAGCACGAGATATTTTTTTTTTTTTTTGTTTTTTTAATGTGTAGTCTGCGGTGAATCACCTGTGGAGATGCTTGGAACCTAAACTACTAGGCTAATTATAATCTGACTTACATAATGTTCAGAAAAATCATACTCCGAGGAGAAATCAAAAAAATGGGGATGCTGTTGTCAAAAAACTATGAATACTTATAATAAACAAAGCATACAATTTTAGCTATAAATTTCGGTTACCAATGCAAGTATTCGGATATATATATATATATATATATATATATATATATATATATATATATATATATATATTTATATATATATATATATATATATATATATATATATATATATATATATATATATATATATATATATATATATATATATATATATATATATTTATATATATATATTTATATATATATATATATATATATATATATATATATATTTTATAAATGTCAGCGCCTCTCAACTCAGGGTTTCGGTCAAATAAAACTTCAAACATTAACTTTAAGCCGCACCGTGGACCTTTATCCCATTTGGTATTATTTAATTACTAATTCAAGAAAGTTAAATACTTCATAAAAAAAAACACGTATATTGAACGATAAAGAAAACATAGTATTAATTAAACCCCTTTTAATTAATCCTTTCTTTTCATCCAGGATCTGCTGGGAAAGGGTGCAAACAATATTTCTTTCTCTTGTACACTCTCAAAATTAAAAACTAGTTCTTTTAGTTTTCTTTAGATTAAACTTTTTAAATGGGAAAAGAGCCCTTATTAGGACATTTGCCCCATTCAGAGTGCGGATCTTTGCCCCATTTTATCAAATCATATAAATATAGTAACCTGTCGAAGGTAACTACATATGAAGGTAAAGCAAGTGTCTATTTCTACACTACTTTAGCACCACTTTGGTAAAACTTTATCAAAAATACGAATATTGATTTATAATAATTAATAATAAACTGCCAAAATTCTATAAAAGTTAGATTGAAACAGAAAAATAAACTTACTTCATTTTTCTTGGCAGCAGTACAAGCGAAATCAAGGTAACCTTACAGGAGCATAGCCTCAACTCATTCCTCACTGCTGCCAGTCCTACTTCAAAAAGTAGTTTCCCTCCTATTTTTAAACAGTGCGGATATTTACCCCATGCGGACCTTTGCCCCAACCTACCCTATATACAAGTATAGGGTTATATGTATAGAGGTACACAGTAGCAATAATTTTCCATATCTAATATGTTACAATTATATTAATAGTCATAACATAAACATGTTACAATACATTCCAACATAAACACTTGCAAAGCACCTGGACAATAACATGTAACAATTATTAGTATAATTTTTTTATGATTTAACATCAGATAACTTCTTTCTGGCGAATCTTTTCCATTATAAAAATTTCAATTTGTATATTTTTAAATATAGTAGATACATTTCAATTGCTATTTTTACTTGAATACTTTGACGGTTGAATGTCAGTCTACTGATTTTCCCATTTTCATTTGTTTTTCCAAATCTAAACTAGGGGTTTCCACGGAGTAAATGTTTAAATCACAAATCACCTGTTTCTGTCAGTTTTAAATGGTAAATATTTTTAGGTCAAACACGTGTTCAATTAATCCATAATCTTTTATGAAACATGATTTTGAAAACTAAGGTGAAACATAAAAGAATGTCGAGAAATGCCTAAATGAGAACGTTCCGAAATTAGATTAAAATGTAACACACGCTTATTTCTATAAATTGTAGATACATTTAAAGTCATACAAATAAAATACCATCGTGTATTTATTAGTATATAAATAATATAAATTATAAATAAATTATTTATTTATATTTATTCCTCGCGTCCTATCGTGTACTAAGCCCCCGCACACGATCAATATTAATGTCAATAATATTATTGAAAATACTATTGTCAATATGCAATTGAATAACAAATTATCATCATTACTGTTTTTTTATATTAATACCAACTCTACACACGGTCAATAGTATTGACAACACTTTTGTATATTGACAATATTATTGACCGTGTGCGGGCCGCTTAACGATGCTGACAACATATTATTGTGTAATTTATTTACTTTTCCTCCCTCCCCTTTGCTTTTCTGCATAATTGTTTTTTTTTGTATTTTTACTCAATTTGGCAAAATTTAACAATTACAAATGGTTGAAATTGATATGGGATGATGACTGAATTATATTCAACAAACCGGTCTTATTTTTTTCCAAATCGGATGAGTACGTTTAAAGATATACAATATACATGTTACTAAAACATAGTTTGTGTGAATGTGGAAGAGAATGAAATTAATCTGGCCTCCATATTATAATGGTCTAATTGTGGCCGACTATTTTAATTTCATCAAAATTAGACGAGTGTTTGTAAGTCATGTTGGCTCACAAAATGTTGAATGGCAGACTGTCACGAGACAAAATAATATATTCCCTGATGTCTGAAACGGATTTCCTTTTTGGATTTTTTTTAATTCAGAGATATAAAAGAAAATTCGTATTTCAGGATGATCACAATTCTTCCGTTTGGCCATATGCACATTGAGACCTAGACGGCCCGGGGCAGAGCAGCAAAGTTTATTTCTACCACAGAAATATATGAAACTTCGCGAATTGGGTAATCAGATTCACTTGCGGCCTCGAATGGACGTTGTACTGCCCTGTCCTATTCTGCGTCTAAGGTGGCTTTCACACCGAAGTTGCAAGTCGCAGGTTGCATGCGTCCTAGTAACACTGGATTATCTAAGGAGTCGAGGTAATTGAACGAGAGCCTACACCAAAGATGCAAGTGCAACATGCATCTTTGGTGTAGGCTCTCGTTCAATTACCTCGACTCATTAGATAATCCGGTGTTACTATAGGACGCATGCAACCTGCGACTTGCTACTTCGGTGTGAAAGCCACTTAAGGTTTCATATATTTCTAGGGTTGAAAAAAAAATGTCTTGCCCTGCTCTGCGTCACCTGCGTCTCAATGTGCGCCCGGGTTAACCGTCTGTAAGCTCGAAAGCGATATCTCTTATATTAATGTTAGTAAACTTATAAACTTATATAAAAAATGAAAATTATAACAACAATGTTGTTATAATTTTATCGTTAAAACATATTCATTGCTATAAAATCCAAATTTAAAGAGTAAATCAAGTCTATTTGTTAAAATTAGCAAAATTGGGTTTTTAGAAAACGCTGTAACGGTATCAAGGTAAAAGAATAGAGACGAAGAGCATGCGCTGTGGCGAGCAAGACAAATGCGTATGCTGCTCCATAGCCAAGATGAGACCATACTGGATGGTTTGGGGGTAGTTATGTAAAAAGCCAGGTGACCAAAACAGTATGTCCGGATTTGATTGACAGTACATGGTAGTAGGCTTTTCGTAAACTCTATAGTGAATCAAGACAATCCAAAAAAAATGACCTTTCGTGGAAAACTGTTATTTCCCTTCTGACCCATCGTCAGAATGTGTCAAATGTGATAGATATAATTTTTTTAAAAAATATAAGTTTCAACTTATTTGACTACAACAGCGTAGAACGATCAGTTCAGACATCTGAATTTTTCCCTGAAATTTGTACCACTGAGTGTTTTTATTAAATGAGCTGCGATGTTCTGCTTCCACTTCCACTAGTGGAATAATATTAGGGAGTTAAGTTGTGTTAACTGGATGCAACATACCATATTAACTAACATCTAGTAGGGGGAGCAAAATATTAAAATTCAAATCCTTCATGACTGGAATTTTACCAGAAAACATTATATACATATATAACTTACTCAATTTTATTTTAAATACTTCCTTATCTTTCTTTTTTATAATGCATTCATATTAAATGTAATGCATACGAGATTTGAATGAATTAAATTTAATATATATATATATATATATATATATATATATATATATATATATATATATATATATATATATATATATATATATATATAAGTCTGTATTAAATTTAATAAGAATTAATAATATAAAAGAAAGATAAGGAAGTACCTAAAATAAAATTGAATATAGCCTTAGTAAGCCCTCTCTTCCTGAGTCATTTGAGTCATTTATTTCTCTTTTTTCCATTTTATATAATAATTCAAGACAGAATCCGTTTTATTTCTCCTTATAGTGATTCATAATGGCTCAATTAAACTATTATAATAAAAGCCCGTTTTCTTTCTATTTATTTCTTTATTTTCTGGATTCCATTGGCATTATCTTTTATCTTTTTTTTCTCCCCCGAATCCTTTTATTTATCTAAGCTTTTTTTCTTTTCATTAGTTGAAAATTAAAAGATATAAAAAGACAAAAAAAAATTAAAAACTTTTTTGTGAAAAAAAAATTTGAGGTAACTTTTGCCAATTTCTATTTTTAGATTTCGATAGAACTCTTGATGCACCCGTAGACAAAATTGACTCGTCACGACTTTTTTTATTTCCTGGAAATATCTGCGGCACAAAGGATTTATTTAAAAACCAGGGGGAAATTAGACCTAGAAACGTAGACCACCAGATGGGTCCTGAACAAACTTGGATTGCAGAAAGTGTTCCCTCTATTAATCATTAAATCATCTACTCCTTCAACAGTGTGATGCTTTGACAGAATGCTAAAATTTTATCGATGGAAACTTTTCTTAGCTCCCTTATAGGAACGGCTGGCTCACCGAAAATCAGCCATTTGAGATTTAGCAGCCTGAGGGAGAGTTTAAGTAGATGTAAAGGAGTTTCTTCGTCCTCTCCACACAGCCTGGATCAGGGTCGAACTGGGAGGAAATTTCGTCCCAGGAGTTTCACCATCAGATCAGCCCTCAAGCCTTGAGTTGGCCAAGGGACCGCCCATTTTAGGCCTTAACCAGACCGGCCCACCGGGAAAACTCCCGAACTCCCCTATAGCCAGTCCGACCCTGACCTGGTTGGTTTATTTACCGTTCTAAGTACTAAGTACTAAGTAGCTAGTCCTATTTTCTTTCAATTCCTTTATCGAAGAGAAGAGAACTACAAGAAACCTTAAATTCCTGCCATCTATGGTGGTGCAATAAGGCAGTAGGCCATCTTTCTGCAATAAGACTCCATGTCTTTTCATCCTTGTGGCTGTTGCAACCCCACCACAGGTCAATGCGTACACAAAAGTATAATTCCGAGCCGGGTCAGTAGACTAGCCTGATTCCGTTGGAAACATCTCCACCCTTAGGTGGCTGTAACACCTCATTCGAAAAAGAAGTACTCGACCAGAAGAAACGAGGAGCTGAGGGATTGATAAAAGAAAACTGGCCTTAGATTTTTGAAGGCAAAAAGGCCCGACAGTGTGATGAAGAGTTAATATTCTTCGAAATGTTTTGGGTGCCGCTAAATGCAATATACTGCCTGCATCTGCTGGGGAGTATGTTGCGCACACCTGACGGATCCGGGCCTGAAGACCTAAGGAGAACTCGGGATTGAAGGCGAAAACAGCGAACCAAAAACTTTCTGTCCCTATGAATTCTTAATATGTAGTACGTAAGTTAGCTGGATGCCAATATTTTTCGATCATTCCAGTGGTCATATGGAATTTAAATATAATTCATTTTACACCAATATTTAAGCAAATACCTTTACTTTAAAAGTACCAATGGCACAATGAAAGTCTTCTACGGTCACAGCAGAAATTCTGTGTATATTCGTCTCATAGATTACTAGCAATTGCGATTTATGTTTCTCTTCTTGAAAGATTTTAATTTAAAGAGAAGTAAAGTGCCAGAGCAGATAATTATCTATGATTTACTCATTTCAATTAATAGTAGATCTTTCTGTTGCCAATAGGCCACATATTATATGAATATATAATTAAGCTACTAATGTTCTGAGATGATTAGTTTAGTAATTCTTGAGATTATTGCAAAACATACAAACAAAATATTCCTCTATAATATATACAGGGTGATCCAAAAGTTCGGAAACGGCTAACACATGTTAGCTAAAACATCTCCGGTTATAATTGAGATATTTAGTTCCGGTTTGCGGGTATCTATATCATACATAAAAAACTACTTTTTTGGTGGGTAATCATTTTTTTCGCCTTATTTGTTGCTGCCATATTGGATTCAACTTTCAAATTTCAAATTAGGACACCCCATAAAGTGATACATTTTTGGAAAGGTGTTGTCCAAAGTTTAAACATTTACTCTTATTTTTTTATTTTCAATAGTTTAGTTAGATAAAAAAAATCGGTCCGAGGCAACTCAGACTTACTTTTTCATATAATCTCGGTCCCAGATCCCAGAAAACATAGTTAGTTATCAAGTCATAGTTTCCGAGATATTGATGAAAATAAATCTGATTTTGTTGAAAATTGAAATCAAAAAGTAAATAACCACCTGTTGAACACATTTTAAATCATTTAAATTAACTAAGTTTTATCATTGAAGTGAGCTTAATGCAATTAATATTTAATATTATAAATTGTGAGTATCGACTGTATTAATAATGTTTAGGAAAGCTAGGATCAGTCAAAAATAAAAAACATTGTTTTAGATTACCGACGTTTTGGAAAATATGTTTCCTTCTTCAAGGTAATATTATGAATGGTTTTATTTTGTAATATAAGTGTACTGTTGGAAGGTATAGAATGGGGGCAACAAATCACATATATACCACATGTTAGTGTTACAATGGTATCCTTAAAATTATTTTCCGTTTTTTGTAAAAAATGTTAACATATTTTCCGAAACGTCGGTAATCTAAAACAGTGTTTTTTATTTTTTACTGATCCTCGCTATCCTAAAAATTCTTTATTTAATATTATATTCTTTTTTTCTGGGATCTGGGACAGAGATTACATGAGAAAGTCAGTCTGAGTGGCCTCGCACCGCTTTTGTATATCTAACTAAACTATTAAAAATCAGAAAATAAGAGTAAATGCGTTTGAACTTTGAGTATCCGCCATTTTGGAACGGGAGTAGGTAGAAAGCTCGGTTTTGTGGCAAATGTTTTCTTTTTTTAACACCTTTCCAAAAACGTATCACTCTATGGATGTCCCGATTATAAATTTCAAAGTTGAATCCAATATGGCGGCAAACAATAAGGAGGAAAAAATTATTACCCACCAAAAAAGTAGTTTTTTATGAATGATATAGATACCCGCAAACCTGAACTAAATATCTCAATTATAACCGGAGATATTAAGCCGTTTCCGAACTTTTGGATCACCCTGTATAATAGAAATGTATATGTGTAGAAATGTATACTTAGTGTGATCATCAACTTATAATAGTTATTTATGTACCTAACTAGGCAGCATAATGGAATTTTACTGACGAGTGATTAGATTAGCCTCCGAGCCGAGGGCGAGGACAGGCTACGATAATTAACTGCCGAGGCGAAGCCGAGGCAGGTAATTTAACTATTTGACTGCCGAGGCGAAGCCGAGGCATATCTTTAATAAGTGCATATCTTTAATAAGTGTTAAAGATATCTTCTATTGCTTAAAAGAAAAGAAGTAACTAGGATACATCAAGAAAAGTAGCTAGTCTAATCTAGAATGACTTAAATAATAAAAATAATATGGATGTTCAATGTTTACATGACGCTACAGTATAGTCAGTGACTCTTACTATTTTTTTTTATTAAAGATCTACTAATCATTGAACTTATTTAACAGAATTAACAAATATAAACAAATTATTTTATTATTAAAAAAGTTGATTTATTAAATATTACTTATTTAACTATAATATATAATGTTAGAAGATAGAGATAATAGTATAAACTGTTCTTGCCAAAATAAGAGGTTATGACACGCAGTGGTAAACACTGTTACTTTCTCTGCCTAGGCAGGGAAATATTTCCCTGCCTAGGAAGAAAGTATTTTCCTGACTGTTTTAACTACTTTCCTGCCTGTTTTTAATATGTTAATGACAAATCAGCGAAATAATACTTTCCTAAAAAAGTAATGTGTAATTTTGCTGCTGCGAGTAGATAAAATATATTTCACCTTTCTTGGATTTCTACCATGGAAAAACAAGATTATCGGTAGTATGCTGGTGAGTTAGGAGAACACTAACCATCATTACTATGTACCTACTACACTTACTTCCTTAGCTCCAGCTTTAACTTTTTTTATCATTCTATCCTACTCTCTCTCCCTCTCTCTCTCTCCATATATATATATATATATATATATATATATATATATATATATATATATATATATATATATATATATATATATATATATATATATATATATATATATATATATATATATATATATATATATATATATATATATATATATATAGGGAGTCCTTAGTGCTGGAAGGGAGAGTTATTTTTGCCACTAATGGCCATTTTTCCTCCCAGGAAATTTATTAGAGATGAAATTCTGGCCATTCTGGTTTCCCTCCCCTTCTATATTTGCCAAGGCGTCGTTTCATCTCCCCTCTCCATAGCCTCTTTCTCTTCGGTGGATCCTGTAGAGAGGATTCATCCATAAAGCATAATTGCTTCGTGCTTTTAACTAAATATCTATATAAATAATATATATATATATATATATATACATATATATATATATATATATATATATATATATATATATATATATATTATATATATATATATATATATATATATATATTATATATATATATATATATATATATATATATATATATATATATATATATATATATATATATTATATACATATATATATATATATATATATATATATATATATATATATATATATATATATATATATATTATATATATATATATATATATATATATATATATATATATATATATATATATATATATATATATATATAAGTCTGGTACATAATAATGATGGTTTGTGATGTGCACAGCGGCTGCAACTGACTTACATCCGCTCACAGTAGTTTAGAAAATAATTATTTAAATCTGTTTACGTAAACCGAGACTTTATCCGACTCAACATTCTTTTAGAGACTTCTGTGTTTACCCCCATTGAAACATTGTTTCGACGATCATCATATTACATTTTTATGATACGGAAAAGCAATACATCGACCATGCTTACAGTACGAGACAAAATGTTAACAATAAATTATTAATACTAAATTACAAGACTATCAAAAGTCGAAACTCTTCCATGAGTAGCGCATCAACTTACAACTAACTACCGACAACTGTCACCTCCACAACAGACAAAAAACAGCTTAAGAAACTACTTAATTGACACCTATCTGAACTAGCAAAACAAATAGATTTATCTACCGACAACCACCAATAAAAGACCTTCACCTTGTAAGAAACCTACTGATATACTTATGTATTTCTATAACGAATAATACCACAAATTTTCTCTCTCTCTCTCTCTTTTATTATTATTCTATTTATTTATTTTTGACATTTCATATCTTGGCTATGGCACATAACCTCGAAAAGCGTTACTAAAAACTAGCGTTACACGAGTAGGGAAGATACAGGAACAGGGAGTTAGGAAGATATAGGAGGTGTTCAATTGAGTCTGCCCGCTCTAGGTAGGTATAGTGTCTCCCACTACCGCGCTTGGTAGGGCCTACCCACCCTTGCCCTTCGGATCGGCTACCTAACACGTCTCACTCTCTTCTCGCTACCACTCCAGTAGTCGCTCACGAGCCCCAGCGGCCCCCCCCCCCCCCCCAACTTCAACTTCTGTTCTACTGCTCCGATTTGCATCGGACAGACGCCATAACTCTTAGAATTGTATTCCTAATAAACTTACATACATTAAATTTAATTTTTACATTATTATTTTTTATATTTGTTAAAATATAATTTTTTTGCATCTATTATAAAAATATGGTTGAAGAAGCTAAAAGTTTACTTCTTAATATACTGGAAAAGAAGAAAAGTACTTTCTTTCTTTCTTTCTGCACTACATATTATGTTCGATATAAAATAGTTTCAAGTTTGCAAAGTATGCTGTATTACTTATTAACTGTGAGGTTCATCATACTTACCAACAGTTCTGAACAGAGATTAATTTAACGTAAATTAATATTTATAATTATATAATTTATAACATTGCTGTTATTATAATATTTATAATTAAAATATTTTAGTTAAGGTAAATAAATAGCAATCTGGTTTAATGTGAAGCGATTTGGAATCCATAGTCAGAATGAGACCGGTGAGCACAATGTAACATCAGTCGCTTGATTTTTATATATAGAATTGAGGCGGCCGGCGGTCCCTAGCGGCTAGATTTGAGAATGACAAACGAATCGCATACCGGAGTCGTAGTCTGAACTCCATTTCCCTCTTGATTTCGTTTTAATCTTTCATTTGCAAATTTGATTCCGGAATCTCTAGTCCTAAATTTGATTCTGAAATCTCCAGTTCGAAATTTGATTCCGAAATCTCCAGTTCGAAATTTGATTCCGGAATATCAATTATGCCTATGCCCTCTAGGGGCTGTTGTGACACAGAGTTAGTTAATATTTATGTGCCCCACATATTGTACAGAATATTTTACTTATACGACAATTACAGGAGTAAATTATAATTTAAGGAGCGTAATTTATTGTTACATAAAAGATTATATATAATGAAGAAACTATAAGATGTTAATCATCGTTTTAATTTCCTTGAAATTGAAATGTAAGAAAAAAACGTGCAACAATTATTAAAATAAGAATTAAATGAAGGAATCTTATTGTTAAAAATATAAATAAATTGTATTTCTTTTTAAAATTCAAAACAATCAAGAGCTGAAATGCGCTCTTAAATACCACTTAAATAAAAGTGGTTTAGTAAAGAAATTAGCAACAATTTTCTAAGTATACCTACTTTGTATTATTTGATTTTTACTTCTTTCTTGTTCGAAAATCAAAATTAGAAGATTTTTAATTTCAAGCTTGTTCTTCTTTTTTAACTTGGAACAAAAATCAGAGATTCGCTTCAAGTTTCATTTGCTATTTTTGTGCGACCAAAATCCTTAGTCCTGATGTATAGTTGGTAAACTTAATCAATTTTTTTAATTTTTAGAACAAAAGGAAAAACAAACATCTGGATACAATGTATAGGCAAAATCGTTTTTTAAGCTAATTCAAGTCACGTAGAACACTTCTTGAACTGAATTTCAAATTTTTTAATGAATAAAATCTTCTTCATGAATATATATATATATATATATATATATATATATATATATATATATATATATGTGTGTGTGTGTGTGTGTGTGTGTGTGTGTGTAAGTTTATCAAATTTTATACTTACTATTTTTTTTTATTATTAATACATTATTGTTTATGTGATTCGAATTTTCTTATTTATATTTTTTTTACTTTTCAGTTTCCTATATGCTGCAAATAAAAACTTACTCACACAACACTGATCAATACTTCAAGTGTATTATGTTTCAATTTATTATTTAACCAAGTTGATAAATTTTGATCAGAGCAAAATAATTTAATTACCATGTTGAATAATGATAGACATAAATTTTATTTGATATTAATAGTTATTTATGCACCTAGGGAGTAAAGTAAGCCATTATTCCCTGAGCGAAAAAGTTGGTTCTTGAGGCGAAGCCGAGGGAACCATGGTCCCTAAATCCCGAGGCGAAGCCGAGGGAATTAGACTCTTTAATTCCCGAGCCCGAGGCGCAGCCGAGGGAATAACTCTAATTAGCTCCCGAGGCGCAGCCGAGGGAGATAATTATCGCGAGGGGAATAATGGCACTTTACTCACGAGGTACATACAATATTTTATCTCCAGTAGGAACAAACTACACATTTTCGTCCATAGCACAGTTTTTATTTATTATTTCAATAAATAACACTAATTATTAGAACTTTTAATAGCAGATATAAGAGATTCAATATTAAAAACAAATATGAATTGGAATTAAACTTAAATTGAAGGTTATTTAGATGCAGGTTATAATGTAAACAAAGATAAACATGGTCAAAAAAGCGCAGTGCCGCCAGCCTGATTTCAACAACTTCATTACATTAGCCATACATTTTCTACTATTTATAAAATAATTAAGTTGCAATCTTTACTTTTTTGCCCTACTTTACTTGCTAATTAGAGTTATTATTAAAGAGTCTAATTCCCTCGGCTTCGCCTCGGGATTTTGGGACCATGGTTCCTTCGGCTTCGCCTTAAGAACCAACTTTTTTCGCTCAGGGAATAATGGCTTACTTTACTCCCTAGGTGCATAAATAACTATTATGGTACTTCTTTAGGCTGTTACTCCCCCATATATTTTTTAGAATATAAATGACTTTGACTGAATAACTACCAAGAAAAAGGGATGTTTGATGTTTTGTAGAATATACTTTGGGACAAAGGAATATCACACTTCTATATTTATACGGGGTGTAACAGTCCAAAGAAGATCATTCCGTACACCTTCTTTAGATTGTTACTCCACTCTGTTATTTATATAAGGGGAGTAACAATCTAAAGAAGTGCCTATTTTACAGTCAATATGTTTCATTTTACTTACTTACTCCATAGCGCTACAGGTCGGGGAGACCCTTGGCCTCTCGAGTAATGTTTTTTTCTCATTCTCTATCTTGTGCCATTTACCTCCAACCTTGAGCTCCTAGTATACTCAGATCCTTTTCCACTTTGTCTTTCCATTATTCCTTGGTCTGCAAATCCTCCTTTTTCCTCTACGTTTTCCTTCTATATCCATTTCACTGATCTTTTTCATCATCTATTCTTTTGATATGTCCAGCCCATCTTATCTTTCCTGCCTTCTCAAATCTTACTATATCTTGGTTCTCCAAAATCTCTTGTATCTTCGAGTTCCTTCTGATTCTCCACGTATTGTGTGGTCAGACAAAGGGCTAAAAATCCTCTTTAATCTTCACTCGAAGTCCTTATGTTTGTTACAGTCTCTGGATGACTGAGTCCAGGTTTCTGAACACTCAGGTGTTTTACAGTCATAACTTAGTGACTCTTGACAATATTCTTCACTGAAATAGTTTTCACAAAACCAAGTCAACCCTCACAAAAAGGAAATAGAATAAGTGGAAACAGTTAAATTGGATCAGGGGCTGGAAACTTTGTCGATATAAACAAGATTTCAGAAGCACATATTATAATTGAACAATAGTTCAATTTTAATCAATAGTTAATTTTAATTCTTGTGCTTGAAGTATGGATAACTTATTTTTAATATTTGGCCTGAAATTCCCAATCATCGTATAGTCATTATAACTAAAATAGCATATTTATATTCTTTTAATTATTTTAGGTGTTCAGTGTAAATATCAACATCCCCATTAATCTCATCTTTTCTAGCTACAGATCAAACAATTTTTGAAGCCTCGAAAATCGTTTCGATTTAAAGAGAGAAAACATTTTTTTGTAGTCAAATCCAAATGTAACTGTTAGAGTTTTAATGAGATTCACGTTTCTTCCTTGTAATTTATTTTGCATATTAATAAATAAAGAAAATATTGCTGATAAATGAAAAATATATGATTTTTTATTCAATTTTTTTTTTTGCTTTAGGTTTATCAATTTCCAAAAGGAACTCAATTACAGAATTAAAGATTTCAGTGAAACTGTTTAAGCATTTGCCTTTCAACAACCAACGAACTTCTGTATGAAGAAGTAAATTTTTATAATGTTCATTATTACTTTCGCATAGTTGAGAAAAAATTATCATTCAAAGTCAAAGCTTAAACTGAGTTATTGCTTTAACTTAAATATGCAAATGCAAAACAGAATGAAGAGTCTTTTGCAAATTTGTGGTAATTTAGCCGGAGCAAAACTCAGTGCACATTTAGAATATCGGGAAACCTATTTTTAGAAACGCTAAAATCCTCGATATTTTCTCTCTTTTGATGGTGCACTATCAGAAGATGCAGCTGCAATATTAGTTTAGAAATTTCATTTTGTAGCAAAAAAATGTTTTAAAAAAAATTAAATATAATATGTTCTCCTGTAGTGTATGTGTGTTACAGTTCGCTGAAAGAAATTATTCTGTAATTCCTCCTAATCTGGAGCTATAATATAAAATAAAAATACTGGTTCTAACAAAAGTGAATTCAGCCAACTGCACAGAAAATTTACTGTTTTATATGATTAGTATCTTCTTACATTTCATCTATACGACGATATATTATATGGAGTTATTACTGCGTGGAATACGTTTTAAAACTGGTTCAGGGTAAATTTGTATTAAATCTGGTATTCCTAGTGATATTTTTTTTTCACCATATAGCGATATGTGGATATCCGGGTTTTCAATTAACAAAGATATAATTTAAGAGTATTCTAATCTGATATAAGAAGTAGAGGGCTTAAGAAATTATTTAATTCCCGCTTTAGATCGAACGCAAAATTTTCTTAATATTCTTGAAATAATCAATATGCATACCTTTTAAATTGATTGACAATCCTCATTAGACCCCTTTTAAATTGCCTCAGACCCCAAGGGAGCCAGCTGCATTAGAAAATGCTTGAATGAAAATATGTAATTATTTTTTTTATGTTTTACAGGTTTAGCTGCGGCTGGAGCGGTAGGGGGCAATGGAGGAATCGCTGCTGCAGTTGTGGGAGTCATTGGCAGACCACTTCCAACCATATCAGAAGCTACCACGACTACGACTACTACCGCGTTTACTAACGTAAGTTCAACCAACACCAGCCCGGAGAAGGGATCTCTCGGGAACGGGTTGGAAGTAGATCCTCCGACCATGGACATCGGATCCAGTCCTTGCATTCAGCGAGGTCTTCCACTCAGGCCGCCTAAAAGAAAGAACAAAGAAGCGGCAGACTCCAAAAGAGAACGGAAAGCAGCTAAGACGTTAGCCATTATCACTGGTGCGTTCGTCGTCTGTTGGTTACCATTCTTCATAATGGCAATCCTACTTCCGATTTGCAACATGTACGAAGCTTGTACACCCAGCGATTACCTGTTCGCCGTTTTCCTCTGGTTAGGTTACTTCAATTCCACCTTGAACCCCATAATCTACACGATTTTCAGTCCGGAATTCCGGCACGCTTTCAAACGTATTCTCTGCGGGCGTAGAGCGTCACTCAGAAGAAGGACTCGTCACATGGGCGTCAGACACTTCTGAGAAATGACCTCCACTCTGGTATAAGAAAAGTCTAGCGAATTTTGGATCGAAATTCGCTAGAGACAAATTAAAACATCGAAATTTTAATTATACAAGAACCCTTTCAAAAATTAAAATATACCAGAGCGGAAATAGCTCATTCAAATGTCCCCCCTTTGAAATAAAGTCCTGATCGTTAAATCTGATATTTCCTATGTGTGACACGTTTTTAAATATTACTAACAAAGTCAGCACATCTGTAACAAACCAAGTAGCAAGGCTACCAACGTGGCAACTAAGTAAACCATTATGCTCTTTCTCTTATCTTAGAAGATAAGTGAGTTTCATACATTATCCTATGTCAACAGCTTGTCTGAATTACTCTAGAATTAAGTAAATACAAATTCAGAGCTCAATCTTAAGTTACCTTCTTCAAATGATTATCCCTCTTGATAATTTGACGCCAAAACTAGTCATAACCTCTAACTGCAACCTTGAATAATCTGTTACTTTTATACCTTGTTATCAACCATTGTCAGTTATCACTTCCTCTATTAAACAACAGCTATGTGGATAAATAACTGTCAATTAAATTAAAATTTAAGAATATATCGTACCTCACTAATGTTATTCTAATTTATCATTTCAACGCTTGGTAATTCTCATCTTATTATATAATATACTAGCTGGATACCCGTGCTTCGCTATGGAGTGATATTTTAATTTGATAAGTTTATAAACTACCATCAAGAAACATTTAAACTATTTTACTATGCGAGAATATCTAGATTCTATCCCTCCCACTTATTTCTATACCCCCTCCTCTTTGATAAGATAATTTGCAAATATCCCTAATTTAGCCCCCTCCTAAATGAAAATATGACAAAACTGTACTTAACAACAATTACATTATGAAGGATTCCTTCGGCCCCGTACTCATTACTTGTACCCCGCACCCCTGTGTACCAAAATTTAAATTTCGAAAATTCATGTAGACAGTGATTTTCCCCTTGCTTTGAAGGTCAAGTGTGCAAATTTTCATCGAGATCGGACAAAATCTGTAGATATGTATAAAGAACATACACACACATACGTTGACTTTTATATATACATATAGATTTGTGATTCGAAACAACTAACTAAGACTTGCCTATAGTTACAATTTTTAATTGGTTGACATTTTTACCTTTTTCCATTCTAACTCTAACTATTTCATTTCGAGGAAATTCAGCAGGGATATATCGGCAGGTATTATTTGGAAAGAGAAGGAAGGGAGTGCAACTCTTTTATTTTTTCCGTAATACAAGATCTATTATTTCTGTTCTCTTGATATTGCGTTGTGTGTTCTTTGTTCGTTTAGAAATTTTATTGTAATATAAAACCGAAACGGTTCCATCCTCTTGAGAGAACCTCTATTCAAGCTTTATAATTCAATAGCAATTCGATAGCTCTGAATGAAAACTAAAAATTTCTTTTAAATTGCATTGTTTAATCTTTTCACTACACATTTTTACTTTTATTTATTTTATTTTTTTTTGTAAATCGGGAGAACACAGTTCTCTTTTTTTATTTTTAAAAGAACTCAACAAAACTACATTTATTTGACCGCGCTTTTTGTTCGTTCTTTCATTTCCTCTACTTATTTTTCTCTTACGATTACATTTCAAAGACTGGAAATATTATGTCAATAGAGAGTTTAAATAAGACGTACTTTTGATTGTCGTGATACTTTAATTTTTTAAAATGTCGTATGACTTCATAACTGAATTTATAATAACTGAACAAAAGACGTAGTCAGAAGGAGGTTATAGGTAGGTTACGTCTAATCAGGTTATATTTATGTTTTTGATTTATCGTATATTTTAAGAGAAAAACTCAAATAACGTTAAAAAGATTAAAGTAGGTATCACGTCTTTTCACAGTACGACGATTTTATACGTACGCATGCGCATTAGGTTTGACCTCGGAAAGACGTATGACATTAATTGCACTTCACGTCTTATTTAAACTCTCTAATATTTTATTTTATTTTATCTTTACTTTTCTTGTAAACGAAATAATTAAAAAACTTGAAATTAATTAATGGAACATTAATTACATTTTAATTTTTTACTTCCAGTTAAAAATATTGATTCAGAGTTCAGAGTTTACCGAAATTTTTTGCCTCCGAAATAAAAAATTCCTAGAGAAAAATCCGTTTTAGGCATGAGGATGTCTAGTGTAGCACAAAGCTATGTGCAGCACAAATTGTCAAACTATTTTACGTCTGTTACATAAAGATATGCTTTTTCACTAACTCAGCACACATTTGATTTATTTATATTTGTTAATTGCTGTTACCAAAATGTAACTTGTGACAAATAGTGAAATTAAAACTTGTAAGTATTATTAATCATAATAACAAGTGTTAGAAGATTTTGTTCGAGTTCGTACAAAGTTTTAAAGGTATTTTAAGTCCTAATATATTAGTTTATTACCCCCCTAAAATAGGATAACAAAGTAAAATAGGAGACATGCAGCAAAACTTTAACTGAGTATCCCCCCCCCCCCGTAAGTACTAAGGTATATTTAGTCCTAAGTACTTCGTTAGCATACTCTAGCGACTGGCTTGCGTACTCTACCAAGCGGATATCGTACTCTACAAAGTGGTTAGCGTACTCTACGCAAAGGGGTTGGAGTAGTCTACAAAGTGGTTAGCGTACTGTTCAAAGTGGTTAACGCACTCGCACTTTCTGAAACCTAGGACTAAACACCACCATATCTGGCTGGTTGGAATGCCAGAGAGGTGAGAGATGTTTCACACTGACATACTACATAACATGTTATAATATATAACTGTAGTTATACACATAACTACAGGAGATAAGTAAAGTGACCGTATCCCTCGTCTTGTAATAACCTAATCATGTCTTGATGGGCAACGTAATACAAACAGACTAAGAGAACTACATTTACAAATAATTTTGGTTTAATACGTTTTTATTTTCTTGTATACAAATTGAGGATTTGTAAAATCAGAAATATAGCTGAAGAATTTTTATGTTACGACAAACCATAACTAAGCTAAAACAACTGTAAAACAAAGATATCGATTACAAAATGATTGAATTACAAGACCCAGAACAACTAACTTCGGCCGGAAAACAACAGACATCTTTTTTTAAAAAGAAAATAAAATTTATTTTCTTTTCAAATCCCCTGGTTTTATTCTTAAAGGGGTGGAGAGAATCCACTAAACCATGTAAAATTTATATCACTTGAATTAAGGAATGGGGTTAGAATAGTATGACCCCCCCCCCCCCCCCCCATCCCCTTCCCATCCACCAAAATAATAATAAAGAAACTCGGCCGGAAATTTCTTTTATCCTGTATTAGATGGTTTTAAAAGTTATGAGTATAAAAGAAGGGGGAATTGGGAAACGAAAAAAAATGCACCACATTTTTGGCCCCTCCCTCCCCCCATTATCTCTACTAAGAAAAGAGGAAGAAAAAAAAAAATGTATATATATATATATATATATATATATATATATATATATATATATATATATATATATATATATATATATATATATATATATACACACACTCTTTATATTTATGGCCCTCCCATCTCCACCTTTTAAAAATTTTATGTCTTTTCAACGCCCGAGGAAAATGCTGTTAGATGAATCTTATATACGTTTTGAAAACCACCTGAATAAAAACTGTATCGAAGGAAGGAAACACGCAAAGAAGATTAAAGGTTAATAGCATCGACCGTGTTTGAGATATCGTAAAAATAAAAGAAAATATATATTAGAAGCTGTAAACTTGTTGGATACGTCGAAGGGGATATATTGTCAATTCGCAAACAAGTGTTATAACCCTTTACACTAGAGATATAAATTTCACGCTTTATGCTCAGAGTAAATAATTTAACCTTTCTGAGAGAAGAGAGGTAGAAAACGAAACGTTTTCTTCCCATAATGAGTGTTAGTTTTAATAATAAAACTGATTTTTTACTGGCCCACATTCAACACTGGAGTGCTGCTTTCACTGTTTATTTAAAATATTTCTAAATGTATGTGCAAATATTAGGCTAATTTAAGAACTATATGTAAACAAGGGACGTATACGTGTATGTGGGTTGAGCATTTCGGGAGGTTAGTATTTTCCATTCTACAGATAGTGAGGTGCCACGAGCGTGAATTATAATTAAGAATGTAAAGGTTGACGGGAGTCAGTTTGGGCATAGGAAATGAAACATTATATTTTGCTCACTTTACTTGCCCTAAGACTCTCTGGATTTGCCCCCTCCATCTTGCTTCGTAGATTTTGTCCGCTTCTGCACGGAAAATAGTCTTTCCCTTCTTGTAGATGCTGATACTAATGGACATAATTTAGTGTGGGGTAGCACTGACACAAACCTTAGAGTTGTAGCTTGTAACCCTTCTCGAATTTTTATCTGGCACTTAGCTTTTCAGCTTTTTCTTCTTAATCACAGGGCTGTCCCTACTTATTTCACTGCAAGAAGAAAAGAAGTGATCCACATATCTTTCTGCACAGAAGATTTACCAACTTGTGTTAAGAATTGGCATGTGTTTCACGGTGGATCTCTATCTGACCATAGGCGCATCCTATTCATGATAAAGTCCGCCCTCCTCATTAGAACGATACTGGAACATTAGAACCACCGACTGGGTCATTTTGTCGAAAGGAGCCCAAAGAAAACTTGTCAAATCGGGACACTGTCCCAAAATAAATAACAAAACTGAGCACTACGTATAAGCACTTACAACACCTTGGTGGACTCATGAAGTAAAATCTCGTTGATGACAGGTTAATAGAATATTGGGAGAATAGCTAGACTGCTAGATTTCACCAAATTCTCTCCAAAGGATCGACAGATATGTGGAGTGATCCCTCACTGCTCGCTGGAGGAAAATTTACTTCTTCAGAGGTGGAGGCTCTTAGGTCCAAGATAAGTGAAGAAATTTGCATCTCTGATTCACCTATTGAAGATTGAAGGACCTCAATTCACCTTGAGAAGGAGCTCAACCCTTGGCAGATATCATCACAAACAAGAAGGTAGAATTTTCAATGAAAAACTTTGCCGCATTTAGATCTCCTAGCTGTGATAGGATTATGCCAATAATGCTCCAACAAGAGCTTGATCTGATTATTGATGATTTAGTTAAGATCTACCGAACCTTCATTTTTTCAAGGAACTATCTCTAGCTCCTGAATGAAAGAAACAAAAAAAAAACATTTAAAAAATCGATTTGGGTTCCTGTTTCCAGGTTTTAACAACGGGTTATGACGGATTTTTCTTTTTCTTTATTTCTATTTACAAATACCTAAAATTTAAAAATTAGTTTTCATAAACAAAACTAATAAGTAAACTAAAGTCATATTACCAAAACCAAAATATTTAAATAAATTTATCAAAAAGGGCAATTAAAGATAGTTAGCAATCAGGATAGACCAACTGTATTAACAACAATCGATAGGAACTCTATTTCTTTACTAGCCGCTACAGTCAGTTGAGTAATCCCCTATAAGTTTTATATTAGGACAAAGGGATATTTAGTCTAAAGTAATTTGGGAGAAAGGTATATCCCACTTTTTTAAATAAAAGTGTGATGTTATACAAGTATAATATACCCCTTTATCTTAATATATAATTTGACAAAGGGATATTGATATTATCACTTTTATGTACAGAAATGTGAAGTTCATTTGTCCCAAAGTACTTTGGAATAGATATCCCTTTGACTTAATTGGTAATTAGAATAAGGGATATTATTATTTCTCTATGCAGGATAGTTATTTATTTGAATGTATACGGGTCCTCGTTTTTGCCATCACACCCTAAAAAGGAAACCAATGTATTTTGTGTTTTCTAAATTGAAATAACACTCGCTGCTGCAGATGTTATTTCTGCATGGATTTTTTTTATATATAAAAACGAGTTAGCTTTGTTATTAGCTAATAATCATTTTAAATTAATATTTAGTTAAATTTAATTGTCAACAAAGACCCAAAAATGTAATTTTCAAATTCTCTCTAAAAAGCTTTTGTTTTTCCGTGGATGATTTATTAAGTTGGCAAAGGGGGGGGGGGGGGGGGGGTCGCACCAAGTTTAAATCTATTAAACCGAGATAATTAAATTGGAAACCGAAGGAGAGGGAACGGGTGGAGAATTAATTAAATAAAACAACGTAGGTTACATTAAATTAGCTTTGCTTAGCTGGGAAATTCAGTAGTACTTCGGAAATTTACATTATATTAGTGGAAACCATCTCCAACTATTGGGGAGATAAAAAAAAAACTACCGCACTGCGTCAACGGACAAAAAAATAACTAATTTATTCTAAAAAGGACACTAATGATAATATATATATATAATGAAATAACAATTAAATCTCTTGTCATAGTTGTAAAAATTTAAATCTATTTAAATTAAACTAATGGAAAAAATTTAAATTTTATCAAAGAATAAATCACAGTCATTAATGAACCCATAGTCAATTAAGTTAGATCAGTCAAATTGATGAGATGATTGTTAAAAAACTAAAAAGTAATTTGCTAATTGGAATTCAGACATATTGCACTACTTTGATTGTTTTGACTTTGTCATCAAAGGTTTTGAAAAAAAACTATTTAATTAAGTTTAAAATCATTTATTGCATTTTTCCCAAACATTTGTGAATGCGTAAAAACCAGTGTAGATATACTTTTTTTTATAAATAGAACCATAAACGAAATTAACTTAAATTAAATTTCAATGTTAAAATGTATATTTTTTTTAAAAAAAATGTATAGTTTCAATTTAACCTTTTTTAGTGCCTCATATCACATAAAGATCATGGCAGGATAATAATGTTGATGAGAATGTAATGGATTTACACGTTTTCGAAAAATTAAATCTTAGCTTTATATTTCGAAGCGCTACACCTAGTAACATTTGAATTAACGTGAAAACATTTATTTCTTGTAAATAGTTTCAAAAATTATAAAAAAAGTATTTTTACTTTTTTTAAAATACTATTCCAAATTTCTTTTTCGCATAAAAATGTCGAAAATCAAATTTCAAAATTCCCCCTGCCATTTATAAAAAGTCAAATTTGTAAAAATGTGAAAGCATTTGCAATATTACTTATTTCTTTAATCGAAGAAATATAATTTTCAAACATGCATTTTTTCTTAATTTATTTCCCTTTAATAGCTTTCATTTTTTTTTTTTTTTATAAAAATAAAATTAATACTACAACTTTTAATGCACTCAACGAGACCTTTAATCCACCCCTCATTTATTGAAATCAGACAAATTTGACTCATGAGGGGGGGGGGATTTTTAAAATTACAATTTTCGACGTTTTTATGTAAAAAGGAAATTTAAAATAGTATTTTAAAAAAATCGGTCCGAGACAACTCAGACAAACTTTCTCATATACAAGTTCATAATTACTTAGCCAATGTTTTCCATTTATTAGTTAGACGACAGACGACGGACAGACATTTTTTAAAAACCACTTTTTTGGTCTCAGGGGACCTCAAAACGTGTAAGTCAATCAATATCGAATTTCCGCGCCATCACAATACTTTCTCTTTATATGAGAAAGTAAAAAATATAAATGATAAATATTTCTTGGTTAGTCGAAATTTGGTCTGGTTTCCTCTTGTATGATTTTAAAAAATTGTACTTTTCGGGTAAAGAGTATATTTTGAACAAAAACGAATACCATAGATCTGTATTTAAGAATAAGAACAAGCAGGTGATTTTATGAAGAGTGACATTTCTACGAAAATTGAAATTTTAGGGAATTTAAAGGTATAGACAACTCCATCCGTGAACTCATTATTTACCCGGGAATAGTCTAGTTACCGAGATATTGATGAAAATATAACTTATTAATATGAAGAGTGTAAAACAGTAAATAACCACCAGTTAAGTACTTTTTAAATCAATTTTAAAATAGATTTATATTATTAAATTATATGTAATTGAATTATTAAAATTCAGTCTTATTACGGGTATGAGAGATTTTTATTTGAGATTGAGGTACCGATTTCTTTATTTCGAAAATATTCCTTCTTCAATTTTGATAGTGTTAAAATATGCCATTAAATTACCAATTTTCTTGTTGAAATTCTTTAATTTTTCTTCCTAAATTTTAATTCCTAATTTCTTTTAATCTCCCAACGTTCTTATAAAATTGCAGTATGTATCAATGTATAATGTACTATCTTATTAGATATATGTACTATATGTATGTTTAGGCAAGTATGTATATGTATGTATGTTTAGGCAAGTATGTATATGTATGTATGTGTGCAGATAAGATCTCGTTTGTATAATTTAATTTATAGATTAATTAAAATAGATTATCTATTGAATTTTAAATTTTGAATAAAATGATACTTTAACTATTTTACATTAGTGTAAAATTCCGATTTGTTCATGCTATAAATTAAATCAACAATTAAGTTCTATAGATTACCTATTTATTACCAGGGTATAAAAAAGGGGGGTAGATAAGATTAAACCAGACTTTGAATTTACAAGGGGGAAGAAGAAGATGCAATAATTTATAACTACCCATCTCCCCTTTTAACCCTCCCCCTAAGGGGATACTTAACCTAAAAACCCTGTAATATATCTTATATGGATTTATCTACCCCCCCCCCCCCCCCTCACTTTCCTCTCTCCTCAATTCCCTCACATCGAGTGGACGGACTCCGGACTCCCCAAAATTTGTTCCCATTTCCACACATAACTCGCTTCGTAAGTATGATTAAGTGATTATTTTAAAGAAAATGAAAAAATAGGGATAAAATGAACACTAATATTTTAAGATTAGTAGTAAATAAAAGTTATTCTTTAGCTGTTTAAGCTTTTCTTCTTCTGGATTCAATCAAAAATAATTACGTGTATATATATATATATATATGGAATATTACGTATTTTTACCTCATCATCATCTTTCGGGATATAATTTGCAATATTTGCTAAAAATAAGGAAAAAAAGAATTTCGAACCATAAGATTAAAATTTTTGACGTAATCATAAAAAATAATTAACATTGGTAAGTTTTTGCTGTTAACTCTGAAATAAAAATAGTAAGTTAATAGTAAAGTTAAATAGTAAGTTAAGTTAACTCTCAAAAAAAAAAAACTCAAATAAAAAGAGAAATGCAGGAATTTACTGCCTAAAGAGGTGTGCATAATTTTACTGCATGAAAGAAATGTATAAATTTATTGCAAGAGAGAAATGCAAAAATATACTGCTTATTTCAGATTCTAGCTAACAATCAAACCTCAATAACAAAAGACTTTTTTGACCCTAGATGTGTCCTTAACAGACAAGTAAAGATAATTTTTAGCTAATTTTTGAAAGTTGGGAATTGGAAATTTAACTAACTAGATTTTTCCCTAACAGACAGTGAAGCTAATATTTGGTACTGGGTAAGTAGGTCAAATTTAACTAACTAGATTTTATCCCTAACAGAAAAATGAAGCTAATATTTGGTACTGGGTAAGTAGGTCAAATTTAAATTACTAGATTTTTTCCTAACAAACAAATGAAGCTAATATTTGGTACTTGGGAAGTGGGTCAAATTTAAATAACTAGATTTTCCCTAACAGACAAGTGAAGCTAATTTTAAGCGTATAAGAAGACATAAAGATAAATGAACGATTATTATTTAAAATTAATCTAATAACTTATGTCAAAAGAAAATTAAAAACACGAAATATTTATATGAATAAATAAATTATATGAAATTAAATAAAGTAAAATAATTATTAATCAATTTACATGAGAAATTTTTTGTGTGTAATATTTTAAGTGATTTTTATTACACATTCCTCCCCATAAGCGCTTCCTTATCCATCACTAATATACTATATAATTGTAAACCCTATAGAAATGAGACATTCCTTACAATGCTATATAAAGTCGTGTAAAGTGGTCAATCCTTGTTCAATAATAAGCAAATGTGTAAATCAGGATGAAAATATATTACAATAAACTTATAATACTAAATCAACATTGAGATTAAAAATATTTAGTCACGAAAAAAACACATGAAGGCTATTATTTTTAATATATGTGTATCACAAAAGCCAAATACATTTCATTATTAAACCCACAACTAACAATTTGACTAATAATCAAACTTTACTTGGAAAACAACGACATTAAAAAGTTACAAAATAAGATAAATTAAATATAAAACAGACAAATATTCATTTCAATAATTAACTTCGCGTGATTTTTACATATTCCACAGCGGTTGCGTTAAAATTCGTAATATTGTGTATATATATATATATATATATATATATATATATATATATATATATATATATATATATATATATATATATATATATATATATATATATATATATATATATATATGTGTGTGTGTGTGTGTGTGTGTGTGTGTGTGTGTGTAATGGAGATAAAGTTAATGATTATAAACTGTGACGGGTTATGATAAGGTATGCATTTCAATTATTGTTTATCATAATGTTGTTAAATTTGTATGACTATTTGAGCTAGGTATATAATACTTACTTCTGAGTCATAATATTCGTGCTTTCAAGTCATAAAAAAATATTTTATTAACGCCCTATTTTCTGTTTATATTTGAAACAAAATAATTATTTATATGTAATGTTATCATTTGTTTATTTTCACCTGTATAATATTTTTTTTTTTTTTGTTTTATTTAACTGACATTTTATTTATAATTACTTTAATTTAGTAAGCAGACTTTTTGTTTAAGTTTGTCTTTTATATTTTTTACTGAGTTGAATCATTGTATAACGCTATTTTATCAAAATAAAGGGGTCGTCGGCTGCAGAGTCCCTTCAAAAAGTTTTTCTCATTAGGGACAGCAGGTGCTGCTTCCCTATATATATATATATATATATATATATATATATATATATATATATATATATATATATATATATATCCAAACATTGAAGTATATCAAGCTTGGCCTGTTTATTTTTTCTCTATTTGTTATCTCTGGTTCTAAGCAAGCAGGGAAGAACAGTTAGCGGGATCATCACGGGGCATTCGCAATAAATAAAAATTGCTTTGACTTTTGTGTTTCGTACCGTCCTCCAAACGGTTCTAACCTACGCATGGATCGTTGGCGTATATCGTTTATCGACGGTCCAAATGATCCTCTGCTAAAACAAGGTTCCAATTTCAACATTATTTTAATAACTGTGATCCCCCCACCCTTTCTCACCTTTTTGTATGTTACAAATTCTACCTTTGTTGTCTCGAATTGAATCCAACTTAATTTAAATTATAGGTGGTAAAGAAAATCACTAAACCGCTCCTTTTGTATGGTTATTACCAAATACGAAATTTTGACCATGAATTTTTGTAATACATCGTGTTGTTATGAAATGTGTTATAATGACATAACTGTTACGTGTTACCATTTCAAAACTATCATGAGTTACAAATACGAAATTTTGTCCATGATTTTTTATAAGATATCGTGTTGTTATGAAATGTGTTATAATGACATAACTGTCACGTGTTACTATGTCAAAGCTGTCATGAGTTACAAATACGAAATTTTGTCCATGATTTTTTATATGACATCGTGTTGTTATGAAATGTGTTATAATGACATAACTCACACGTGTTACCATGTCATAACAACATATGCTGCCAAATGCTTTCTGTATTAATATATTTTATAATATATTAAGAATCAAATTGCAAAAAAAAAAAAAAAAACTACATTTATCCATTACACGAAATTAAAAAAGAGAAACAAATATGAAAATGTAATAATAATATAACATTTAATACAAGAAAAACCATAAAATATTTCTTATTCCCTACGCCTTTGTAAATCCGAATTATGTTTCTACCTTACGCAAACTATAAAATATAATGTAAATAAAAAAAAAAGAAAAGAATGATGTGGTTATAAAATAAATACTATTTATTTTCTATCCCAAAGAAATTAAACATTTTTTTTTACTCTAATATTGTTTTATTCGTTTTCATTCATTTATATACATACTAATTACAATTTAACACTTTTTGAGATGGAAAAATATTTAATAAATATTCAAAATGCATATAATGGTTTTTGTAAACAATACTAAATTATATATTCATATTAAAAAAATGTATCTTATTAAAATGGAAATTGAAATTTTATATATGACTATGTTGATATTTATTAAAACATATATATTATATATCGTAGTATATAATGTAATACTTATGAAAACAAATTTATAAATTAAATAGTTTATTTAACATATTAATGTAAAATAATATTTCAATGTCAAGACCTACAAAGAAAATGTTTTAATATCTTTTGTTTACATAATGTGTGCATATTTTGTTTATGAAGCCATAATACCTATGATAAAATTATTTTTTTATTTAAAAAAAAAAGAAAATAAATATAATTAAATTCATATGTGCATGACTATGATGTATATATATATATATATATATATATATATATATATATATATATATATATATATATATATATATATATGTATAAACCTGTATACAGGGTGGGCACAAAACCGCACATTTTTGAACACTTATAGCTCAGCTTCTGTAATAGGTAGAGATATAGGATTTTCGGGGTCTGAAAACTACATTCTTCTACTTTAAATTTTATATCTACAATGTAACGAACTATTGGTTGAAAGCCATGCAATGACGGTTTGAATTAGGGTCTTAAAAAAATTCTTTGTCCGGGTAGTTTTCATGAAATAAATGTATTTTAAAAATTAATGTAACAAAATTACAAAATTTAATAACTAATGCATATTTTACATATTTACTTGCTGTGTGGTTCAATATGTCCTCCTGGTTCATTTTCAACAGCCTGCACTCCCCTTCTCCAGTGGAATATGGCTCCAACAAAAGTTGATTGACCCATATCATCCCATCAGGAACGAAGAATCCTCTTTCGAAGTTCATCAACGTCCTTTATTCTGCCATCCACGTGGATTCTTTGATTTTACCAACCCCAGAGAGAGTAATCAATCGGATTTAAGTAAGGGATGTTGGGTGGCCACTTTTTTAGCTGAATGAAGTCATGGCAATTCCTTTGCAAGCATTGAATTGTTTGCCTGGAGCGATAGGACGGGCACCATCTTGCATATACCTGTAATTTGGCATTTGATCTTTAATATCAGGCAGCATTGTGCTTAACACATCTTCTATGTTTGTTATAATACTGAGGGACTCCTCCCACTTACCTACAAAGGACCCCCCCCCCCCCTCCACTATATGGTAATTAATTCTATCTAAATTATAATACCGCAGACAACGATTACTACCTGGAAAACGACTTTTTTAAGACCCTAATTCAAACCGTCATTGCATGGCTTTCAACCAATATTTCGTTTAGTTATTTCCGCAATCCCATATCCCTATCTATTACTGAAGCTGAACTGCAAGTGTTCAAAAAAGTGCATTTTTTTTTTTTTTTTGTTTTTTTTGTCCACCCTGTATATATTTACAGTATAATTTTTATTATTTATTAATTTTAATAGATTAAACTGTTATAATAATATGTTGACACGAGATATATTATTAATATAACATTATTATTAATGACTACTTATATTGTTGTACAGTTAATTATTAAAATAAATTCAATATTCGAAACCAAAAAAATATATATCTATTTTGAAAAATGGTTTTCTTAAAAGACATATTTATATATTTCATTCGGACATACGTGTAAAACATACATTTTATAAGCATCATGTAAATAATAATATAAATAAATTCGTATACAAATTATTATTATTATTTAAATACTGTTATTTCAACAGTTGATAGAATAAGTTTTGATTATACAATAGACCATATATCATGTGGTCGGCAATTTCAATTTTTAAATTGTCTTGAATTATTGAATAATGTTTATGGTGACCTGCAAATATGAAAGAAATTTTATAAGGATAATGTACATATATTAATTAAAGACCATAAGTAAATAGTTATTCTTGATATCTGGTCTTTTAAATTCAAATATAAATTTCAAGTGTGTAAAGTTCTGAAATTAATTTTTTAAATATATATATAATATACTTACAAGCATAAACATACTATATATATTATTTCATAATTACTTACAACATAATAAAAATGTTATTAACATAAAATTATAAATCTATATCTAATGTTCGAATAATAATACAATTAAATGAGCCCAATTTTATTATCATTCCTAACATAAGATATCTATTTATATTTAAACAAAATATTGAACCTATATTTTTACCTATGTATAAATACATTGATTAACATATAAATTTATATTTTCAACCTATTACCAATTGTTGAAACATTTTAAAAAATATATGTTTAAAAAGAAACAAGTTATAAACTTATTATAACAAAAGAAAAGCTAGTGAATTTCTTTGTAAATAAAGATATAAAAAATAAATAATATATATTTCCCCCTATTTTTTTATTCAAAGAAAAAAGTAATATTTAAAGAAAAAACATATATATCTAGTATCGATAATACACTAAATTACATTTTAATAACATTTTCGTGTAAAGCCATATGTAAATAAGTCATCGATTATGTATTGAATAATTAACTTTATATTATTTATCTTCTTTAATTATGTTTACATAATTTATTTTTGATTAATAATTCTTGAAAGGACCCTAAATTTATTTATCATTTAATAGTTTATTTAACCATTTTCAATTTATTACATTTTTTTAGAGCTTTCAATGTGTATTTTTTTTTTTTTTTTTTTAATATTAAATGTATATTCTTCTTAAACATTTTATATTCATTAATTTGTAATAAATAACCAAAGACACCCTTAAAATTAAAAAAATAAAAATTAATAAATAAAAAATGAAAGACAATCATCTCTAATATATATTCAAAGATACACTTATTAAATATTTATGTATATAAATATATATATATATATATATATATATATATATATATATATATATATATATATATAAATATATATTCATATTATTTTATGATTTTCATTTTGTCTTTTTATTTGGATCATTGTCTTTTTCCTGCCTAATTGACTTAAATGTTATTAAATATCATCCTCTCATAAATGCAATGTTTGCTCTTAACTAATGTTTTAGGGTTCATTGCAAATCTTAATGCAGAAGAATGATATAGTTTTACAAAAAACCAATATTAAGTCTCTAAAAACTGGGTAATTGATTACGTGGATGGGTAGATTGGATACGTACACAAGTATTTCACAAGTTTAATGGTAATCAACAAAAAAATAACCCTAAAATGAAAGAACAAAAATCTAAAATTAAATCAATAGGAATATACTTCAATTATTTCCTAAAATAGGAGATTAACTTATAAAACTATAAAAATAGTAAGTAGTAGATAATAAGAGAGCATTCGGAATTATATCCCGACATTCCTTCACTGTATAATTTTGATTTTATTTATTGTCACAAAATTAAAAAAAGGCAAAATAAATTATACTTCAATTTCTTATTACCACCATTCTTGTATTATAATCTTGAAAAAGATAGTAAATTTTTTAGAAGGTTGGAAAATCTAAAACTTTTTTATTTTTACTTTTTACTGAAATTTTTACATTCAAAATTTATTTATTCTTTTTATACTTAATGTTCAAACTTTTATATTAAAGACTTTACGTATACATAATATATTTAAATAATTACAAATATATATATATATATATATATATATATATATATATATATATATATATATATATATATATATATATATATATATATAATGGTACTATGAGCGATTTTGATTAACATTAATAGTAGTCGTATATTTATATATACTACCCTCGAATGAATAAATATTTATAATATTATAATGTTAATTTGTATAATAATTACAAAGTGTGGGTGATATAAAAATTTAAAAATTAAAAAAAAAATACTGAATGACATTTTGAAATCATGTATTTCAAGCATCAGGGTAAATAATGTACTATTTAATGGAAGAAAAATACATTTTATTAATATCCTGTTTCCAGTGATAATATTATTGTAAACTGATCTTTGCAAGTTATATATATATATATATATATATATATATATATATATATATATATATATATATATATATATATATATATATAATACCTAAGCATGTATATATTGATTGAGTTATTGATTTTTATTCTTACTTTTCCATTAAAATAATATGTAAATAATAAAATGAAATAAAATTTTCTTTACAAAATTACAGTGTATTTTAAATGTAAAATAAATATATAGTGATATTAGATAAAACAAAAGTTTATGTAAACCTTCTATGTACTTCCCGATTAATTGTAAATTAAAAAAATCGTTGATTTTAATTTTAGATTTTCTTGAAATGTAGAGATTAAAAGAAATAATAAATACAATATTTTTAAATCGTAGATTAGAAAATATATACAAATATAATTTTAATGGTATAAATAAAGGTTTTTCTTTTATAAATTATAAAGATTTATGAGATTGTAATGTTAATTTATATAATCATTTCAAAGTGTGGGTGATTCATAAATTTAAAAAATAAAATACTGCATGACATTTTGAAATAATGTATTTAAAATCAGGGTAAATAATGTACTATTTGATGGAAAAATACGTTTTTTAAAATAATAATAATAATAATAATAATGTAGTGAAATTTTGATTTATTTTATTTTAACTGATATTTGCTACATTTAAACATTGATTAAATTCTACAGTCAATAAATCACAAATGAAAATTTAAAATTAACAATAAAATATTGGTTTTTCATTAATTAAAAATGTAATCGGTGAATTTATTAGGATCAAATCTTTTTGTGAAGTTTTTCTAAAGATTTATTATCTTATATCATTTAATTAAGATTTATATTAAACACAGATACATTGATAAAAACAAATAAATAATTAATAAAACAAAAAACCAACTGACTTCTTGCTAATTGTTAAATTTTTATTAATTACCGATTTTTTTTTAAATGCAAATATCTCCAGATTATAATAATGTACGGAAACATAGAATTTAAAACTTACGTCTAGTACTCACATAACAATAAATTAGCAAAATAAAATTCTCTAATGAAATAAGTTATAAATATTTACCCTTACTACAATATTGAATGCAAAAATCCCCCTTCCCGCCTTCTTTATACTTTAGTGGAGCACCTGACAAAGGTCTGTGAAGTACCATTTAAAAAGAAAGTTTTTAAGGAATATAAATTATACTTATACTAAGACAAGGTACGCATAAATGTGTTGTGGGTTTAGTATATATGAACAATTGTAATAATTCACATCAAATCTTATTTCCATCTCTCCTGAGTAGATTATGTATATTCAATTTATTTTTACGAAATAAAAAAAATAAAAAAATACAAGATAATGTAAACTTTTAGATAATTCGTTTCTTTAAATTGCTAAAAAAAAAATATATTAAAAAAAAACACAAGAAAACAAAATGACTACTGACATAAAATGTTAATAATACTATATATTCAAGTTTATATTTTAAATTGTATTTTATTTCTTACTCCTCAATGCGTAAATAAAATATTGCAAATGCATTCCTTTAATTAGAATGTAATAATTTACAAAAAGGATAGAATAGAAAAATACATTTTTTTATTACAGTGAATATAATTTTATTAAATTACTTTGTAATTAGTATCATATTTATTTAAATGTTATACATTATTCTATGTATAGAATATAATTTTTCGTTGAATGATACCAATCCCAGCTCTGAACAACAAAACCCGATTTCGATGCTCTATGTCCCTCTTATTTTTTTAGTCAATCCACTACCAACTCTCTAAATTCCTAAAGGATATTTATGTAGAGATCTAGAATTAGTCTAATTCGATTCTCTACGAGGTTTTCTTTAAAGTGTTTTATAGTAAGAAGTATAATATTGGAAAATGTTAAGGATAAACGTACAAAAATTATGTTTTTTTTTGTAAGTATTTCGAAAACAAAGCTGTTCCAAATCCATGTTTATATGTACTTAAGTGTCAAATGTCCTATGACGACCCTAAGTATTGTGGTTTCGTTTAGAGAAACCTTTTTTGCATTTGTGCAAGAAATGGTTGAGATCCAGTCCAAATAATTTCACGCCTATTAACATTCAATCCACCATAATTCAAAAACTAGCCCGATGATCTTAAACTTTAATTATATCCAATCGAAAGCCTATAAAAAGAAAAAGTTTTTTCTGAATTTGCTTAACTTCCTTCTATAACATCCCTCAATTAAGAGAAGAAATCTCTGGATTATCGTGGTCGAATTTAAAAATAAAATCAAAACGTTTAAATTTAACAGGATTTAAAAGATGCTTAGCAGCTGATAATTTGAGAATCAATGAGTAATTCTGATTTTTTCATGCTCTTTAAAATTGCCTCTTAGCCAAATTTCTCTATCTTAGTTTTTAAGATATTATGCAATTTATGAAGTACTCTGAAAAATAAATATATCGATATCTCGAGAACATTTAAAAAAGGCATAAGTTACTCGATTTTTTTTTTTTTTTTTTTTTTTTTTTTCATTTGACCCATAGAATCCACCAGTTTTGTTATGACATATTATCGTGGGTCACCCTGTATACCTCAAATTAGGTACATTATTTTAATGTATAATGTATGTTTTTATTACATGCAATTGTTTCGCCATTCTTTAAACAATTATTAACTTAAAATATAAATAAGTCTCGATCATTCTGAAGAAGACATTTTTTTTTCAAAAACCCTACTGTTGGTCTAATATTAAATTTAACTTTTTCGCCCATTACTTGATCTTTTACATTTGCACAAACTTTTATTTTTTAAAAACTACATATATCTTTGAAACTACGTCCTCTCAGATGGTTCCATTTTCAACCGTCTGTGTACATTTAATATTGAAAATGTGTAAGTAATGTTACCCCACTGGGAATCGAAACAGGTCTAACAGTGGGTTCTCATTATTTTTTACTGATTGCGGCAGACTATTTCTTATAATTTAATTTTGTTTATAGATTAAAATAATTGTATTTTTTTTTTTTTTTTTTTTTTTTTTTTTTTACATAAGATTATATTTTATAAATAATTAATGTTGTTTAAAAATTATTTTTACACGCTTTTATTATTATATATTTATTTTTATTCTTGTTCTTGTTGATTGTTAATGTTTTATAGTTATTACCATTTATTAATATGTTAATGTTTCGGAGACATGTTAAATTATTTATTATGATGTAATAAGTCGTATAAGCTAATTAAAATAAACTTTTGAAAAGTAAATGTGAATTGTACATAACGATTACCTACTACGTACTGTAACTTTAAAACAAAATCATGTAATTTAAACATTTAACAAATATCTTTTGTTCAAAACAGAAGTAAAAAAAAATATTACATTTTCCTGAATATTTTGTCATAACTTTATTAACATTATTTTTTATTCCAATTTAATTAGAATTAAATTGGAAATGTTCGTCTCAGTGGTTGCATTTATGTCGGCATTTTCGAGAAAAGATTAAATGATTTCGTTCGAATGTTTCTCGAAACTGAGAAAAAATATTTAAACAGATTAAAGATTAATTATTAAAGTAGGTGCGGCAAGAACTTTTTGCGTTAAATACAGAACTAGATACGTATTTTTGATATAATGGCAAATAATATTAGCCCTTGAAAACAATTTATAGGGTCTGTAGATGATTTCTCGTCATTTGAGATCTTAGCTCAAGCAACGAGAAGTAGGTAGAACGGCGCTGGGTTAAATAACTGTGAACAGTATTAAAACAAAATGGTACTAATATTTTTGGTATTTACCTGGGTAGTTCTTTTGAGTTCATGAGTCGAACTTGTTCTTTGCTTGATGGAGATGCTGAACTCCATCAAGCAAAGAACAAGGTCAAGGACAAAAAGTTGAAGAAGATTGGTCTTTTTCCCAGGTGGAAAACAGCTAGCGTCGCCATGGCACCATGTTACATTTTTACACTAAATATTGTGTCACCTGGCCTAACTCAGCTGATACACTAATGAACTTTTACCCGGCAAAATATTTGAATTTAAAATAACCATCAATATCATCATTGAAGGTATTACAATTCACCTGTAAGCAAAAACAAGTACCCTTATAGGTTCCTGTGATTGTCTGTCTGTACCGATCCTTATCTCCGAAATTACCCAGCAAAAAAAGTTTGAAACTTATGTTATGAGATATACCATCCAAAAAACAGTAAAATTGTAGTTAAGCCCGAAAAATCATCTCTTTAAAACTAGTTGTTAAAGTTTAAGGAGTTGATTAGATCTAACAGAATGGCCATATTATGTAGGGTGTTAAATGAAAATGGAGAACGCCCTAAGAACAAATATATTAGTCTGCCAAAAAGTGTGTGCACATCACCGTAGACTTTAATGATTTTATGCTTATACAACCTAATATTGTAAAATTTATTTAATTTTCTCCCTTTTTTAAATCTGTTAAAATTGGTTTGATTTTTTGCCTGAATTAAAGTATCAATTTAGCAAAATTTAAAGATCGTAGACGGTTGAATGTGATCTGGGTCCTTCTGCGGGGTTGTTTGACAAACCATCTAAATTTCACAAAACAACAGATGAGTACTTTTGAAGATATAGGATTATATAAGTATGTTTGAGTGCATGTGGTAGAGACACAAATGGGCGCAGATGGTTAAAACTTATAAACTTATATGGGATCAAGAATGACCTAACATCTAAATTTCATAAAAATCGGACGAATAGTTTTTAAGATATGCAGGTTCGCAAAGATTGAACGACTGACCGACAGACAGACACGGAACCAAAAATATTCCCTGATGTCTGAAACGGATTTCTATCATGGAACTTTTAAAATTGGAGACATCAAATATTTTCATTCGTCAAAACAATCACATAGCTTCCGTTACCTTTGGTAAGCTCGGAAGCAAAATTTATTATCTTGAGGACGATTGGGCTAGACTTCTCGGAGTAGTTTCATTGCGTTTGGACAATAAAAATGCATATAAAGGCGTTTGATTCACGTCATTATAATAAAAAGTTTCAACTTATACTTAAAAACAAACTTTTAAGGAGCCGCCATCTTGACACGGCTGGAGCCGATTATGATTGTTGACGAACTCGTCCCATTTGTTAAATTGCACCCGGATTCATTGTGTGTGCTGAAACCACATATTTGGCCAATTTATTTTATCATTATTCCTTTTCATTCATGAATTTTGGATGTCTGAGTCATCTGCAAGTTGTTTGTTTATAAAAAAGACTGCCAATTAGTGTGCCACATAGTTTCCTCGCATCCTATCACGTACTTTATTGATTTTATGCTTTTGTCTACTTTGTTTGTTTCCCCCGTTTTTTTATTGTCAAAATTGTTTGGATTTTTTACAATTTATGTATCAATTTAGCAAAAGTTAAAGAGCGCAGACGACGGTTCAAATTAATCTAGCGTTATCTGCAGGCTACTTTCGATAAACTATAAAAGTTTCATACAAATCAGATAAGTACTTTTGAAGCTATAGGTGTAAATAAATGTACCTATGTTTGTGCGCATGTGGAAGAGAAACAAATGAGTGCAGAAGGTTGAAACTTATATGGGACCTACAATTATGACTAATTATGACCTACCACCCAAATTTCATTAAAATTAGACGTGTAGTTTATAAGATATGTTGGTTCGCAAAAATTGAACGACAGACCGACAGACAGACACGGAGCCAAAAATGTTCCCTGTTGTCTGAAACGGATTTCTGTCTTGGAATTTTTGAAATCGGAGACCTAAATTTTATTTCGTTCTTCAGAACGATCACATAGCTTCCGTTACCTTCGGTAAGCTCGGAAGCAAAAAAAAAAAAAAAAAAAAAAAAAAAAAACATGAAATTCAACTGACTTTGAAATTGGATTATCCACTCCAACAAATTTGAAATTAAAAATCAGTGTTAGAGAAAGATGCATTGAAATGATAGAAAACTGTGATGAGAAAGTTATTTAGACAGTACTTGAAGGGAAATTCCCTCGGGTATTCTGCAATCCGAGTAAAATGGAACAGCTTTTTTTAAAAGAGAGGTTGGAAATTCAATATGAATTTCTCTTTGTTTTCCTGGAAATGGTGGAAAATACATGAAATTAAAATGTAACCGGATATTATTCGTATGAAACGAGAGAATGAGAATTTAGTGTTATATTCTTAGTTGTAAATAAATATTCTAATCCCTAGAACCTGGTTATTACGTTGAAAATGACCAACTTCTATGGTAAAAAATCTGCTGTGTTATCAAAATCTGCTGAGATTTTTTGACATCAAAGTAGCAAATAGGAGTTGTTTCATTTTTTTAGGGTCCGGACGGCAAAAACAAAGTACTTATTATTTATTTATTAACTACTTAATTCTTATTTATTTTACTCTTATTATGTATACGCTCCCTCTTATTGTACGCTCTTGCGCTTGTCTGCGTCTATCTATTTGTCTATAATGCACTCGGGATTACCCCCACACAAAAATGTAAACTTTGCAGGAATAACACAAACTGTCTCGCCACTTACATTGAAAAAACTTAAATGTCAAAGCAGCTTTCAGCCTTCAAAAGGCCATCATCAGTGCCTATTACGGAAGAAAAAGAGTTAAATTAATTAAAATTGGTCCGAGACAACTTAGACTAACTTTCTTACAAATTCTTATATACAAATTTCGGCTTTCTCATATACGAGTTCACAATTATTTATCCCAGTGTATTTTATTTATTAGTTTCCGAGTTCTCTAGGCTACTTTAAATAATTATTGAACATTTTATCAAAATTTATTATAAAAATAACTTCTTGGTAGGGAATCGAACCTTGTCTCTCTCCATCCACGTTTAAACCTATTTTTTCAGGAAACAGCTTATCGTTAGATTTGTATTTAAATGGACTACATTTTAGTATTTTTTAATCGAAATCGTCGGTTACCGTTTTTTGAGAAATCATTTTTTTCACGTTCGTTCAGAGTTTAAAAAATATATATATATATCCCCCCCTCCCCCCCCCCCCTCTCCCCCCCCCCCCCAAAAAAAAAAACGGTAGCAAGACTTCTGCTTGTATCAAGTTAAAATTTTGCATGCCTGTTTCAATTGTGCATTAGATGGTGTATATGAAGTTTTATTAAAATCGTTACGTTAGAACGTAAGATATCGGTAAAAAGGTTGTTTTCTCTATTTTAAACGTTTAGGTCCGCTTTAATAGTTTTAGCGATCTTTATTAATTCATAGCGGTGTCGCTGTTGGTTTTACTAAAAAATGTTATTTGAAAAAAATGTTCGTCTCATCGAATAGATGATGATAGAATTTTTTCCCGTCCTGAAATTCCAATTTAAATTTTGAACCTCTCGTTTACGCGAGCGTTGCGCGCGAACTCTTGAACGGATCACGCTGTCCAACGAACTTAGCCTGAGTATTAGTAAGAGAATCATGTATACCAAATTTCAACTAAATCGGTAAACTTTTACTCAAGTTGTCGTCACACGCGTGAACGTTACTGACAGACAGACAGACAGACAGACAGACAGACAGACAGACAGACAGACAGACATGGAGCATATTTCGTTGAATGTAGGAAGCTCGCTACGCTCGCTTCAATGCAAAGCATTTTATTATCATTGAAGAGAGCGTCTTGAAATAAATGTTTATTGATTACTGAGTGCTGAGAAAATAGTTAATCATGATGAGTTGATAGTTAAAGAGGATAATTGTAGTACCCGGCCAGATTCCATTTAAAATATGTATTATAAAATATATCACTTCACTACACAAAAACTTCTGCTGAAATGTTACATGGCTGTTTCAATTGTACTTCAGACGATATGTATGAACTTTGTTAACATCGTTACGTTAGATCGTAAGATATCGGTAATAACGTTGTTTACTCTATTTTAAACGTTTAGGTCCGCTATAAATCAATAATTAATCTAGATGTTCCTTAGCCCTCGTCTAAGATTCGGTAAATCTCGAAAAAAAAAAACAAATACCAAGACTATTTCAGAAAATTTAGATTTATCTGATTCAGTCCGTGCTAGCCGATGTAGGAAAAACCACAAATCATAAACCTCAGCTTAGTCGTAGCTTAGATAACGTTTAAAGAGAAGGAAATGTAAAAAGAAAAACCCAGGATTTCCATTCCTTACTTTAGTTGGTAATATTTAACCCATTTTATTATCCTTTTATCACTTTGCTCAGGTTTGTGGCATCGTGGTTACACGTATCTTTATACGACTTCAATATAAGGTTTTATATGCTTTTCTCGTAAAACTTTTTTTGATTATTTTTCTTTTTTTTTTCTTCCCTCATAACTTCTGTTCTGCTTAACGCAAAGAAACAAGACTGCAACTAAATTGTTTTTAGTTGTTAAAATTTTCTTAAGGTATTTAGTTAGAGGGCTAGTTATTTTGTGTTGAAATAGAGGTAGTTTAAATTGTTAATTGTATAAGTCAGGGGTTACTTAAATAGATAATACATTGAAAGTTTTTTAATGTATTTTAAGACGAGAAAATGCAGTGAAAGTTTTTAATGTATTTTAGGACGAGGAAATATTCTAAAATCTGTTAATATCATCTCTTGTTCCCCAATTATGTCTCTACATAAATCTGCAAACGTCAAATATTGTATAGATTAATCATTTTAGTTCGAGAGCAAAGCGATATCCACCTAACTGTACATTCATGGCAGTTACTTACTTTGCTGTACATTCATAGCAATTTTACAGTTCATTACATAACTGTACATTCATAGCAGTTACTTACATAACTGTACATTCATAGCAGTTACTTACATAACTGTACATTCATAGCAGTTACTTACATAACTGTACATTCATAGCAGTTACTTACATAACTGTACATTCATAGCAGTTACTTACATAACTGTACATTCATAGCAGTTACTTACATAACTGTACATTCATAGCAGTTACTTACATAACTGTACATTCATAGCAGTTACTTACATAACTGTACATTCATAGCAGTTACTTACATAACTGTACATTCATAGCAGTTACTTACATAACTGTACATTCATAGCAGTTACTTACATAACTGTACATTCATAGCAGTTACTTACATAACTGTACATTCATAGCAGTTACTTACATAACTGTGCATTCATAGCAGTTACTTACATAACTGTACATTCATAGCAGTTACTTACATAACTGTACATTCATAGCAGTTACTTACATAACTGTACATTCACAGCAGTTACTTACATAACTGTCCATACTATAAAACGTTTTCTATCTATAGACGTTCAGATCCGAGTTTAAGGATTAAGTGGCCTTTATCACATCATAGCGGAGTCGTTGTTGGTTTTACTTAATAAAAATATAGATTCTCATCAATAAATGAAGGTAGAATTTGTTCCTATCCTACAATTCCAATTTTAAATTTGAAGCTCACGTTTCTACGAGCGTTGCGCGCACTTAGCGTCCATCTTTTAGCTTGAGCATGGGTAAAAGGAATATATACACCAAATTTTAACTAAATAAGTAATTTGTTACTAAAGTTATCGTCTAAAAAAAGATACATCCCCAACAAAAACATAACCATGTAAAAAGGGTCAAGACCCCCATACCTCCTCCCAAATAAGTCAGACTATCAAAGCAGTGGTATTTACACTGTGGCCAAGTCTGCCCTTTCTTTAATCCATTTACCATATCTTTCTTTGGCCGCAAGGTATATAATATATACCTTGCGGCCAATTAGTCAAAGGATCATATTATGTTCCTTTGACTAATTGTCAGTATCTTATAAGTTCGTTAGACAGTGTTACCCGTCTAAGAGTTATTAGAGCTTCAAAATTAGAATTTAAGGATGGAGAAGATTCTAACATCGCCTATTCGATGCAAGATGAACTTTTTGTCAATAGATTATTTTCATTAAAACCAACAGATACACCGCTATGAAGTGATGAACATCACTAAAACTATTAAAGCGGACCTGAACGTTTAAAATAGAGAAAACTATTTTTTCCCAATATCTTCTCTGTAAATTCTGTGCAGCCAACTTAATTATAGTAAAAGAACTGCGTTTAAACAGATTTTACGAAGATTTAAGTTGGAAACACTGTTTATTACAACGGCATGACTCGCAATCAGCTGTTTTTAAATATTTCTTTGTTTTGTTTTAAAACGCCCAGTGTTTTGAGTAAATGTTTTAAATAAATATAAAAATATGAATTTTTTGTTAAATAAAATAATTTAAAATTGAAATCTTTCCATATTTGTTTCTCCCTTCTGGAGGTAAAATCTTCTTTAATATTACCTCGGAAGTAATAATCACTTGCACCCTCGCTATAATTAACTCCCTCGGCTCCGCCTCGGGAGTAGGAGTAGACGTTATGGTTCCCTCGGCTTCGCCTCAGGAACCAACTTCATCGCTCAGGGTGCAATCACTTACTTTACTCCCTTGGTGCGTAAATAACTATTATTGTAAGGTCTCATATAACATAGCCGTTGTTTTAGTACTTATGGAAAAGTTCCAAACTTATAAAAGTATCTTTCTGGTACATTGACAATAAGAAAAATAGAAATAAAAGAAGTAAAAAAAAAAAATGCATTATTTCTAGGACGTAAATAATACATATAAGGGAACAATGAAGAAGTAAATGTAAAAAAAAACTGAAGAAAACGGTAAGAAAGAAAACATTGGTACAGTTGCCGAGGAAAATATATACTAGCAGAAAACTCTTTCAATAGTTGACTTTTCCTCTGTGTAACATTTTCTATTTTCTCTTACTCTATTTTTTTTTAGTTTACGTACTTCCTCTGTTTTATTGTATACGCTCTGAACAATGTATTTAGATGTATATATGTAGGTAGGAAATAACATAAAAAGTTTATTTATGTTATACTTCCAATATTATGTATAATGAAAGTTACTCGTTTATTTATACTGTTATAAAGACAGAAAATGTTCACCAGAACATAAATAGCATAATTATTATACATTTTATATATATCATAAAATCATAACTGATAAATGTGAAAATAATACATTTAATTTATTTGTAAAATTCCTGAATTTCGAACATAAATAGAAATGGTATTGTAATAACTTTTTAAGAGGGGTGTCTTGGAACCCCGAACATAAACATATTTATATGCGGCAACCAATTAGACAGCTGATAAAATAAATAATATTAAATATTTCAAACTGTAAACAAACTGTTTCCTAAATAAACGCTAATAACTATATATTATTGATCCTTCATTAGTTGATATCGACGAAATAGTTATGAAATTATTTATCGTTAAAGTTTCAAAGTTCAAAAACCTATATTATTTATATATAAAAACGAAATATATCGCACACTTGGAAGAAGAGTGTCAGAACTCAAAAAACACAACTTTTCAGGAGAGCACTTTAAAGTTTTTAAAAAGTTTACACGTATCAAATAGTAAATATCATTGGACCACAGAGATGTATATTGCATTTTTTAGAGTATATTGTATGTATATTGAGTTTTTTAGAATTTTATAGTCAATTTTTGCCTTATTTGAAGGACCTGTCCTAATAGGGTAGAGTAAAAAAAATTTTTTTGGTGTTTGTTTTAATTTTTTCGGGGGTAAAATCGGGGGTTTATAAAAAAGTAAAATTTAAGAAATTTTAGGGGGCCGTAACTATGGAGACCCAAAATTATTATTTTTCGAAAATAAAAGTTAAGTATCATTTTAAAGGTATTGAAATTTGGTTCACAAATGTATATCGCGTGTCCAAAATGGCGGCCATTTTACCCCTAAAAGAACCAAATTATTGCATACCTAAGATACTAAAGGATAATACATGCACACCTTGATTCTCAAAATTGCAATTTTTTTTTTTTTTTTTTTTTTTTTTTTAAATAATGTTCTATTTATGACGTTTAATTACCAAAGAAACCCTTTTAGTAACTTGTTGGCAAGTACTTGACGGTATTTTATTTTATTTTTTATTTTTTATTTTGTATGTGTGTACTACACGCAGGTTGTTTGTTTAGGCAATACCCTAACATTGCGTTTTTCCATGTCTCATTTTCTAAAAATAATTGGTTATTATTATAATTGGCTATTATTTCTGAATTTTGCATAAAAATAGAATGACACCTTATGTAAATCTTTTATATTTGCTTTAACTTAAATGTGAACTTGGCAAAAGTTATACTGATATATTTCAAGATTATGTTGGATGTTTTGTTACTGTAATAAAAAAACCCACGAGAAAACACGAAAATAGACGTAGAAAAAGTAAAAGTATTTGAGTGTTTCCTTTTGTGAATGAAAAACCCCAACACTAAAATATAAACTTGAATGCCTTCCATGTTCAGTTAAAAACAGTTGCCAAGAAAATCCCAAAGAAAATGTTACTTTTCTTACAGGATAAAACTAGACGAGTTGGTTACATTGTAACCTGGAAAATCCTGTAACCGAGCCAACTATGCATTACCTTCTCCCTAGGGAAAACTCTCAACTACAAAATATAGTTTTTCTTCCTTTTTTTATCACCAAAATATATAGAAAATGGAAAATCCTCGTTTTTCTTGTTCCTTTGTCAAGAGGAAATTATTCAGTTTGATTGTTATGTTCGGATAGAATTAAATAGACTGAAATTTTCAACAAGTGAATGAAATATTATTCCTTTCTATCGGATTTTTCTATTTTATTTTTGTCAAATAAATCTGGAGGAAAAATAATTTTAATCGAATTGCATTATTATACATTGCAAATTTATTTTTACTATTAGGTCTTTGCGGAACTTGCTTATAGTGAATAAAACCACAATTTTACTAATTTAATTTTGACTTCTTATGCCTCGTTTGAAGTTCAATTAAAACAGGCAAGTTTCAAACTAAAAAATATGTGTGTGACTCTCACGCATTAGAAGTGAAACAAGTTCTAGAAAAAGTTGCTTTTATGTTCCCTCCTAAATAATATTAATATAATATAATTATATAAATATGTCATATATATGATTCAGAGTTTAAATTGTTCCTAGAAGAAGCATGTAACTCAATGTTACTCGTATATCAAATCAAATTGCTCCAACTTATTATAATATACTATTATTATATTATGTTCATTGAAATGAGGATTTGTAGGTTCCAAGATAAAGAAAACAAACAAAATTTTAAATTACTTAAATTTAATTATTAATGAAATAGCACAATAAACCTTATTTAAGTAATGCATATTATAGTATAAATATTGTATTAAATACGCATCAAACATATTTATAAACAAGAGTTTACATTGCCCCCACAGTCAGATAACCTCTCAAAGAAACGTAATTTGAATTAATAAAATATTTTCATAAAATGTTAGCGAATAATGAAGAAAAAACATGAAAACAACAATTATATATATATATATATATATATATATATATATATATATATATATATATATATATATATATATTATCAAAATGTATATAATAATACGCTTATATACCTATTCTGTATGTTGGTTAAATCGTCTACTCCCGTGGTGTATTGGTAAGCGCGTCTGATTTCAACTCAGAGGTCGATGCTTCGGAACTTGTCCAAGTTAAAGATTTTTTACAGGTAAATCAACTTAGACCGGCAATTGTTAAAATATCTCTCACTTGGTCGAGTCTCAAAACAAAAAATTACAACTTCACATCAAAAATGTTTCACTTGGACGAGTCTCGAAACGCGAACTTCGTTTCACGATGTCGTTTCATCCAAGCCAATTTACTCTACGGCTAAATTATATAAATACGGCTAAAGAGGTTTTCACTTCAAAAACATTTTTCTTGAATCAAGTTGAAATTTTACATGTCTGTTTATTACTGTTTAGTACGTTAGACCGGTTAGACTATGTATATGATGTTGTATTATAATCAGTTCGTATTTGTAAATTCGTTATTTTCTTTTTTTAGACGTCTCTAGATCCTATTTAGCGATGTTCACCCTTCCTAAAATTCCACTTTTTAGTTTACAGCGAGCGTTTGGACTAAAACCGCTGTCCAACGAACTTACCCTCAAATAAATGGTGTCTAAAAAATTTGAACCAAATCAAATTTTACTTTAGTTATCGTTGGACACGTAACGTTGCTGACTGCCAGGATGAATACATATTTTGTTGGATGTAAAAAGCTCGCTTTAATTATTGTTTAATGCAAACTGTTTTCACCCACTTTGGTTCATCGTCGCTTGTACCGGAAATTTGAGGGGAAAACATTATTCAATATTAACTTTCACCAGAAAATTTGTAATTCTAATGATATTTTAGCTGTTTATAAACAGCTTATGGAGTCTGGATTTATCTCGTCTATATTTAGCCGCGTAAAATGAGCAGCTATAAGTGAAAATTATGGAATAAGGTCGGAAAGATTAGATAGAATGGAAGTCTAAAATGCTCAAGTCTAATCTAATGCAGCTATATACTTGCAAAGCCGTACTTTGCCAAGTGCTTACAGCTACTAAGCACTTCGATAAGTATATTACCATAAAGTCTCTCCATTTTAAACATTATATTTAATCTTATTATTCACTTGGCATCACGTAGCTCTTAGCATTGAAGCGAGAGTACAGTAAAAACCTTTGAAAATTTTGACTATAGTTTATGATGATATAGTCATAGCCGAAGATTTTTTTTATACAGAAAGGGAGGGAGGTAAGGTAGTTATAAAAAGTGTTGTTATCAAAAATTTAAAGGAGATGTTGATTACACGTTCTAAGATCTTCCGGTTTCAATTAATTAAAATACAAAATCTGTAATCTGTGAAATCGAGAATTGAAGCTATAATAAATTAGATAGTACTACGCCCCAAAAATTGAAAATGTGAATAAAAATTAAATTATCAAATATCTGCCAATTATTGTGGCACTTGGCTTCCTTGCGTCCCATTTCTTATACTTTACAGACGGTTGAAATTAATCTGGATCTACGAGCTATTTTCGACACACCATCCAAATTTCATAAAAATCAGATAAGTATGTTTGTGCGCATTTTGAAGAGAAACAAATGAGCGCAGAAGGTTGAAACTTATATGGGACCAACATTGGGCTAATTATGACCTTCCCTACAAATTTCATTAAAATTGAACATGTAGTTTTTAAGATATGTTGGTTAAAATTTAGCGACAGAGTTTGATTAATAATAATCAAACAACCTGATTACTTACAAATAAATACTATACTAGGCATCGCGTGGCTCTATCATTGAAGCGAGCATATAGTAATAAATGTTTATTGAATATATTAAGAAAATAGATAATCATGAATCATGATGAGTTTATAGATAATGGGTATAGAAGTACTATACTATAGAAGTAGTAAGTAGGGTATACAGCGGCTATTAGTAAGGGAACCACCCCACATTCTTACTATTCCTCTAAACACACATCTCCATTTTAATTATTATAAAATGTATCTCCTTGCTGCAAACAAACTACTGCATATATCAAATTGAAATTTTGCATGCCTGTTTAAATTGTGCATTAGATGGTGTCTATGAAGTTTTATTAAAATCGTTACGTTAGAACGTAAGATATCGGTAAAAAGGTTGTTTTCTCTATTTTAAACGTTTAGGTCTGCTTTAATAGTTTTAGCGATCTTTATTAATTCATAGCGGTGTCGCTGTTGGTTTTACTAAAAAAATTTATTTGTAAAAAATGTTCGTCTCATCGAATAGATGATGATAGAAGTTTTTCCCGTCCTGAAATTCCAATTTAATTTTTGAACCTCTCGTTTACGCGAGCCTTGCGCGCGAACTTTTGGACGGATCACGCTGTCAAACGAACTTAGCCTGATTATTAGTAAGAGGATCATGTATCCCAAGTTCAACCAAATCGGTCAACTTTTACTCAAGTTATCGTCACACGCGTGAACGTTACGGACAGACAGACAGACAGACAAGATGCATAGTTTGTTGAATGTAAGAAGCTCGCTTACGCTCGCTTCAATTATACGCAGCGAACCAGGAATGAAGAATAAAGTAATAACCAATAAATAACAAAATAGACTGCCAATTAGTGTGGCACATAGCTTCCTCGCATCCTATCATGTACTTTATTGTTATATTAACATTAAAATTATTGTTATATTACTTTATTGTTATATTGTGTAAAAACTATTAATAGTTTTAGCAGTCTTTAACACTTAATAGCGGTGTCGCTGATGGTTTTACTAAAAAAAATGTTTTGAAAAAAATGTTTGTCTCATCGAATAGATTATGTTAGATTTTTTTCCCGACCTAAAATTCCAATTTTAAATTTGAAGTTCTCGTTTACGCGAGCTTTGCTCGCGTACGCTTGAACGGATAACGTTGTCCAACGAACTCGTCCTGGGCATTGGTAAAATGAACATGTCTACCAAATTTCATCAAAATCGGTTGACATTTAGTTGACAAGTTATCGTCGCACGTTTCATAATTCGCGGACACAGACAGACACAAGACCAAAAATGTTCCCTGATGTCTGAAACGGATTTCTGTCTTGGAATTTTTAAAATCGGAGGCATAAAAGTTTTTCGTTCTCAAAAGTGAAAACAATGCTTAAAAAAAAAAAAAAAAATAAAAAATACACTGTCAATTAGTGTGGCACATAGCTTCCTCGCATCCTATCATGCACTTTATTGTTATATTAACATTATAGTTTTATTACTTTATTGTTATATTAACATTATAGTTTTATTACTTTATTGTTATATTGTTTATTGTGTAAGAACAATTAACATTTTTTAGCGATCTTTAACACTTTATAGGGGTGTCGCTGTAGGTTTTACTAAAAAATTGTATTTGAAAAAAATGTTCGTCTCATTGAATAGATAAGGTTTGATTTTTTTCCCGACCGAAAATTCCTATTTTAAATTTGAAGTTCACGTTTACGCGAGCGTTGCGCGTGAACGCTTGAACGGATAACGTTGTCCAACGAACTCGACCTGAGCAATAGTAAAATAAACATGTCTACAAAATTTCATCAAAATCGGGCAGCATTTATTCAAGTTATCGTCGCACGTTTCACGATTCGCGGACACACAGACCGACAGACAGACAGACAGACAGACACGGAACCAAAAATGTTCCCTGATGTCTGAAACGGATTTCTGTCTTGGAATTTTTAAAATCGGAGGCATAAAACTTTTTTGTTCTCAAAAGTGAACACAATGCTTCCGTTACCTTCGGTAAGCTCGGAAGCAAAAAATGCTTCCGTTACCTTCGGTAAGCTCGGAAGCAAAATTAGAATGAAGATGAGATTGCATGTAATTTAAATTAAATTAATCTATATTATATATGTATACAAACAAACAACTAATATGAGTAACATGATCTATATATATTTTGTAAATTATTACCTTATTCGAATTTTTTATATAGTATTTGTTTAACAATCACTTTTTATAAATATTTATGGAATATAAAGTTAAATTAGAGTAACAAAAATTGAAAGTGTTAAAAATTAAGAGTAAAGGAAAGGAAATGTTAAATAGGACAGGTCAACAAAAATAAAATAAAAATGCTAAAGGTAATACAGTATAAAAAGAAGGTTATTATTTACGGATGAAGGAAGTAGGTTGATAATGAGATAGGAAGCTCGGGTAGAGGAAATGCAGGTAGCCTTGACTCACACGTGTTAGTGTATAACGGACACGTGTCGCGTTGGTAGTTGTAGAATCCAAGGGAAGGTACCTGATAGCGGGTTCCCACAGGCTACTTCCACTCTCCCCCATCTGTTTTCACTTTATTCAACTACCCTCACTTACTACCTGCACCCCACCCTGTGTACCTTAACTGTACCTTTGTACTGCACCATAGAGTATTGAAAGGGTACTTTTGACCTAACTGTTGTTTAAGTACATTAACCGTGAAAATGTCACAAAGTCTTTCAATGGAATTATAAAAAATTGTAATAATTTTGTCACATTTGAGTGATTTGTAGGGTTTTTTCCTCCCCGTTCAACTTCATTTAATTTATAAGAGCATAAATACTTCCCTGTTTTAAATTGAGAGCTTATTTATGTTGTGCAATCCAATATAAGTTTATTATTTTAGTAATTAAATGGATATCGATTGTGAATTGAATTGAAATCGAAGATAGTGACGATCTGTCAAAAGTAAAAATCAACGTTTTGCGTTTACCGAATTTTGGAAAAATATATTTCCTTCTTCACGAACATCAATGAACGAATAAAATAAAACAAGAATGAATAATTATTGATTTTATTTCTCATTTCGGTGGTCTATGGAATTTGCATTAAGCGTGGAATTGTTTGGCCTCTCTTTAAGTTATTGCTAGCCTTTCTTGTATGAATAAATTACAATGTAGAAAAAAAGAAATAATTAAGGTTCGACGGGATCGGTGGTTGAAACACCGGATTCATTATTGTCAAATGACCTGTAAATTTATGTTGCATAACACACCGTCCTGTAAAGAAAAGTTCATTCGATCAACAGGTAAAAAATAATTTAGTAAATTCAATTTCCACAATTCTTCTAACTAAACGCCGATTCTTCTTACTAATTTACACTGTGAAAGCAGTACCATAGAATTTGTATTAATCAAAGTTTACTGTAAAACTTACTTTGTAGATGAATAAATGAACGTTTCACTATTCACTCTATATAATTGAATGTTTTACTTTATATACTAGACCCATAGTCGTTGAATGTATTGTGGGAATATATAATGTATTCTATGAATGCATTGACACAGAATGTGTTTTGATTTGGTAGGTATAAATTTTTTACTTTATGTATTGTATAGTGGATGTAGGAGTAAAGAAAAACATAATTCCCCTTTAGTAAACGCATGACTACATAACATATGTATGTATGAAGTGAATGTATTTTACATCATAATCCCTGACTATATAAATATTAAATATTCACATGGAATGAACTCCTAAAAAATGCAATTTTAATCCTAGAATACTTATCTTTAAAAAACACCCTTTATTACTATCATACGTCAATTTGGAGTGCAACTAGAAAATGATTCTATTTTAAAGGCCCCAGATAAAAAGATTCATGAGTTCATGAGTGCAACATGGTTAGACATCAAACCCTACCACTTACGCACACGAGTGCGCACACAACACTATTTTTTGTTCACACAGGTTATTGTGAGTATGAAGCATGTAAATAGATACTATGAAAAAGTGATATTTCTTATTAGCATTCAGGGATTAATTTTCAATCAATTTTTAACTTCTATATTTATACAAAAACAGAAAGAACAAGAAAAACTTTTTTTTTATTAAAATTATAAACAATATATTTTTTGGACAAATAATACAGGCTAGGTGGTATAGATAATAAAGTTATATACCACCTAAAACTAAAAAGACTAAACTATTAGTAACATTTGCCTGGAGCAGACTAACTGAGGAATTCTAGGGTTAAACTAACTGTATTTTCCTTCAGAAACTACTTTTTATTTGGATTTTCACGAAAAGTAATTATCAAATATTACCCCACAGATTTTAAAAAGTTGTCAAATTGAGTTCAAGTTTTAAAGTCAAGCAAAAAAGAAGTAGGACTAACGTTATGCGATAACATTAAGATAGGGACTCCTTGTAACTGTTATGGGTGTCTACAAAAAATGTGGAGTGCCTGTTCAAAGTTTTTTTTTTGGCTTATTTAAATCTTACACATTAGGTTACTACCGTTATATTACAGAGAGGAAGGATTTTGTAAAAAAAATTAAAAGCGAAATCAAAGCGCATAAAAAATATTAACGTTAGATGATTTGGCCCTCTAAAAAAAAAAATAAGTAAAAAAAGATACCAAACCACAAAAAATATCCTTTTGGAGAAGGAAGGTAGTTTTGAAGAAAGTGAAATAAGCAAAAAAATCAAAATAAATAAGCAAAGAAGAATATAACGATATTGAAAGTAAAGAGGGAAAACCAAACATACTTATAAAAAATAAAAAAAAATTATATATATCTCAAATGAAAATGAAATCACAGAAGAAAAAAAGGGGCAAAAAAAGATCGGGAGCGAAATGAAAGATAAAAAAAGGATACCGTGAAGTTGATGGCTCACAAAAAACTCTATGAGTTTGGGAAGGTCCTTAGTGTGAAGGATTCGGTAAGGAGTAAGGAGTGAGAGAAGACACCTTACATTGAGTTCCCATGGAAACCAAAAAACCAAACAGAACCCAGCATTGAGTGTGGACCTAGCCTCGACACTGATTTCACACAGGAATCTCCTCTTTCCCAGGATGTGGAAAAATATGAGAAGGATGTGTTTGTGAACCTGCAGGACTCAGGACCTCTTCAAGTTCAAGGTCAAAAAAGAATCCATCATCTACAAGACAAGAAATGATTTGTTACACCATGTCTTCTTTTTTTACTATCTTTTTATTGTCTTGTTTTTGTTTTTCATCTGAGGGAAAGATTTCCTTTTTTTCCTTGGCTTTTTATTTCCCAGGATATTATTATTTGTATGTGTTTATTTAGTCTGGGTGTGGGATCCTGGAAGAATTCTCGTGGGATTCTTTATGATGTTTGAAATTATTTTAATAAGTGAAGAAGAATTACGTCTGTAAAGTGGTTAATGAAATTTTATTCTTATGTATTTATTTATTTATTTACATTTAATATTCAGCAATTCATCATCACACCAAATTCCAGCAAACATGCAGTGTATCTTTACTTGAACTAATGCACCCGGTTTCTCTCACCCTCATATCTCTTCGTCATGAGATGGGCTTTTGCAATTTGAAACATAGATAAGCTTAAGTAGCTTAGGATACTGTAAAAAATGCAGCCCTAAATTTTGCATTTTTGTTACTGACTCACTGACCGAAAGACTCATCATCAACATTTTGACTTCTAGAAAGGTTTGAAACTTGAAATTTGGCACTTCTTCCAAAAGAAAAGTTGAAATATTTTATTTTTTTCATTCTAAAAAAATTAAAAATTACGGTCGTAACGTTTAAGTTTTCTGTCAATTAATGGTAAGTCGTATAAAATAACTTATTGCACAAACAGCTCCTGATTTTGAAAGATCTACAAGTAATATTCTATGACTTTTATCGCACCTTCATCGGATGTACGTTAATTGCCCATTAATTGTCATATCCTGCCCATGATGGGCGACAAGGAGATTTTAATGATCCTGAGTTAAAATTTGAGTAAACCAAAAATCCAAAAAAGTGGATGTCAGTTTTTCACTTGATTTTACAAATATTGCTTCAAATCAAAGTTGTCTACAATCAAGTAATAATCTAACATCTACTTGATATTTGGTCTTTTGAAGTAGTCTGTTGAAAGTAGCCCACAGGTTGTTCCATATTTATTTCAACCGTTTGCCTACATTTAATATTGAATAAAACTAAGTGTAACTCTACTGGAAATCAATAAAAACAACATTATTTTTTTTTATCACCACCAATATCTTCAAGTACTTATCCAACTATGAAGAAATTTTAATAGATTGTTGAAAGTAGACTACATATGATTCCACATTAATTTCAACCATCTTGCCATATTTAATATTGCATGAAAATAAATGTAACCCCACTGGGAATCGAAACAGATACAAATGTCTTTTGACAATTAATCCAATAATAGGACTCGAGGAAGCTATGGCTATGAGCCACCCTAATTGGCAGACTATTTATGATGGTAGTCCCTATTCTCCGAGTACCCTGGTAGTTGCTGTCATGCACATGCTTGTACCGTAAGAGATATGGGTTCGATACCCAACTCTGGTTAGAGTACCTTACAGCGTTAACCCAGCATCGTGATATAAATGAATAGTGTTTGTCCAATTGCCAAATGGCAATATACTGTTTATACGACTGATTGAGCGACATTTTCTGTATTATGTGCATATATAAGCTGTTTAGTAGACCCAGGTCTTAAACAGGCTGAAGCTCCACGGATATTGTATTACTTTCTATTCTTTATCTTTGTATACGCCTCTATCTCGGAGACCACGACTTTCCCGCCAGAAAGCTAATATGGGTTTTTAATTCAGTATTAATTCAATATGAAATAATTTATATTTTTATAAGATCATCAATTTATTTGTGCACAGCAGCAAATATTTAGCAACACCTACATTTTGAGATAAAATTATTTCTTATAAATAGATTTTTACATCCGAAATAACGCAACATTACCCATAACAGAATGAGAGATCATCTTGTTGAAATCATCATTTAACAGTATGGATCTTTTCTGATATTCGAATTAGATTTGTCAGTGTTTAGACCTTTCAACGCGCCCTTTTTTAACGCGTTAATGACGTAATGCTATGGTCAATCGTGATAATAAGATAAATTCTCTGTGAGAATTAAATAAAATTTCTAGGTTATCTCTTAAAAAATATTATATTTAAGAGCAGAAGATAATCAAGATAAAAAGGAAATATCTGTATTATCTAATAATCATTTTGATAGATTCCTCACGATATTTTTTAAAATCTCACGGTGAGTTCAAGAAGAAGATAAAAAAAAATCAATCAATTTTTCCGCTGTGAAGTTTCACACGGGATAGTGCAATGAAGACTGGGCTCGTGTGAAAAGATACAGGAGATTTGCTATTGTGGGAGTGTCAAGACACCAGGTAGAGTGGGAGAAGGATCTTGAGGAGGGGAAGGATACGCCAAGAAGGGGAAGGATTCGTTACTTAAAGGATAATTGTGTCCGAGTGTTAAGGTCGAAGGAAAGAGGTGCTTAACGTACCTAGAGAAGGGTCCCACGAAACTAGCACCTTTTCTAGCATCCCACAGGACTCTGGTACAGTCAAGTCATGGGAAATCAACAGGTTTCCTTTACTCCTGTGAACCTTTCCTCAGGATGTACTGCAGGTCCCAAGGATCCTCAAATATATTAACACTACGAGGTCCTTAATAACAATTACGTGAGAACAAATCAATTCCCTTTCCCGTGAGATTAGGCAGCCCAGCCAGGATCCTACGGGAAAATTTTGACTGTGAGAAATATTTCTTTCCTGAAGATACTACTTAAACTTCGTCTTACAAGTAATATAGGTCTACTAAAATATTTCGAATTCCCAGAACTTCGTAGGACTATTACTCGAACTATTTTGGTTATTATAAATATTAAATTTCAAATTAGCATTCTTAAGTTTCTGCCAAATTTTCAATACCCAAATATCAATTTTGCTTTCTAGCTTTTAGTGTAACGGTAGCATTGTGCGATCGTTCTAAACAATGGAAAATGTTTGACGTCTCCAATTCAGATGTCATGGAGCATTTGTGGTCCCGTGTCTGTCTGTAGGTCTGTCGACTTGTCAAACATTTGATCTTTTAGTAACAGTTAGTAATAAATTTATTGTTAGATCATTAGATTTCCCTTGCATCTAAAATAAATAAAATGGTTGTGCGTAAAATCTCACGTAAAAAGGGTTTAATTGGTGTTGTAAACATGAAATTAATTACTATAAGGGGGGGGGGAGGAACGCAAAATGTTGATGTTTTTTGACAGCTCATTATTTAGAGTTCGCAATATTTATCCTGGGTGCGAGTCAAAACGATCTTTTATATTGTAAAGTTTCATGTTTGTATCTCTTTTGGATTTAAAAGTTATGGGAACCGTTCAGAGTGTCAGACAGACAGACAGACACAGGAACGAAACTATAAGGGTTTCTTTTTTTGGTTATACCAACGAAACCCTAAAAAATAGGTACGACAAATTCGAACTAAACTTTCTCATACTTAGTAAATTTAAATCTAATAATAATACCTTATTTATAACAAATATGATAATAAACACTTTAAATTAAAGTATTCCACAGATAATTGTTTAAACTTTTCAATTTTCAGCAAAATCAGATTTTTTAAAAGGGTTTTCCAGAGATTTTAGGGAATGTGCCCCCAAATTTATAGCTAAAATTAATTTCTAAATTTCCCTTAAAGTATGATTTTTCTTAATGTGTATGCTAAATTTTTTTTAAAAAAGTTTAGGCTCCACGCACTAGCATAGACACATCATGCTATAGACTGTAAAGACAGCAGACAAGATACTGACAATTTTTCTGAGTCAGAACATATAAATCCATTACCTCTCCAAATTTGAACATTTGTACCTACTTTCTCTCTACATATATATGATATACTACGCATATGAGAATTGAAAAAGAAAATCCGTAGGATGTTAATCTATACGAATCACACATTGCAGAAAGGAGATAATATGTCAACAAAATTAAATTTTACAGGAAATGAAAAAAACGTTTCATGGCCTTAAATATGTATTTATCTACGATTGATACGAAATATAAACATTATATCTCTGTTTAGATGCGTAGAAAGTGATTATTTACGTACTTGTATTCATTCATTGCTCATGTGCGTCTCATAGTTCTGAAGAATTCCTCTTCTTTACCACGCTAGCGTGGTAAAGAAGAGGAATTCTTCAGCTTTATACGCACGATTAGCGAGTTTGTTTACATTTAACAAAACTAATTTGCTGTTCTTTTATTAAAGTAACTTTTTATATCGAGTTTTTAGGGAAAAACAATGAGTGAATAAAGTGACTTTGACGAAAATGTGGAGAATAATAATACTCCTCCAGAAATAATTAATTCCGCACAAAATGCAAATAATGAATTAATGTCATCTTTATCAAAAGAGAAATACGAAATTACATACAGGAAGATTATTATTGCTTCCGAGCTTACCGAAGGTAACGGAAACATTGTGTTCACTTTTGAGAACGAAAAACTTTTATGCCTCCGATTTCAAAAATTCCAAGACAGAAATCCGTTTCAGACATCAGGGAACATTTTTGGTCTCGTGTCTGTCTGTCTGTCTGTCGGTCTGTGTGTCCGCGAATTATGAAACGTGCGACGATAACTTGAGTAAATGTCGACCGATTTTGATGAAATTTGGTAGACATGTTTATTTTACCAATGCCCCGGTCGAGTTCGTTGGACAACGTTATCCGTCCAAGCGTTCACGAGCAACGCTCGCGTAAACATGAACTTCAAATTTAAAATTGGAATTTTAGGTCGAGGAGAAAATCTAACTTCATCTATTCAATGAGACAATCATTTTTTTCAAATACAATTTTTTAGTAAAACCAACAGCGAAACCGCTATGAAGTGTTAAAGATCGCTAAAACTATTAATAGTTTTTAAAAAATAAACAATATTACAATAAAGTAATATAACAATAATTGTTATAGTACATGATAGGATGCGAGGAAGCTATGTGCCACACTAATTGGCAGTCTATTTTTTGCTGTATTTATTATTAAAATCTAACAATCGTAGATAAAGTACGGTACGCAACTCGTGCGAAAACGGCATTTTGCATTGCTCGTGTGGTTTTACTACCCTCGCTATCGCTCGGGTGCAAACTCCACAATCGCATGCAAAATGCTTCTTTCCGCACTCGACGCGTAATGTACTATTATGTAAAACATTTCCTGGACATGTCGTATCCTTTCTGTACTAGTGAAAAATATAAATTACAAATAAATACAGAAGGAGTTATAAGATAAGTATTTTTTTTTGCACAGGAGATGTGCCGAAGGTTTTAGATTACAAAAATGTAAAATAAGTCAAATTCGTCAAAAAATTAAATGTATGATTCTTAAAAATTCATGGTATATAGGCCTAGAGGGCCTCTTCCTTTTTCATTTAACACCCCTTATGAGGCATTTCGTCTATCCCTTGTTTGAAAGGGATGATATTTTGGAGCTTCCCCTTTATTTTCACTTTTGTTTGGGTTATTAAATATAACATAGCTGCAAAGTTTCAAATGAATTTTGTTGGTTACTTTCGAAGATTAGGTGAGTTAACGACAGACTGACAGACAAAAATTAAGATAAATAAACAGGCAGACAGACAAATAAATGAAGGAAACTATAAAGGTACTTGACTTTGCCTACGTCCCTAAAAACCCATTAAATTATTAATCACAGAACAAACTTTAAACAACAATTATGCAACTAATTAGAAGTAATAATCTGAGAGTAATGAACCTACAAGTAATAAACACAAGTATGTAACGTAAAATATTGCACGAGAGTTTCCAACAATTAAGTGAAGCTTCATAAAACTTAATTTACTACTTCGTACTATATAAACACTAACACTCCAGTTAAAGCCCTCTTTTAATTAAATTGCATTATACGAATATATATATATATATATATATATATATATATATATATATATATATATATATATATATATATATATTTGTGTGTGTGTGCGTGTATAATTAAATTTATAAAACTTATAACTAAACTTATAGTCCACAGGCCACCATAAGAAGTGAGTCGCTGATTGATAAAGTTTTCTTACCTTATGGAATCGCTTATTTATGCCTTGTCCACCGATAAATTGGGTATATGGCAACTGGGGGCTGGGCCATTTCTTTTTTGTTGACATGCCAAACTTGCCCTTCTGCGGGAACATTGAAAAGAGATAGATAAAGTTTTGATTTTCATAGGATCGTTAAATTAAATTATTTAAAAAACAGTGGTAAAGGTGGCCACCGATATGAGTGGGCAGTTTTCTTTTTAACGTCCCCGCAAAGCGATATGCTTGGGGCGGTGGACACCCCAAACGGCCCACTCTTATCGGTGGCCACCTTTACCACTGTTTTTTAAATAATTTAATTAAACGATCCTGTGAAAATCAAAACTTTATCTATCTCTTTTCAATGTTCCCGCAGAAGGGGAAGTTTGACATGTCAACAAAAAAGAAATGGCCCAGCGCCCAGTTGCCATATACCCAATTCATCGGTGGACAAGGCATAAATAAGCGATTCCATAAGGTAAGAAAACTTTATCAATCAGCGACTCACTTCTTATGGTGGCCTGTGGACTATTACTTTAATATTAATAAAATATTCTACACCATTTGAATTAAAAGTTATAAAAAATACATAAATTTAAGAAGTTGTATAATAAATAAGAAATTAAATGTATTTTATTTTTATGTATTATCTCTTCATTGCTCGAGAGAATTAAGCTAGGACAGAGTGGAAGTTGTCATATTTGAAATTAAAAAAAAATCTCATATACAGTAATTCCATAATATCTAATTTATTTCTAAACATATTATATTATGTATTTAACAGATGATTTCTTTCATTTCGTTTTAAGATTTTTATATTCTTCTTATCTCTAATAGGTATACAGAAATGACAATTAAAGAACTAAACTATTTTTTAAGTTGTCAATTAATTTTTACGTATATAAATGCAATAAAACTACTCCAAAATATCTGTTTCCAAAAATGTTAAGATTTTAGGAGGGGAGGATAAGATTTTTTCTTTCAATATATCTGTCATATGAAAAATCCCTTGAAAACCGTTTTTTGTTTTTTGACAAAGAATAGGTGTGATTGTTTAAAAAAGTTTCTTAAAAATACATAGCGCATAGACGAATTGGTACACCACTCCTTGTTTTAGAGGGATGATATTTTGGAATTTTGTTGTTTTATATACAAATATATAAGCTGTAAAACTAATGGTACTTCTTTAGATTGTTACTCCCTTAGGTTTGTTATCATATAAATGACTTTGACTAAATAACTATATTTACAAAGGGATGTTTAGTCGATGTACTTTGGGACAAAGGAATATCACACTTCTGTTTTTATAAGGGGAGTAACAGTCTAAAGAAGAATATTCAATATACGAGTACCTTCTTTACATTGTTAATCCTCTCAGATTTTTTAAAAAGGGGAAAAACAATCTAAAGAAGTGCCAAACGAATTACCTTTATAAGTAGTAACTATCAACACACTATCACTAGATTAAATTTTATCAATATCTCAGAAACTAGGTTCTCCCGGGAAAACGAGTTACATTTCCGACTTTTGCTTCCGAGCTTACCGAAGGTAAGGGAAACTATGTGATCGTTCTGAAGAACGAAACATTTTTAGGTCTCCAATTTAAAAAATTCCAAGACAGAAATACGTTTCAGACATCAGGGAACATTTTTGGTTCCGTGTCTGTCTGTCGGTCTGTCGTTCAATTTTTGCGAACCAACATATCTTAAAAACTACAGGTTCAATTTTAATGAAATTTGGGTGGTCAGTCATAATTAGCCCATTTTTGGTCCCATATAAGTATCAACCTTAAACGCATATTTGTTTCTCTTCTAAATGCGCACAAACATACATTTATTTACACCTATAGCTTCAAAAGTACTTATCTGGTTTGAATGAAACTTTTATAGTTTATCGAAAGTAACCCGCAGATAGCCCAGATTAATTTGAATCGTCTACGCTCTTTAACTTTTGCTAAATTGATACTTTAATTCGTGTAAAAATCAAAACAATTTTGCCAGATTAAAAAAAACGGGGGAAACAATTAAACCAATTGTTAAACAATTAACCAATAATGGCTTGTAAAAGCATACAATCAATAAAGTTCGTGAATAGGATGCGAGGAAGCTATGTGCCACACCAATTGGCAGTCTATTTAAAATTAAAATCGTCAAAACCATCATTGTAAAATAATTTGTATTTATGAGTTTTCAGAATTTTCACGCCGTCACAATACTTTCTCTACATTATATACTAAAAATATGAGACGGTATTACTATTATATATCCGTCACATTCTCTCATTAAAAAAGAAATGATGTTTGGATACTTTAAATTTTTCTTGCTTGCGGTTTATATAACGTGAGAAAATTATTTTCACTTTTGATTTAGTAAAAAAATAAATAAACTGTATACTATTATAATAAAGCTTGATTTCAAAGATTCAACAATAATAAAGACCACAAGACCGACCATAGATAAAAAGGGTCCTCAGGATCATATTAAATCGAAGAAAGGATTCCTTCAAAGTATCCCTTTACTTTGTTAAATAAAAAAAAAAAAAAAACGAAAGATCTAGGATGTGAAAGAAAGTCCTGAGATTTTCTCATAGAATCTAAACCTTCGTAGTGACTAGGAAATATCAAGGTGGTGACCTACATGAAGGACTCAAAGGGCCGAAGACAACCTGCTATGAGGGGGGACTAAGGAGTTAAGGAGTAACCATGGGAACGTGGTGCTCGCGTGGCTGTCACCTGCCCTTTGTTTTCTTGTTTGCACATTCAAAAAGGGAACCTTTCTCACAGCCTCTAAAAGGTACAAGATTCAAAAAAGGTCTAGAACCTATTTCCATTCATAAGCTTTTAAATATAGTCTTTGATAAAAGGTCATTATATTAGTTAAATATACTTGAAGTTATTTAAGATTCTCATAGGAAAATGGAAAATAAAATAAAATTTTGCAAGCTTACTTAGTTTAAACCTCTGAATATCTGACAATAATCTCTTTAAAACATTTCAGGTTATTATAAATTGAGGAAATTAGTCGAAGCTATAAAAATTATTTGGATTTTTTTAATTGCATTAAAGTTACTAAATAATATATTTAGTAAGGCTAGAATGTGTAATGTTATTTGTTATGCAACTCTAACCCTGTAGTGTCTACGGCAAAAGCCGATTTGTTTTGTTTAATTGTATCAAATTTCCAACCTATCTGAAATTATTTTGCTGTTATAACACAATTATACTTAACAATAAATGAATTATTATTTTTAAAATACTTAATTAAATACAAGTATCAATTTTGCAAACTTTAATAAACGTAGGTGGTTAACATTAATATGAAACCATTTGTTGGCCTCATCACGGTCAAATCTTCTTAATGTCTTAAAGTTTAGATGTGTACTTTTGATGATATATTTGTTAATAAGAATAAAATTTTGGCTTATGTGGAAGATTAGGTGACGTAGAAGCCAATGACCACAGAGAAGCCAATGAGCGTAAATGCTTGAAACTTGTTAAGGACCACCAATTGACTTATAACAACCCTCCAAATTTCATTAAAATTGGAAAATTAGTATTTAAGATATGTTGGATCACAAAAACGGATTTCAGATAACAGGGGACGAATTTTTGGATTCATTGAGCTCGCATTGACTTTGTTAAACTCTAAATCAAAAAAGAGGGGAAAAATTATATATATACATAATAGGTTGTAAATGCATAACATGATTAAAGTATACGATAGAACCGAGGAGCTTGTCATATTACATGCACATCATATTACAGCAGTCATATTACAGCAGTCAAATTACAGCAATGTCATATTACACATGCATACTGAGAAGTTCATTACCGTAAAGAACTTAGATAATCTTTAACGTATTTAAATCAATAAAGACTGGTTCTACAACTAGATAATTGTAGCAAAAGTGTTTCTTTTTATTATTACTACAAAATAGCGGCGGCCTTTTGTAGCAAAACAATAGTTTACTCTTTACTGTGAGGCCAATTTATCATCGAGTATCATCAGCTATTTTAAAAGATGTCTTAAACTTAAACTATAATATATCTAAAAGCAATTAGGCCAATGTGTTTTATTGAGATAATTAGTTAGACCATATGACGATATTTTGGGTGAGAGAATGGTCATGGTACATGATTCTGTGACAGACCATACTCACATAGTCCTGTGGGAACCAGAGAAATATTAGAAACCATCAAAATACCATATGGTTTCGTGATGCCTGGTTCTTCCACGACATCATATGTCGTCAATTAACACACATTCTTCATATATTTTTTTCTTTTTTCGTTAATATAGCCTGCTGATGTTGATAAATTAGAAGTGTGTTTTATCGCAAGTAATTAATTGAAAAGAGGATAATAGAAAGTTAAATTAATTTATCTACGATTGATACGAAATATAAACATTGTATCTCTGTTAGATGCGTAGAAAGTGATTCTTTACGTACTTGTATTCATTGCGCATGCGCGTCTCATAGTTCTGAAGAATTTCTCTTCTTTACCACCCTAGGGCAGTAAAGAAGAGAAATTCTTCAGTTTTACGCACGATTAGCGAGTTTGTTTACATTTAACCAGGGGTGCCCACGAGGGGGGTATAACGGCGCACAGTGCGCCGTTGAAATTTTTTTTTTGGGGGGGGGGGGGCATGTGTTCATTAATAGGAATAAAACGTTTGTTTATTCTATGAAACTTCTATTTATTTCAGGGGTGCCCACAGAGGGAGGTTATGACGCTGACTGCGTCGTTAAAATTCTTGGGTGGGGGGGTAGTAAATATCACTTTTTTCCACTTTGGGGGGGGGATGGATGTGATAATAAATATATATTTTTTTTTAGTTATCTAAATTTTAAAGATTTGTACCAATAAAGAGTGAACTACAAAACAGTACTAAAGAGAAAGAATAAGAATGATATCGTGTCTCTACGTATGCTGTAGTCGTAGTGTCAATTTATGGATTCCAAGATAAGGAAAGAGAGGCAACGCCAGTTTTGATATTTCCAGGAAGTGGCGGGAGTTACCGAGCGCGCACCGAGTAGAGCAAGAATAATTGGTAGTTCTGATTGACGTCTTCTCTGCCACTAACACTGTCTGCACTGGACGCTGCGGTGCAAAATGCAAGAGGTCGACTGGTTGCTATTTGCGTCCGCATGTGTTTTTACAACGCCGGGGGGGGGGGGGGGGGGGGGTAATTGGCCAGAGGCCTGGGCCTTCGGGGGCCCTGGTTTGTTTACAACCAAAAAGGCAAGAAGGATATTGAAGTCAGTGGCGTAACTATGGGCCCGATTTTGTGGGTAAGCCCCAAATCCAATCTCTTTGTACAAACTATCCTTGTACCAATGTCAATGGGGGCCCCTTTAGAGCATAGTAAAATCTAACTTGGAATTATACTTCTATACTATTATCAGGGATCAGGGGGCCCCATTCAGATCTAAACGCAATTTTATTTGCTCATCAATTGGAGGGGCCTCCAATGCCCTAGCTACCACTAATTGTGATGGACCTTAAATTATTCCTAATGTCATGAGTCTGAAAGTGTGAATTCTTGTGTTTCATTTAGTTACTTAGATTTTTGTGATGTTTTTTTCTAATTCAATATGGTCAATGTTAATTTACATGAGAGAAACTCATAGATAAATCATATTAACCAACTGATGTTAATAACTTTTACAATTTTATTTGTCATGCAGTTTTTGTGTAAATAAACTGTTACTTAACTATTTTGATTTGCTTCCTCTTAATCTCACTATTTTAGCAAACAATTTATATTGTGCTTTTAATTTTTTAAATTATGCACTTACAAAGTTTAAAAAGAAGAGTTTTTAAACGCACCAGCTACCAAACAACTCAATCATTTGGTTTTTTGTAGCCCGTCTTAGTTAAACTTCAAAATTCATCCCCACCAAATATATTTTCCTTTATGGACAAATTTACTCTCCGAAATCCTTAAAACTTATCTTTTTGCACTCGAATTTTAAAAAAATTCTCCGGGGGAGGACCCCCGAACCCCCCGCCGTTATTTGTCCAAAGGGACCCAGATGCTACCTTGCTCAGGGGCCCGGAAATCCTCTTAACGGCCCTGCTAGCTGTTGGGCTGGACGAGCAATGAGCAGAGTTAAAATAATCAACGACAGGCTAATGTCTACAATGGAAGACACATGGCTTTCTAACTTAATGGTCATATCTGCAGGAAAAAGATGTATTAGCTTCAATGTCCAAAAACGAAATCATATTGATGCATTTGCTTTATCAACATCACAAAGAAAAAATTACTTGTCCGAGCTTAGAAATTACTTGTCCTCTCATTTGTCTTATTTCTGTTACACTGAGGCTTTCTTGGTTTTTTTTTGTCCTTTATTCAAATTAAGAGTTTTATAATGATTTTTCTTCACTTTAAGTTTCATTAAGATCTTTGAAACGTTCAGTAACATTTTCATGCACTAAGATCAGGATGTAACATATTTTTAATTAATATTAGTATAGAGCTGCCAATATTAATTTCCTAAAAATTTGTTTAGATGCAATTTTGTAGGCAGGTGTAGTTTTAGTTGAATTTGTACGTGGTATGATATAAGTTTTTGTATTCATATTGAATTTTGTATTAGGTTTGTGTGTTTTAGTTCTTGTGATTTGTTTTATATAAAATAGAACAATCCTCATATAATATGTGGACTGTGGACCCATATAATGCAAAAAGCATTACTTTATCTTAAATAATTTTGAAACGAACTGTTATTTTTAATAAAATCTCAGGTTAACTAAAAACAATTTGTAACGAGAATGTACTTTATAAATATGTACTGACAAATATATGTCAGGTAACCGAAGAAGACGTGTATGTATTAACATATCTCAAAAAGTTGGGGGGGGGGGGTGCGCCATAAAGCTTAGGGGGGGTGGGCACCCCTGATTTAACAAAACTAATTTGCTGTTCTTTTATTAAAGTAACTGTTTATATAGAGTTTTTAGTGAAAAACAATGAGTGAATCAAGTGACTTTGATCAAAATGTGGAGAATAATATTCCTCCAGAAATAATTAATTCGGAAAAAAATACAACTCAAGAATTAATGCCATCTTTATCAAGAGAGAGATAAGAACTTACATACAGCAAGTTTATTTTTTTCTGTATTTATTATTTAAATCTTACAATCGTAGCTAAAGTACGGTACGCAACTCGTGCGAAAACGGCATTTTGCATTGCTCGTGTGGTTTTACTACCCCCGCAGTCGCTCGGGTGCAAACTCCACACTCGCATGCAAAATGCTACTTTCCGCACTCGACGCGTAATGTACTATTATAATCATTTATTCAAGTTTAATAGTAATATATAAAATAATAGTAAACATAAAATAAATAATTATACATATATTGCAACAAATAAAATAGGAAAAAAAGTCTGCCAATTCAAGTAACACATAGTTTCCTCGCGTCCTATCGAATGATTTATTATATTTTGCTTTTATACGCATCCATTATTGTATAAAACAGGTTAACCCGACAGAACCAGACGAATATTTTTTTAATAAGCAGTACTCGGTTATTTTTTCAAGTTAAAAATAAAATATTTGATCTTTTTATCGGTAAAATGCATACTATTTTATTATCTATCTTTTATATTATTTTATCTCTCCTCTACATATTTATAGACTTAAGAAGTAGAGCGCAAGGCAGGCCAGTACTACGCCACAACGTTGCCTATTTCATACTAGTGGATTTTTGAATTCAATGATATAAAAATATTTCGTTCTTTAAAACGATTTAATGCTTCAGTAACCTTGGAAGCAAAATGGAAACAAAATTAAGGGGTGACTTTAAATAAGAATGCAAAAATGAAAATATTGCAATTTTAAGCAGAATAATTGATAGAAAAATGGATTGGCACTTATTATGACAAAACATTTTTGTTTTTAAACTGAATAAAAGATGTAAACTGTGTACACGATGGCGTACTTTTATTCCTTCCGCAGATATGCTTTTTTTTTTTTCTTTTTTTTTTTTTCAAACCATATGGCGATAATTTGTTCAGCTTGTAACACTCTGATTTCAATTTTAACCCCCATATGCAAAAAGAGCGTAAAATCTCCTCTAAGATAAAACGAAAATTGACTTAATTGTTAATTTAAAAAGCGGCTTAATCGAAGTTTGTTTCTTACTGCTTATAAAAGCTTCAAAATATTGCCCAATTTATATTAATTTATTTCTATCCGCATTGTCTAAGAAGCAATTTCCGGTAAAAGATATTAAATATGTTTACAAAATGAAAAGAAGTTGTAGATAATGGTATTGTATTGTTATTAATATAATGTTTCAGCTGAAACACCTGTTGAACCAAATAAGGGGTAAGTGACCTAGGGCCGTGAGAACACGACCCGCAACAATTGGAACTATCTCGCTTCTTAATTCAGTGGCGAACCCGCTTAGTACAACCCACTATAGGTTAATAACAACTTCAACACCTGGTCCAGGACAACTAGCGCCTCCGCTCGCCACTATCTTGCACTTCTTACTTACTTATACCTTCTATTTCTTGACTTTTTATTCATTTTATATTATTATTGCTTCCAAGCTTATCAAAGGTAACGAAAGCTATGTGATTGCTCTACTCTAAAGAACAACATTGTTTTTATGGTCTCCGATTTCAAAAATTCCAAGACAGAAGTCTGTTTCAGACGTCAAGGAACATGGTTTATCCCGTGGTTGTTCAAAATGCTTGCAAACCATCATATCTTAGAAATTACTCATCCGATTTTAATGAAATTTGGATGGTAGGTCATAATTAACCATATAAGATTCAACCTTCAGCGCCATTTGTTTCTCTTCTATGTGCGTACAAACTATTTTTTAACACCTATTAAATTTTAATAAATTGGTAATTTTGTTCAAGTAAAAAATCAAAACAATTTTGAAATTTCAATAAGAGAAGGAAAAAAATTAAATACATTGACAATAAATGGTTGTAAAAGTAAAACATAACAATGAAGAATGAGCTATAGGGCGCGAGGAATCTATGTGCCACACTAATTGGCAGACTATTTCTAAAAGTTTATCATCTCATATACGTAATAAGTACATAATAAATAGAGAAAGCAAAGTATTATTTCAAGTTTTCGTGGTTATATTTAATTATTATTGAACATTTTATACAAATTTACCATTAAAACATCATCCCGCCAGGGAATTGAACCCGTTTTCTCACCATCCACGCGTTTATACCTATTTTCTCAGGAATTTTCCCAAGAGACTTTCATGGTTAAATCGATTTTAGACTGTTTTAATCAAAATTGTCGAAACCGTTTTTAAAGAATTTTTTAAGAGTATCGCCTCCAAATTTAGAGATAAATTAATTTCTCAATTTCGCATCGGGGTATGATTTGTCTGAACATGAATGCCAAATTTATCGAATCGGCCCAGTAATTTAGGCTCCACGAATCTGCACAGACGACAGACCGACATAACTTAAAATCTACTTTTATTATATTCAGGCGACCTCAAAACAGGTAAATTCATTAAAATGGAATTTTCGCTCTATCACAATACTTTCTCTTTACATGTACTAAGTGAATGAGGAAGTAAAAACAATTGAAATCAGTCCAATTTAAAAACAAATTTAATTAAAAAAATTGCTTCGGTCTATTGCTTTCCATTTATTAGTTATTTCGAGTATTCCTTGATTAATACATCGGACTCACTTTAGTTTTAGAGTTATCAAATAAAAATAAATTATACTTCGCTAAATTCTAAAATTGTCCATGTCAAAAACAAGCTTTAGATTTAAAGTTAATGGTGAAAGCAATGTTGGAGACATTCAATTTCAGCTCTACATGTGAAGATAGAAGACATCAATTACTTCGCTTCTAAATGAGTTTGGAGATTTCTGTTTCGGCGAATCTATTTGTTGTACGTCAACTCACTGATTGAATCTGTCAATCTAATTAGCTCTAACTCTGAGAGTCTTAGTAGGTTTAGAGAGGAATTTCAATATGAACCAATTAAATTGCCTTCTCGCCTTGAAAAAATGACAATTTGGCACTACAATTGTCAACTACTATAATTTATAATGTAGTCAAACAGGTAAGGTAGTTGTAAAGAAAACAATTTTGCTTCCGAGCTTACCGAAGGTAACGGAAGTTATGTGATCGTTCTGAAGAACGATATCTTTTTAGGTCTCCGATTTCAAACATTCCAACATATAGAAATCCGTTTCAGACATCAGGAAACATTTTTGGTTCCATGTTTGTCTGTCGGTCTGTCGCTCAATTTTTGCGAACCAACATTTCTTAAAAACTACTCGTCCGATTTTATTGAAATTTGGATGGTAAGTTTCAACCTTTTATGCGCCCGTTTGTTTCTCTTCCACATGCGCATAAATATACATTTATTTACACCTATATCTTCAAAAGTACTCATCTGATTTTTATGAAATTTAGATGGTTCGTCGAAATTACCTTACAGATAGCCCCAGATTAATTTCAACTGTGGGAAAATGAAATAAAATGGACAATAATAAGGATTAAAAGCATAAAATCATTAAATTTTACGAATTAGGACGCGAGGAAGCTATGTTCCACACTAATTGGAAGAGTATTTTTAAATACATTTATGTATTTAATTTATGGTTTGACAATATACTTATTAATTGAACTAGAAATAATGTTCGTTATTTAACTGTAACTTTATTTTTTACTCCAAAATCAGGCACTTTTTTAGATTGTACTCCCCTTATAATAAAACAGAGGATAGTATTAATCTGAAGAAGGAGTACGGAAAGTTCTTTTTTAGTCTGTTACTCCCCTTATAATAAAACAGAGGATAGGATTAATCTGAACAAGGAGTACGGAAAGTTCTTTTTTAGTCTGTTACTCCCCTTATAAAAACAGAAAAGTGATATTCCTTGTCTTAATAGTTATTTAGTTATTCATTTATATTCTAAAAAAACATAGGGGAGTAACAATCTAAAGAAGTACCCAATGTCAAAAACGCCAAGACAGAAATCTGTTTCAGACATCAGGGATCTTTGGTCCCGTGTTCAGTCAACATTTTTTTGCGAACTTACATATCATAAAAACTACTCGTCAGATTTTAATGAAATTTGGATGGTAGGTCATAATTAGCTCATTGTCAGTGAAATGCTAATTTAAACTTTCTAAACCCATTATTTTCTCTTCCACATACGCAATTTCATTAAAAGTACTCATATGATTAAAGAAATGTGGAGGGTGTGTCGAATGTAGCACAGCATGATACCATAATAAGTTCAAACGTCTCATCTAATATTGCTAAAATGATACTTTTATTCATGTAAAAAAAAGTCTGCTAATTAGTGGGGTATCGGCTTTCTCGCTTTCGATATTATACAATATATGTTTATAAAAATACTTTATTTCATTTTTCCCCTCCTTTTATTTTAAATCTATAAAAATTGTTTTGATTTTTTACATTACATCAATTTACCCATACTTGATGAGTGCAGACGTTTGAAATTATTATGAGACCATGTGTGGGCTAATCTCACCATCCACATTTCCTCGAAATCAGATGAGTAATTTTAAAGATATAGATGTAAATGTATAAATGAATGTTTGTGCGCATGAGGAAGAGAAAGAAAAGACCTCATGTTTTTTTAAATTCATATGGGTCAACAATGGACTAATTATGAACTATTATCCAAATTTCATTAAAATCATACGAGTAGTATTTAAGATGTGTTGGTTGACAGACACGAAACCAAAAATGTTCCCTGCCTGATGTCTGAAAAGGATTTTATCTTCGATTGATACGAAATCATCGTATCTCTGTTTAGATGCGTAGAAAGTAATTCTTTAAGTACTTGTATTCATTGCGCATGCGCGTTTCATAATTCCTCTTTTTCCGCCCTAGTGCGGTAAAAAAGAAGAATTCTTCACTTTAACGCACGATTGGCGATTTTGTTTACATTTAACAAGAAGAATTAAGAATTCGGCACAAATACAACTAATGAATTAATGTCATCTTTATCAAAATAGTACATTACGCGTCGAGTGCAGAAAGTAGCATTTTGCATGCGAGTGTGGAGTTTGCACCCGAGCGATAGCGAGGGTAGTAAAACCACACGAGCAATACTTACTTATCTACGATTGTTAGATTTAAATAATAAATACAGAAAAAAATAAACTTGCTGTATGTAAGTTCGTATCTCTCTCTCTTGATAAAGATGGCATTAATTCTTGAGTTGTATTTTTTGCCGAATTAATTATTTCTGGAGGAGTATTATTCTCCACATTTTCGTCAGTCACTTGATTCACTCATTGTTTTTCACTAAAACTCGATATAAACCGTTACTTTAATAAAAAAAAAACAGCAAATTAGTTTTGTTAAATGTAAACAAACTCGCTAATCGTGCGTAAAGCTGAAGAATTCCTCTTCTTTACCGCGCTAGCGTGGTAAAGAAGAGGAATTGTTCAGAACTATGAGACGCGCATGCGCAATGAATACAAGTACGTAAATTCACTTTCTACGCAAACAAAGATATAATGTTTATACTTCGTATCAATCGTAGTTAAACTAACTTACATACAGGAAGTTTTGTTTTTTTGTTTTTATTATTAAAATCCAACAATCGTAGATAAAGTGGTACGCAACTCGTACGAAAACAGCATTTTGCTTTGCTCGTGTGGTTTTACTACCTTCGCTGTCGCTCGGGTGCAAACTCCACACTCGCATTCAAAATGATCCACTAAAAAATCCGCACTAGACGCGTAATTCTATTTCTGTCTTAGAATTTTTGAAATCGGAGACATACAAAATGTTCGTTTTTCAGAACTAAAAATGGGGATAATTAAATAAATTAAACAATAAAATCATTAAAGTACTAGTTAGACGCAAGTTATGTGTCCCACACAAATTTTACAGACTATTTGTTTGCGGTTGCATATTTAAAGCTTTCTTGCAGTGCGTTACCTAGAACAGTGTCTTGTATTTTTTGTTTAACAAGGCATATTTGTAGGGAAACTCATTCCCGTTTATGTTTAGACGCTACTTCTCAGGTATTTGTAGGTATTACGTAAGATGGGCATACTGACAGAAAATCAGGTCACTGCCTGGTTTTTTAAGACTGTACTTTTTTTACCTGAACTTGTAAAAAAAAGTAAGGGAGTAAAGGGTTTTAAAGGAAGTAGAACCTGTGTTTCAACTAACAGGAATACAGCAATAGATAGGAGCTCACACGATATACCTCTCTTACACACTCAACAACCCCCTAACACGTACATACCTTATTTACTCACACAACATAATCAAATTCACACTTTCCTACCCCTACACCTACGAGTAGTACACACAGAAATAAACACGTATCTCGATACACACATGAGTACACTTATATAAGTTTCTTTATTTACTCGCATTTACTAAATACGTAGACACTTAAATACGATTTTCATTACACACTCACTCCTAATATGTGAGTACTACAGGCTCTATACTAGCACAGTACTAGTAAAGAGTAGTACACATTGCTAGTGTGATATTTGTATTTTTGTAAGGTATAAAGTAAATTCGCTTTTTAACGATTTTGAAGGCAGCAAAATATAAAACAGCTCGAAGACATTCCCAATTTGAAGCATTCCCAATATGATGATTCTAGCTGACCTGTAAGTATAGAGAAAGTAAGATTCTAGAACAATTTTAAGGTATAACCGAAGGAGATTAAAATTTTATATAATATATAGATATTTTCAACTTCAATGAACCTACCGTATAAAAAAGGTTAATTTTTTACAAAGCTACAGTTTTTTCCTGAGCGTTAATTACGAGCTACCCCGAATTACACCCCTCGCACACAAAAAAGTAATTAATTAAAAATAACGCAGAATAACCAATAACCACATCTATTCCCTGGATAACGCCGAGTATTTTTAGCTATTTATAAATGAAGCCCACCCATAAATCAGAACATCTTTTTGTTCATACCTTAAAGAAGGTAAACTTTGTTTTGAACTTACTATCTCAAAAGAGGGACAGCATCTCTTTTCTAGTAAGAATAAACGCTATTGGTTTTATTTTTTTGTACTTACTTATGAATGAAATCAGAAGATAAGATAGAGGGATGAATGAAAGGGAACACATAGCTGTTGTAGTAATCAGCTGTTACATCACCCCTATAGGGGTATGTAGAGAGGGGGCCGTGAGAAGGTACTCAAGGAAGGTGGTGGGGGTACAGGTACTCACCAATAGGAAGCCTCCGTATTAAACTGTACCTTATGTACCCCGTACCACTTTTACCTTCAGTAAATGTTCACCTCTTAAACTGTTCACTTCGTTTAAGAGGCAACACGTATTATTAAAAATATTATTACGAACGTTAACATTATTTCAAATTTACAATTTTTTTTTTAAATTAACTTATTGTCTTTAAAGTTAAATTTAGTGATCAACTAATTTGTTTTTAAGTGTAAACTGTGTTCTTGACATAGGACTTGAAAAAACTTTTTTTAATTCTTATCATTGTTATCAATCATATACTTTGTCAGTTAAAGAGTTGCTATTAATCAGTCAAGCTGTGTATCACGGGGAGTAACGAGGGTGACAAGATGGCAACCATGTCAGAAGACGAGTACCCGAGGATTCTGTCAGACTACCAAAGTTCTCATTATCAACCTGCCGGCTACTTATCTAAAGCAGAACTTAGAAAGGTAATTAGTGATTGCTTATCAGCCATTTTGCACACTCTTTTATTTGACTTCACGTGTTTATAAAGTACAAATTTTGTAATTAATTTTAGCCCACTTTTCAACTACCTAAAACATTCGCAGATTACCTGTGTCCGGAGACAAAGCAAAGTTATATATATATATATATATATATATATATATATATATATATATATATATATATATATATATATATATATATATATATATATATATATATACATACATACATACATACCTGTATGCAGATTATTACCCATATGTCTTAACTTTTATGACTTTTTTGCTAAATGTATCTAATGTAATTTTATTATGTTGAAAAAAAAATATAATACAGTTTGCGCGTTAGAGTTGCTACTTTTGACAGCGCGGGAAAATCCTAAAAAATTAGGGTGGGGAGCCAATGGGAGGTCAGAATTTTGAATTCTAGAAGGACGGGCCAACTAGGCAAACAAAAATGTTTTGGTCCAACCTCTCCTAGACCTATTTTTTAATTTTTTTTGTCATTATGGTTGGCCAATCTGAATGTCAAAAGTCATAACTCATACTGTAGTCAGTGATTTTTATAAATTAGTTTTATTTTAATTTTAGCATTAATATTTGGTTAAATTCGAAAAGCATAAATTTTATATTTTTATACTAGACTAATTATCACTTAATTAAGCAGTAGTCAACGATCTTTCACATCCTAGTTTAGAAAAAAAATATATTTATATTTTAAGATACAAAATTGATATTTTTAGTCAATTCTCTCAGCTCCATAACTATAAAGAATATAGAGTAAAAGAAAATAATCGGGTTTTAGCTTCACATTTATATCAAAATCTGAACAATTTTCCTTCGAACAAATACACTTTAACTATATTTATTTTCACCGTAGAAGCAAATACTTTCTTAGAATATGACCTTTAGGACAATGTAGTACAGGACAAGTTGGTTCCAGTAAAAGATTGTTAGACTTGATTAGAGAAGGTTTGTAGGTTTCAAGGTATTACGTAGGATTAATCCCTAGTCCCCTGGGTAGTAGGGTAGCCGTCCTATAATCCCTACCTACACTTCGCCTTGTCCCAAAATTATACCTTTTTCCAACCGCAGGAAACCAAATTAAATTTTCCCAAATCCTTGAATAACATTATATACTACATACTACTTTATAACTTATAATTTTTTTTATAGTTATTATTATTGTTATGATTTTCAATTTCATGTAATCTGATATTGGTATAAGTATTATATATATAGTTTGTACAAAAGTAAATACAATTGTTTGAATAGTCTATCACGAATACTAAAATTCAATTATTTCATTCATGAACTTTCTTGCACTAATGATTTTGTTATGGTTATTATTATTATTACCAATATTAGTTTTTCAATTACACATGATCTTATTGATTACGTCATAGCAGATTCCATCATCGAAGTATCTTTGAAATGTAGAATGTAATTCCTTCCGGAATTACAAATAAAAACAGGTGTTATAGGCAAGTCTAATTGCAACAGGTTCGTGAAGGTTTCGCCACTGAGTTTCTCCAGTTTATTCAGAGGCTAATTGATGCACCTTTGCTTGAGTTTATTCTCACGGTACACAAAAGTTTCCGCCTATGACAGGTGTTCATGTACAAAGAACCAATTATCCAACAATAAAATTTAATTATAATTTTAAGAAACTATTTATATTTAATTGTGACTCTGAACAGCTTGTTATATATATATATATATATATATATATATATATATATATATATATATATATATATATATATATATATATATATATATATATTTATATATATGTGTGTGTGTTGAATTTAATTCTTTCTTTATTTATTATATTCTATTAAGAGCAAAAAATTACTTTTTAAAATAATGTATGTATAAATAACAATAATAATATATAAACTAAAAATGCTGGCGACAGAAAGTATAGAAACAATTTAATTTGAAGAAGAATTTGAATTCGTTTATTAATTTAGAAATTTTGCTTCCTGGTAACTTTCGACATACCTATCCAATTTCTAAAAAAATAATCAAATTATTTCATTAGTACTTTCAAGATATTATAGGTATTCATAAAAAAAAACCTTTATCCGCATGTGGAAAAGAAATTAAAGGACACAAAAGGTTAAAACTTATATGCCACCAACAAGGTGCTAATTATGACCTACCATCAAAATTTCATAAAAATCGGATGGGTAGTTTTTAAGAAAAGATTAAGTGGTTCGCAATAATGTTCAGCGACAGTCAGGAGACCAGATAATATTTGGAGGACATATTATGTTCTCTGATGCCTCAAACGAATTTCTGTCCAGATATTTTTAAAATCGGAGACATGAAAAAGCATTTCTTTAATACGATTACAATCCTTTCGTAACCTTCGGTAAGCTCGGAGACTTGGAGCCAATAATAAAAAACATTTTTCTGGGACAAAACATTATCGAGTAAATAATTTGTTTGATTAATTTAAACATTAATTATTACTTACATAATTTGAAATGAAAAAGAAAGTTAAATTATATCTTTTGAATTTAAATTCTTTTATTTAGATTATATAAAAATCCATACAACAAATTAATAATAGAATTTTAAATTGAACTAAAGACAATCTTTTGTTTTATTTAATTTATTTTGGCGGGAATATTTCATTCTTAATTTTAAATAAGAAAGAAAAAACTGTTTGGTTGGTTATTGGCGTGTGAAATTGAATGCAGGGATTGACGATAGATTAGTTTAATTACATGGGCGTCATTATCTCATTATAAATACGGAAAGTTACAGGTGGGCGAGTCAAGTTATGTCCGGGGTACACTGTACTTCCTTTAGACGCCACAGGTACCTTAATCATGGGAACCTGAGTCCCTTTAGCCTTGATTCTTAAACAGGTGCTATAAAAACAGTACATTAAGTATTATGACCCCAAGTTCTTCCTACTCCCTACAGTCAAAAGCGCTCGACCATATCAAAGGCGCCAAAAAAATTACATCTACATGGATTTGAACCATCTGAAGAAAAAACTAACTATAATAATAATATACAGACCTTTATTTCAATAAAAAAAGTAAAGTTATTTTTTGGAAAGAGAAAAAAGAACGCCCTAAGGTAAAATAACTTAATATAGTATCATCGCCTGTTTCCATTACAAAGAAAAAAAGCTACCTGTTACTGATTGTTACAGAAAGGCGATGAAATAAATATTAAATCTATATGCCTCAGGTTATATTCGCCACTGTTCATAATGTAGTTAGTCTGTTAAAAATTCAAGGAGCTAGACAAGAAAAAAATAATATAGGTATCTATAATTATATCCTAAATATTTTTATAAAGTAGGAAACCAGGAAAAATGTGACGCCGTCTGGATAAAGGGTCCTATAATAAGGTTATGGGCCCAAGGGCAAACTGATATTTTCAAGACCCATTTAAAAATGTATTATCATAATTCTCTTGTGGTTTATCTTAATATTTAAATTAGTCTTTTGTACAATATCCGAGATCCGTTAATATATGGAAGTAATATATTCTTATTATGTTGGTATATAGTGTGGGAAATATTTTGGTTTTGAGTAAGTTCTCACGGTCCATCTTTATTTGAAACTTCGTAATCTTACTTTGTGAAATTTAAAACTTATCAACTTCTTTTTTACATAAATTAGTAGATTGTGTTCCTTGTGGTTTTCAATTCTTTAGTAGAATGTATTCTATTTTGTACCAGTGGTTAAGTTCAAATGATAAAAGAGTTGAAGTTAGAATTAAAAATGAGGTCTTTTAATAATTTATATATTTAAAACTAATAATGAAATAAACAGAACCTGTATTCAGGTGAAATGACGAGAATCATCGTTTCAAACAAGAATTTTTAATAATAACTATCACGATGTAATCGTCTAGTCAGTCAGCTTGAGAATGATCCAATGAGGGATCGAGAATGATCCAATGAGGGATCGAGAATGATTCAATGAGGGATCGAGAATGATCCAATGAGGGATCGAGAATGATCCAATGAGGGATCGAGAATGATTCAATGAGGGATCGAGAATGATCCAATGAGGGATCGAGAATGATCCAATGAGAGATCGAGAATGATCCAATGAGAGATCGAGAATGATCCAATGAGGGATCGAGAATGATCCAATGAGGGATCGAAATATTGCAAAAGTAAGGCTTTCATTTCCTTCATGGAACTAACTACTAAAGAATTATTTTTTACTTTTCCATATTCGTAGAATATATATGTAGAGGAAGTAATGTGATGGCGCTTCAATTTCATCTGGATATTTTGATGGATTTGCACGGTTTAGAGTCCTCTGTGTTCAAAAAGTGGTTGTAAAAAAAAAGAAATCTGTGCTGACGCGTGGAGCATAACTAATGGGCCACTAATCCCCTGTTAAACAGTTTTGTTCGAATTTGTCAGACTAATTTTACCATTAAACTTTATTTTATATCATAATATGCATTCCATTAGTATACATAATTTTTATGTTAGAATTATATAATTAGATTTATAAATTTTAAGAAATTAAAAAGTGTTATATAAATTTGTTCGCTTATGTTTCAGTGCAACAAGCCAATAATGGAGAGGAAGAGAAGAGCAAGGATCAACAGTTGCCTCAACGAACTCAAGCAACTTATTTTAGAGGCCATGAAAAAAGACGTAAGTTGCTTCAAAAACTTTGCTAAGCTTTATATCTTTTTAACTTTGTTTGGCACTTGATAACAAAAATAAGCAAGGCTAGGATACAAATTTTATTTTCTACATAAAATATTTTCAAAGATAACTTTTAAGTTATCTTTGAAAATACTAAAGTTCTTGAACGTACTATGAAAATGCTAAAGTCTTGAAAGTACTTAAGTTATCTTGAAAATTACTTTCAAAGATTTAAGTTTAATTATTAATAAGTCACAAGTCGCAAGTGAAACAAGGTGGGGTGGACAAACCACTTGCTTTGAATCTAGCTAGTAAACCACTAATTTGGGCCCCTTTTCGTAGACCACTTATTTGAGCCTCGTTCACTAAACTTGTATGGAGTTGAGCTAGTTTACACACAAATGTACCGCCGAAGCGAATATGGTAAGATAAATATTGAGCCGTGTAAATCAAAGTGCATTAGCGAGGGATCGAACCCGTAAACTCCACCTTGATCATAGGTGGTCCAGCAGAAGTGAGCTTTAATACCACGGCTACTATGAACCCCAGTTATACTAGTTAACCATTTGTACTAGAATAAATACTCAATAGAGCAGGTGCTACTATTGACTCTGAATCCCTTAATGAATGATAAACTTAATAAATAATTTAATTAATAAAATGTTGAAAGAAAAATCTAATTAAATAGAATTGTTTGTAACAAAAAAATGTTATTGAATTAACATGATTAAAAAGCTTAAATATATTATGGAAATAGAAATTGTATATTGCAAAAAGCAAAATATCTCTTAACTATCCTCAACATATAGAGCGTAAATCTTAAGGATACTGACTCAATTCCCGCACGGACGGAGCTTTTTTATTACTCTTCTCCCCTTAATTATTTAATAATTGCATAATGATTTACATTTCAACTTCCTAAAAATCTAACTTTAAAAAAGAAATCTCTTAAGAGAGGGAAAACCTGGAAACACTTTTATTACCGTAAAACCCGTTAGGATCTTTTAACAATTTGTTTGGTTGGTTTAACTGGAAACTACCCTTGTCTAATTTCCATATTTTTTAAAGGACATATTCCCTGGAATTGGAATGTCCTTAATCCTGTAGCTTCTTATACCTGGATGTATAAATCATTTTATAACTTTTACAGTTTACTTTCGATTTTCCTGGTTTTTTTTTCTGCTAAGTAGGTGAAAGCCAGTTACAAAGATAAGTACAACATACCTAGGAGTCTTTACTTAATTTTATAACCCTGTAGATAAATTACTATATAAGTAAGAGTTTGGGTAGCATAAAATGTATTAGGACTAAATGCTAATACATTTTATAAAAATAATTGAGGATAGCTAAAGATTTAAGTTAATAAATTGAAATGTATACGTTTTAAATTTAGCATTAGTTGTGAATCCTTTTTTTGATATTTTTTACATGAAAAAACTATACATATAAATTATAATAATTAATTTTTCTTCTCCTTTCTTCTAAAAAAAGCCATATTTCGTCCTTACTTGGGCTGGTATTTATTCAGTTTTTTATGTATCTTTTAGATGATATTAGTTTTTTTGTTCTAAATCTTAATGAATTTTATAGTACAATTTTACAACAATATAAAAAATAAACTTCCTCACGTTTACTTTTACCAATATATTCCATATTTATGGAGTTTAAAATTAAAAATTACAATTAATTAACAGTTTACAAAATCCTCCCTGTATGACTAAAAGACGGGGGAAAATTTTTTTGTATAGTTTTTTTTAAGTAAAAAGTAGATTATTACGTTATTTTAAGAAAACAAAATAAAACAGTTAGCTGCCGTTGTAATGAAAGAAAGAAATGTATTCAATAGAAAAAGAGAAAAGGTTGTTGGGTAAGCATTACAAGTAGTTAAGTTAAAAGGACTTGATTGTATTTAGGTTTCGATACCTGATGGTAAAGTTTTCATTTTAACATGGGTTCAAGGTAGAGTACGAGTACAATGGAGGTAGGGTGTACCCGTGTACCTCTCGTCAGGTTCCCACGGTACCCTCTACTCTACTAACTAGGGGGAAGTACTTGTATCAAGTTCTCACGCTAAGTATTCACGTACTTAAGTTCAACTGGTCCTTACTTATATACAGGTTCTAATCTAGACTTCCTTCTCGTATACATTCTACAAAAAAAGTCCCCCTTATCAAATTATTTTTTTCTCACACTTCTTATCTGCCATACTTGAGTTTGATTAAGTATTGAGGTGACTATAACATGAGATTAGTTAAAGGAATATTTCAAGTGTTCAGGTATTGTGAATAGAAAACATCTTAAAAATATTGATTCGCTATAACGTCGTTTTGTTTATAAATTAATCTTGCGATTACGAAAGAACATATCATTATAACCAGTAGTTATTTACTATATGGTAGATGTATCTCCTCACATAACTTAAGTATTTAACCTAATTATATTCATGTGCTATTATACTTGACATTATTTACCTGCCTATTATTCAAACAATCACTTAAGATTGATCTATTTGGGCGAAACAACGAGCATAAAAAATCAATGTGATCGCAAGAATCGCTATCGCAATCCATTGCTTTTTAGTACTATTAATAACGCAATCCATTGCATTTTAGTTCTATTAATAACGCAATCCATTGCTTTTTAGTACTATTAATAACGCAATCCATTGTTTTGCGGTACTATTAATAACGCAATCCATTGCTTTGCGGTACTATTAATTACGCAGTCCATCGCTTATCGGTACTATTGATAACGCAATCCATTGCATTTAGGCACTTTTTTTTAACTGTTTGTTTATTTATATTTGATGTGTTGTGTGTCATATACGTTTAGAAATCGGTCCGGTTTCGCCTCGGGGCAGTGTTTTTATAATCATGTATACCAAATTTCATAGACATCGGCTCAAAAGTTTAGGCTCCAGACGTCTGCACTAACTATAGACAGACATTTGTGCTCATTAAACCTTTAAGCCTGAAAATCCATAAGAAAAATCTTAAAGTTGAATTGTTGAGTCAGCGCAATATTAAATACGAATGTGGAAAGAAATAATGCGTTTATCTTTTAAAAGTATACACTCTTAAGTACATAATACTTATATAAATACAGTAGTATACAAGTATTTCTGTTATATATATATTATATACTCTTAAGAACTTATCCAAAAAATTAATTTTTTAACAACAAGCGCTTGTGTTTTAAACAAAACAAACATAAATCCAGTCCGACATATTATTTAGAGTCAACTTCTACTGTGTAATAAAAAACTTGTACCTACTTTTAATAACAATTTTTTAATTTATAAAATAAATTTGAGGAATACATTTAGTGTTTGTTTTTAATTATGAACAAATTAATGTTAGTTTAGCTTGAGCTAGGCAAAATACTTGTTTTAATTTATCTTCATTAAGGATAAAATATTTGTGTAAATTAAATTAAACAATAATTTGCTCTAGATTTTTAGTCAATGATTAAATTTACGATGTCTCTTTTTATTATATTAAATTACAAAAGGCTATGGAATTTATTTAAATGAACTAGAAACTAACAGGAGTAGTTGTTGTAAAATATAAAATAAATAAATATATATATAAAAAAAAAAAAATGAATTGTAACTGCAACTACGTTAAAAGGAAAGGAAAATACGAATTTCCTCGACACGAGGGAAATTATTATGAACTAGTATTAATTAACAAGATGTTAAATTTCACTTTAACGAGAATCCTATTGAATCTTGTTAGCTCGTCCTGGATATTGTACCATAATTAGTGCTCGTGTCTGTTGTAGGGTTTTATTCTAAAAGGATTTTACTCCAGGTTATTCTATCATGTTCCTGCCTGGTTTGTCTGATTTTCCCCTTCTTTTGTTTCTTGGAAAATTTCCTCGTCGGGCGATATCCTAGGGTGGTATTATGTGGAGAAGTACCGGTGCTGCTGTCGTGGAGGCAGGTGGTACTTAGATGTTCCCCAAGGCTCTTCGCCAGGACCTCTATTATTCTCTTTCTGATTACTCTCCCCTTTCCCCTTCCAGGAGCTCTTAACGGCTTATAACCCCCCCCCCCCCCCCACCCCGTCACTAAGAGCCCTGAAGTCTTGCCTTGTTGATTTAACTCTTAGTTAAGTCTCCACGTTGCCTCTTGGTTCTTCAGCAGATCTTTGTCACTGCTCGTATCACGCTATCAGTCTTAATTAGAGATAAAACCGACTTCGCTACAACGCTAAGTCCTCTTAGAGAAAGAAAGAAGCATAATTTTAACACCTCCCCCCACTTTGTTCTTTTTAAAGCTTATTGAGATATTTTCTTATGATGCTAATTTGTTATCTTTTGGAAATTTATTATAATCTTCAATTTGTAAATGCTCCTAAATAATTGCATTTAAGTTCTTATTAAGTATAGCATTTACTTTATTAAATGCTCTTCTCTCACCATCTCTGTGTTTAATACCAAAGATCAAAACTGACAACATTAAAACAAAGGTAGAAATGTAATGGAGCAACAGGTAAAACTATTTTTACGGCTAGAGTACAAGTTTGGTAGCTCATTGTTGTCATCTATGCTTTAGAAATTAGTTTCTAGTTTCTAGGTTGGATCCTTGACTCCGCCACTAGTCTCCACACCTATGTGTTGACCTAGCATCGCCATATAAATGGGTAGCTACTTAAGTAAAGCGGCTTCCATCCGGTTACGAATGTTAATGTAACTTACAATGTTTATACAGCTGATGATTATATTATTAGAGGGTACCTGTTTATTTTGTTATCAAATGCCATTTACTAATTAATAATATCAAAATTATTATGTATTTTATTTTTGGTTTTACCTATAATTTATATTTTGTTCCATTTATATTAATTAGTTTATTTTCTTTGTTTGTGCAGCCATCACGATATCCTAAGTTGGAGAAGGCAGATATCCTGGAGATGACTGTCAAACATCTACAGACTGTACAACGGGAACAGCTTGGAGGTGCGGCAAGGGCCGACCCTTCGGTACTTGCGAGGTTCCAGAGCGGATTTTCCGAGTGCGCTACTGAAGTCAGTCGTTATGTCGTCGGACTGGAAGGTGTCGATAAAGGAGTCAGGCAAAGGTTGATCGCTCATTTGAGCGGTTGCGTAGCCGGATTAAGACAGATAGCTCCTCTCGCCGCAGCGGCTACTGCAGGAAACAATTTACTAGCAGAAGACGTAAATAACAACGGCGAAACACCTACAATTACACAAAACGAATTCCCCGCCGATAAAGTTTTCCCACATAGAAGATCGGCATTTACTGCCGTACGACCGAGAACTCCCGACCAAGAACCGCTCGTTCCTCTTTTTCCAACGACCGTCGTTTCCGATCAAGAAGAACCGGAAGTTTTCGTACCCAGGAAAGAACCCGTCGACTTCTCGAGAAAACGTCCGGCACCGGAACATCTTGTCGAAATTCCGGCCAAAAGATTCAGCGACACACCACCTCACACACCTGAAGAAGAGAAAGCTTCAAGCTCAAACGAACAGACAGATGTGTGGAGACCTTGGTAACTCCTACGACGTAACTCCTTCGATGTAAGATGACATCAAAATCAAGGCTGTGCATATCACGTGTAAATAATTTATAATGTAAATTAATATACACCAAATAAAAAAACACGTCATTGATCAAAATTAAAATTATCATATTAAAAAGATCAAAATACGGAATAACACAAAAAAACAACTGCACAACTTTATTTATAATTAAAATTAGATAATAAATATACAATGTGATAAAGACTTAAAGTACTGCATTAGACATATTAGGAATCTCATCCATAAGAATGAGAAAGTGAAACAACAAAGAAAGAAAAATATAATGAAAAAAGAGGAAAAAAAGAATATAAGAAAGAGAAAGAAAAGAAAGAATAGAGGAAAGATAAGAATAACCTAAAAGTTAAGGAAGAGAAAAGGAATGAAACAATAGCAAAGAAAGAAGTAAATAAAAAGAATGGAAAAACTGATATAGATAAAGAAGATAAGGAAGATGATGAAAAAGAGAGAAGAAAGGAAGAGATAGATAAGGTATATCTCTGGTTCAAATCCCTGAGGGATTAAACTTTTTTTTATTTCCAGCATGACTACTTGCGCTAATCCCTTATTTATTATTTGATTCGAATAAAATTATAACACATTAATATTTAAACAACACAATTTACTCTTGTTTTTAAGTCCGCTATAATAATACTTTATATGATGAATTATTACTTATTAAAATTATTCCAGTGGCACAAACAAATGTTTTAACTATGAAAAGTGAAAAAGAATGAGACATGTAAATTCTACTATTAATGAAAAAAAAAAAATAAATAATAATAAAAATAAAAAAAAATGGAAGTATATAATATAATCCATTATTTATTTTGAAAGAACTTCAATCGATTAAATGGTCTGTAAATTTTGTTTCTAGGTCGGACGCTGGGTTAAAAAATGTATTACAAACAAAAAACAAAATACCTCACAAACGAAAGTGAAGTTAAATTAATGCATAATGTAAAATTAAATATTAGCCCATAAAAACAGTTTTTATTGTAGGTAAATCCTTTATATTTATGTATTTTGGTTGTGTGAGTCATCGGCAAGTTGTTTGTTTATAAAAATAATCTTTGAAAAATGTTAGTAACAATCAGTGTTTGAAGGTCACACTTAAGCTTTTTCCAGACTGCCGAACCGAACAGAGAAAACAAGCAAATCATTGGTCTCTGCGCATGCCCAGTGTAAAATGCGCTTGCGCATCTCAGACAGGGCATGCGCAGAAAACAATGCTTGGCTAGTTTCCTCTGTTCGGTTCGGCAGTCTGGACGAGGCATAAAATTTACGTTTTATTGCTGGTGCCAAGTTTCAGCTCGATTGGTTGACAGGAAGAGGGTTAATTAATTAGCTCTTCAAAGCTTTTGACGACAGTCAGCCATTTAAAAACAAACAAAATCCAAACTAATATAAAGGATTTTAAAAAATTGTTAAATTTATAGTTACACTTGTATTTGAACGCTTTTTTCGTTCTTCCTATTTGTCGTTGTATCATTATTTAAATAAAACATGTAAAAATAATATATAATGGATAAAAACCTCTATTTACAGTTAGAACTAAGTATTTTTATGTATTTGATAATAAAATAAAACTGGTATTTTTTTTTTTTTTTTTTTTTTTAATATTTTAATTGTGGTTACGTTTATTTCGTTTTGATTAATGTTATTAACCATTATATTATTACTTACAAGTATTATTGTTATTATTACATGTTAAGATCTCACTTTTTTTTTAACTATTGCATTAATTATTATTTGTTTTAATTTTAGAAAGACATAGTTTTTTAGTTATTATACAATGAGAAATCAAAACAATTTGAGCTTTAATTAAAATTAAGACCTTTTTTTATCTTTTACAAATTTTTATTTTTCTAACCTTTTCCTTTTTCCATTTTTTTTTTTATTAGGAGGATTAAAAGGGATAATAAATAATTATCCAACATATATTTGTGATTATTGGATCTTTTATAGTACAGAATAAAAATAGTTGCCATAGTCATCGAATAATAAAGGGGGTTTCAGATTTAATCTAAATAAATTAAATCTAAATAAATTAGGGGACCCTAATGGATAGTCCTGCTCGGCTTATTTTATAGTAATTTATTTTTTGAGTAAAAACAAATGTGGAGTGAAATTCATAACACATAATTTCACCAGGACAATTAATATTAAGTATTAGAATTATAGTAAAAAAATTTAAATGTGTCATAGTGTCAATTAGATAATCTTCATTCTAATTTCAATTATTTTCTAATTCTAAGTTGGTTATGGGAGATTATTCTGGGTTAGGCTAATTATGTTGACCCTTTGACTCCTCCATCTTGCCTTGCTTCCTACCCCTCCCCGAACTGAGCCGGAACTCGCCGGAACAGCGTTCTTACATTTTTTTAATTTCATTAATTTTATGGTAGGTACCTTGTACACAGCCCTATTCAAATCTTTTATAAAAAAAATAAACTGGTGGATTTCTGGTTACATAGCTACTTGGCTTTGTAAATGGTTTTCTAATAGCAGAACAAAAGATTGTTACAGAAAAGAGAAAAGAATGTCATGGATAGTTATTACACTAATAACAATTTTCATAGCTGACTAAAAATAAACAAATTAACTCACTGCACACTTTGTCAACATGTTTAAATTGGTTTTCTTCTTGCTTTTATTGCTGAAAACTCGTCTATTTGGTCGTCAACAGCCATTTTAGCAATAAGCCCTGCACCCGCTGCCGCCCCTAGGCACGTGCCTATAGTGCCTAGTGGGAAATCCGGCACTGCCTGTACTGCTTTAGTGGATAAAAAAATTGGTTGTTTTTTTCCGTAAAATGTGTTCCCTAAACCAAGGAAATTCTAGTATTTTTTTTTTACGTTTAACTTGATAGTTCAATGTAATTTCGTTTCTTAAAAATGTATTGTTTAAGTAGCGTAAAAATAAATAAATCATGTACTCTTGGTGCTTTTAACCTTACAGTTCTGCACCTACAATAACTAAATAAAATATAGCTTTATCAATTTCTTGTTTTGGGATTTGTAGTTTGTACTGGTACTCTTGTATTAAAACTATTGTGTCATACTAGTATACATGTAGAGGAATTAACTTTTTCTTAATTCACGTACAGTATTGTAAAACTTATTAGTAAATTTCGTTGTATAGCTCAATCATAATCCCTTAACTAACTTTGTTTATGTTGTGAATGTTGTAAGCCGATCTAAATTCACCACCTCCTACCCATAGGCATGGGCGTGATGAGTCAGTCAATCTATATATCAGGGACAACATAACAAAACTTTAAGCTTATTTATAATATCTTATGAACCAATATAGGTAAAGGTTTGAAATTTATATTTCTAGTTAAGTCTATAATGAACTCTAACTTAAAATTAATTTTACATACCTAATTATCTTCAATAAGGTAATAGAGTGGGGTCCAAAATGCCTTTAGATGGTTCCAGTAAAGGATGGTATGGCTGTGTTCGACTTGGTCAGGGCACAGCAGTGCCCCCATATATATTTGTCCCCAGATACATAAACGAATATAATAAAATAGTGTTTTGGGGGCTTGACAACCTTATTCTACAGTTGTTACTTGTTACAAAATAAAAAGAAGATTGGAGTTCCACAGATCAAAAACACTATTTGTAACTTGTAACAGCTTTCTTTTTTACCATTACATTCGAGAAGGTTATGGTTATATTGCTCATTACAGCTGCTTAGCTAGATTTTTTATTTGTTCACAATAAATAATGTCGGCTAATTTGTTTGTTTTATTGTAGACTAGATTATAGATTTACATAAAAAAACATTGTTAGGTTCTTAGATGTCTATTAATGTAGAATAAATTATTATTATTATTATTAATAAATAACTAGGTTATAATTATTATTGTGTAAAATCAGAAGATAAGAAAAATTCGGACTCCCTAATTAATTCCCTTTTTTACGACTTATTGTTAAGGTTGCAACACTGTTCCCTGTACTAGAATGCTCAACTAGCTCTATTTTATTTCTGTCACGAAAGAATGTTTGAAATTTGAACTAACTTGAAAACCCCGCTAAAAATAGAGTATTGATATGGGGGTAGGTTTTGTTCTAACCTGTTGCTGTTATCTAGTAAGGTTATGATAAACCAAATATTTGTATTGTGCCCTGCTCGTGAACTTCTGTCCGAGTTTTTTCGTGATTATCTGTCGCTTCGGGTTATTGAAAAGAGATGAAACTGTCTTAAGCCTTAATCGACGTCGTATCGAAATTGTATTCCCGATGTTAAACGCGGACGGAACTTCGTCAGTGGCTGTTTTCAGTTTGTTTTACTTCGCTATAACTCTGTGTTTTGTGTTTAGGACTAAAGAATTCGTTTCATCCGGTCTAACTATCGAAAGTTTCTTCGAAAAGCTCCTCGGTAACGAGTTCGAGAACTTTGTGAATTATAATATTCGCAGAACATCGCTCACTCTTGTTGTACATTCGTTTTTGCCATTTGGTAAGTTTTTTGTCTGTTAATTTTTATAGTTAAACGATTATTCCTTATTTGATCACTTTAATATTATTTCACTGGATAATAGAAGATGTTAGCTCGAGATTGTGGTAGTACAACATTAGTTGTAATACTATTAATGCCTTTATAACCAGCTTTTCCTGTCCATTGCTTAGCTTCTTCATCTGTTGACCTCGATTTTTTTTATTTGTCTCAACTTGGTCTATCCATCCTATTCGAGATTTTTCTTTTAATCTTTTACCTCCAGGGAGTCCTTACAGCAGTTGGTTTTGGTACATTGTCCTCCGGCATGCCGCCCACTTTTAATCACTGCCACAGTCTTTAGTCATTCATATAATCTGTAATTATGAATTATTCCTGATCCTCCAAACACCATGATCATAAATTGGGTCCACTATTCTTCTTATAATCTTCCTCCCCCATACCTGTGAGCCACTTTCATCTGATCGAGTTATTACCGGAGCCTCACTGGCATATGTCACTGGGAAAAATCATATTAATGTGATTAATTTTAAATTTATTTAAACTATCCTGTTTTAAGTTTTAAAATAAGAAATTGGTTCACTTCACTTCATGTATACATATTGTAGATTTATAACTAAGTACTAACACCCACACCCAACTATTGAAAAGCTTATGAAAATCCTGGGCTGAACTGAAGGAGATTTTACTGTCGAGACTTGCTTGATAATTTATACACTTGAGAGATTATATCCCTTTGTCAAACAATAAATTTGTATGATTTAAACATTTGAGAAATAATATATTATGTATGATTTGTTCATAAGAGATTTAATATCCCTTTGTCATTAAAAAATATGTTGGAGTGAGTATTTTCTATGTACCGCCTCATATTTACCAAATCCAGTTATAAAATTTTATTATAACAGAAAAATATAACAGATGGCCTGTTATTCAATCCCCAGACCAACTACCCACTTGGTTTTCACCCAGTATTGACAAATAAATAAGTAGCTGCTTATGTGATGTGACCACTAACTGGTTACGTTTATCAATCGTAAGGTTTATATAAGTGTTGTAGAGACACACTAACCCAATATTATCCATTACATATAAAGCTGTATAAGATCTAAGCAATTGTAAGGTTTATATAGGTGTTGTAGTGACACGCTAACCCAATATTATCCATTGCATATATAGCTGTATAAGATCTAAGCAATTGTAAGGTTTATTTACGTGTTGCAGTGACACGCTAACCCAATATCATGGATTGCATATATAGCTGTATAAGATCTAAGCAGGCTTAAGCCCTCCACAGTCTGTAGCGCCACACATTTAGTTGGTTAGTTTTCCGTAAGATCACAGATTATTATCCATATTCCATATAGTCCAAGTATTATTTTAGCCTTAAATTAAATTCTAAAATTAGTAGTGTATTATCCTTTCTGTATATTACTAATTAATATATGCTGGATTTCTTTCCTTGGTCTACCGGGTGTTAATAAATAAGTCATATATTACGAATAAAAACTAGGTTCTCATTCTTTTTTTTTTTTTTTTCACAACATAATTTCAGTGAAAGTTATATTTACCAATTTACAGTTGTGGACCAGACCACATTTCATTTTTTTCTTTTTTTTTTTCTTTTTTTTAAGACATTGTTAAGGTTGCATTTAATAGATGAGTATTACTGGCTGACAAATAAATAAATTACATTATGGTATATTAGGTACTGTGTAAATAATAACGCACATCTAAGAAATAATCAGTATATTGTCTGTTCTTGTGGTCAGACAATATACTGATTATTTCTTAGATGTGCGTTATTATTTACACAGTACCTAATATACCATAATGTTTTACCAATAAAATAAGTTAATGTTAAACAAGAGATTATTTTTTTTTTTTATTTCAGTTATATAATTTTATAGAAGAATATTGTTGTACTTTTATGAAAATGAACTTTATAACTATTAAATTCTGTGTTATTGATAACTATGTAGATGAGATGTGTTACAATTTTGGTTTTATTAAATTTTATGTTATGTTTTGTATCGAGTATGAGTTAATATTGTTGCCAAAAGTAAATACATTGTGATTTTAGCTTGATGTTGACCCAAGTGAGGTTAAAATATCACAAATACAGAATGAGAACTTAAAGTAATTATTTATTAGCCCAAGGAATGAAATCCAGAATACAATTTTCTAATACTGGTACTTAAATTTAATTTTTCCTTATTTTATATTTGTTGTCTCAGGTTATATAATTGGTTTGACCGCTACTTCAGGCTTTGATGTTGCTAATTTACCCCCAAGTGTACAGCTATGGTGGAACTCATTCTGCATGTTTTCAATTCTCTTTCCGCTGGTAACATTTTATTTTATTTTTCCCTTCTCTCAAATATTTTTATCAATGTGTATTATTTCTGTTGGATGTTTGTGATGTATGCGGAGAATAGAAGGATCAGGTAAATTAGGTTGAACAAGAAGAATAATAACTATTGTTCTACATTTGTATGTGAGGCAAGCGGACTCAAACTAAACTGGTGTGGTAACCTTCTCTCTATGCATGCGTCGCATAAGAGTTTTTATAAAGAGACCAACAAATCGTAATTACATACATATATACTAAACACAGATCTACATATGACAACAGTTTCATCATATTATAATTATTAAATTTACATAATTGGAAAAATCTTAATTTGCTTATAAGAAAGAATTAGTTCTTAGTTAATGTAGTGTAATTTATTTTTTTTAATTTTAGTTAACACTGCTAGTAATCAGTTACTGGTCACTAGGTGGCTGGAGTAGACATCCAATAGCGAGGACTCTTACTAGATTCTCAGATGGCAACACTGGGTGGCAGTCACTTGCATCTGATATGAATGCAGAGTATAAGAGGTAGGTAATAAAATGTTTTAAATGCTGATTTAAATTCTAGTAAATAAATTACACTTTTAATATATGAAATTTAATTATATTGAACCAGTTTTAATCACAAACCTCGCTCTTCGCTACCATCTAATCTCTTCGCTTGCCCATCCAAGAAAGGCGGCTCGAGATATCCCAAATCTTGTTTAGCGAAAAGTTTAGTATATATCATTCTCTCTGGGCTGCTTTGTTTACAAAACTTTTTTAATAATCTAGAATGATAAGATATTTGATTTTTTAAACAAAGTACGTCAACAATTCAGAAAAAAGATAAGTTTACTTTTATAATTATATCAAACCAACATAAGTCACTAAAAATTAATTGATAAATACATGTCAACCTCTATTTTCTATTTTATTCTCCATAATGTTTCACTGATGTTGGTGCAGTGTAAGATATCTAATATTAATGTTATATTGGATGGATGGCTTTAGTTTGCAGAAGATAGTACTTAAAGTGAGTTCACTTAATCGAGTGATAGCTACTGATAACTGGATCTTAAAGACATCACCATATACTCTCCACATTGCTCACCAATCTGATTCAGCTCTCATTCTCACCAGCGCAGATACTCACCAGGTAATTAATCACACTGTACTCTGTAAGGGGCTCACGCTAGGAATGAGTGGCTATTTTCTATTTATCATGTAGGCCAAGCAAATAAATGAAGAGCCCAAGTAGTTTCATTTCCGAAGCCTTCATAGAATCAGGACTATAATATATAAGAACAAAATTCATCCATTATTAAGAATAAAATGCCCACCGAATCTCAGTTTGGAGGCTATTTATTACATGCATGCCAAAATTCCTTTACTTTATTTTTAGGCATGATAAATAACCATATTTCAAGCAAGATTGAATTTAATCTCACTATTATCTTAATTTTGTGCATATTGAAAACCTAAATATTATTAATCTATGCCTCAAGAGCTTTTACATAAATCTAATTAAATTAGTTCAGAATTAATTATTTTAGCCAATTCGGACCAGAGCCTGTTTGGATTATCGGGGTTTCTGCTTTTACTTATTAAAATGTATAACATTGTTCCTGGTATAGTTTATTGGTGTATTCCTGTATTCCGACACTACCCCCAAATACCCCAAGGAAAAAAGATATGAATAAGTTAGAGAAACATCTTTTTCTGTTCCATAAAAAATGTAGAATGGGGGAGTGGAATGAGAGAGTATACCCAGAGGTAGTGTATTGCTAGAAGTACATTTTATACTTAACAGCGGACCAAACCAGTCACCGATCTGTCAGTTAGGAGGAATTTAAACAAGATTTCATCTTGTTGACAATCTTCTCCTTGGCTTCTTTTTATTGGCCCCAAAAGTTTTTCTGATTATCGGAGGTTTTCAGGGCTTGGATTTCCGAGGTTCTACTGTACTAAAACAATTATAGGGAGTGGGGGAGTGGAATGAGAGAGTATACCCAGAGGTAGTGTATTGCTAGAAGTACATTTTATACTTAACAGCGGACCAAACCAGTCACCGATCCGTCAGTTAGGAGGAATTTAAACAAGATTTCATCTTGTTGACAATCTTCTCCTTGGCTGCTTTTTATTGGCCCCAAAAGTTTTTCAGATTATTGGAGGTTTTTAGGGCTCAGATTCCGAGGTTCTACTGCACTAAAAAGTTTATTAATTTGCTGGTTCTTGCAGGCTTTAGAAGGAACCTACTGGTTGTCTTTTTGTTTATTTACATTGGAGAAACTTGTAAATTTGGTTCATTTTTCTCTCACTCCCTTCTTGCTTTTAGCACCACTTGAAGTCTTCAAATTAATATTTGTGTTGAATGTTAGTGCAGCCAAGAATCCTTATTTCTTGAATTTTGTTTGTATGGATAACGCAGATGACACATAAACACACCTTCAATTGAATCCTGCACGAAGCACTTATCTGAAGTCTTGTAAATTTCTTAGATAGAACATAGGTCGTCACAAGATTCCCCCATGACTCCCTGTCCACCCGAAACACCAAGAACTCATTTTCTTTATTGCTGTTAATATCCATGGATAACTAGATGACTCATGAACACACTTGCAATTGAATCCTATTTAGCCTATATCCAGGGGTTTATAACCCAGAGACATAGACCACTAAGGTGGATCCATTTAGCAAACCCGTTTTGGATGAAGAATTCTCTCTCTTTTATACCCTGAGCAGGCTGACAGAATCACAAAGTCAGCAGTATCATGTTCAGAGGTAGTATCATAAACTCTTTTAAGGGAACATTGGCATTTCAAAGGTCTGCTATCTAAGTCGAACTAACACTGGGTAGCAGCTTAGTAGGTGAGTGGGAGTTTTATCTTCTTCTCCGCAAAGCCGACATGTAGTACTTTTAACCAAGCCTAGTTGTTGCAAAGGTCTGTTGAGACAACAATGATTGGTTATAAATCCAGCCATAAGATACAAGTGCCTCTGTAAAGGCCAATATTGTCTAAGTAACTTTATGATAGGGTCCGAAATAAAAAAAACGTAGACTGTCTCATTCTAGGAGCAATTTCCCAGGTTCTTTGAAAATCTCTTAACAAAGACTTCTTTAAAGTGGCCTTCACAACGCAGCGAGATATACCTATCACTGGTTCCTCAATCAGACTGTAAATTCTGAATCCTTCACTTCCCACTCACCCTGTTCCTTATTTATTTACCATTATTCAGCAGCTTTTCAAATGATAGCATCATCATTAAAATCGAAATCTTTGTGGATTTATCCAGTTATTCTTTGTACAATGAAGTGCATTTTTTTCCACGGCCTTGTTTTATGCCATGCACCCCACATGCCTTTGCTATCTAGCCAAATACTACAGATCTAAAACTTCTGTCTCATCCATTTTTAAATTAAAATAACAGGTTGAATTGGCTATAAGGATGGAGCAAAGAACTGTAAGCACTCTTTTGTCCAATTGTAAGTGAGTGGGGAGCGTGAGGGGAAGAAGCTGCCGAGAAACTGATCCTAGTTTTAACAAAGCCTTCCTCCTTGGAGCAGCGATATATGACATATTGATAAATTAGTACTCATAAATAATTATCATCATCTTTCCTTTAATCCCTGGGGGGATGCAGAGCTGCAATTAAAGATTTCCACCTGACTCAATTTTGGGCCATTTTTTTTTAGCTCCCCCCACGTCTTGCTATTGTCCTTCTTAATTAGTACGCACTTTAATAAATACACACTGGTGGTTTAATTTACAATAACCTATAATTGTCTATCCACAATACACATAAAAATAACAATCTGACAATTGTTATCATTTTTGTATACTATTTATCATTATATTTGATTACAACAAAATATCTATCATTACAACCAGTTTTTTATGTATAACTTATTTTTTTGTTGACATTTAGATGGCGCCAGATACTCGAGGTGAAGTTCAGTATGTTACCATTGAAGTGAAAACCACCAGACCTGGAGTTAAATCTTTTAACCTCCGGTAAATATCAATCATTTTTTCTAATCTCTCTCTGTTAGATTTAAGTTGATTTTTTTAATAAAATTATTATTATGTTGCTGTTTTTACTTTGATTTTTCTGTCAGTGAGTGAGGATATATACTGCACCTGAATAAGGGGACCTGGGTTGCTTTTATGGGGGAGTGGTTGGCTCTTAATCAATCAGGTGAAGCAGCATAGGGCATGGTCAGTTTTTGGATGGGTGACCGCTACCTCTCATCACACAGCTCTGGGTTCCCAGCATCGTTTAAATAACTGGGGAGCTTCTCGGTAGAGTTTTGCATCAGCAGATTTTGGCCTGTAAAACCGTGGTCAGACCATGGTGGTTGGATAAATATCGATCCCAGAGAAATGGAGGTATGGTATTCTGACCAACACTTCACTCATGTGTTGGTTTTCTTGCATTGATCCAGTCTTGGACTGATACAAGGCCTACCCATGTTTGTTCAAAGGACCCACCCATGTGGTCTATATCTTCTGGAGTAAAAGCTCCCCAGCTATAAAAAAAAGTATCTGAACAGAAAGAAACACCATTTTAATTTTAACACAACTTAGAAACTTGTCCAATTTTGTTAAAAATTAATTTCATTGTTTTGTTAGTAACATTGATTCTACATCTGTAAAGAGAGATAATTATAAAGTACTCAATTAGTACCTGTACCTAGTACAATCCATTAGAAATTCAAATTTTTAAGTTTGCATGGATTGTACTAGGTACAGGTACTAATTGAGTGCTTTATAATTATAAGTGTTAATTCTCGATCTAGTTCTATTGCCGTGAATATTTGGCTGGCTAGATTTGTAGGAAAGATTGAAAGCTTGGATTCGGGGAATTTGTATCGGTAACGACAGAGAAAAATCATTCTCCCGTATAGCTCAGTTGGTAAGAGCACCTGTAACGGATTAATAGGAGGACCCGTGGTTCAAGTCCCGGTGCGGGGGTCTATTTTTCTCTGTATGTCTCCCGCAGTTATTGATAATTATAATTTGATTTAAAGTAAAATTTAATCTTTCCGTAGTATGAATACTACCAAAAACTTAGAAATTTGAATCAATATTATATTAATTACTATTGGTTTGCTTTTAGATGCAAAGCTTTGGATTTCCAAGATCTGCAGGACAAGGTTCGTCGTCCTATAATTATACTTCAGGGAGTAAAGTTCCACAAGACAACTATAGATCACTTCCTTGAAGTGTTCAGAGAAGCTATAGCTCAGAATCCTACCTACACTCCACCTGCTCAGGTCCTTATGTCTTGTAATTCTTTTTTACTTTCTCATATAAAGAGAAAGTATTGTGATGGCGCGAAAATTCGATTTTGATGGATTTACACGTTTTGAGGTCCCCCTGAGTCCAAAAAATTGGTTTTTAAAAAATGTCTGTCTGTCGTCTGTGCAGATGCCTGGAGCCTAAACTACTGGGCCGATTTTGAAGAAATTTGGCATAAATGTTCAGAAAAATCTTACCCGAGGCGAAATCGAGAAATGATTTTAGCTCCAAATTTAGGGGCGCTACCCTCCAAAAACTCTGAATAAACGTGAAAAAAATTTATTTTTTTCAAAAATTCTAAAATATAGTCCATTTAAATGCGAATCCAACGATATAAGCCGTTTTCCCAGGAAAAATCTAGTTCCTGAGAAAAAAGCTTAAAACGCGGACCGAGAGAGCCCGGGTTCGATTCCCCGCCCGGGAAAAGTTAAAAAAAAATGCAATAAGAATGTTCAATAATAATTAAATTTACATACGAAATCTAATAAATGTAAAACACTAGGCTAAATAATTATGAATTCGTATATGAGAAAGTTTGTCTGAGTTGTCTCGGACCGATTTTTTTATTTTCTCATATACTTAGAATTTATAAATAGAAACAAAGAAAGTGTTTTTTTAAAAATTAAGCTGTTGTCTGTAGTCTGTGTAAGCAGGTGGAGCCTAAACAACGGGGCTGATTTTGATGAAATTTGTCATACAGGTTCAGAAAAGTCATACCCCAAGGTGAAATCAAGAAATGAATTTTGACTCGGGCCTAAGAACAAGATGTGCACTATGGCACTAACTGTCTGATCCTAGGGGGTGATTCTGTATATTTTCTTGGAAACCTCCTTTAGCGTGGGAAAATCTAATAAAAATAAAATTGGGAAGTGAATGAGAGCTCAATATTTTTACATTTAGAAGGTTGGGCCATCTAGGCAAACAAAAATGTCAGGGTACAAACAGGGTCATGGCCCTCAGGATAACTGCCAAGTGGCTTTTTCCCCCTCACATAAGTTGCCCAACCTGAGCTGTCAGAATTAACTCACATCTTGGACGGACTTTAATGGATATTTATCAAGTGTTATTATTAAGGGGATGTAAGCCGATTCTCTAATATTAATGGAGTTGTTAAGTAAGAACAATTACATTTTTAATTTAAAGGTTAAATGTTATGGGCAAACTTGTTGATTGACTTGACTGTCCCCTGAACTTAGACTGAGTATTAAATTAAGGAATATTTGTTCCAAATTTCAATTAAATCGGTTAACGTTTACTTAATTCTTGAGAAGTTGGGCCTATCAAAGAATTAAAAAGTCTTGCTTTTGCAATATTTCGACTCCTCCTTGTGTCATCCTCAAAATAGATAAACTTATATTTGTTATTGTCACAAATAAGTGTTATTAACAGACTCATAGCCACAATGCAGTTAACGTGTTTTTTATCCATAGGATAGCTAGCTATTGCTTTGATTGGATATTAACCCTAGAATACTAACCATACTTTTTTGGCGCTTAACACTAACCTTCGTAATTTTTACGAGGATTGTATTAGATCGTTTTGTTATTACTTTATAATTCTCTTATGTTTTAATTTATTATTATTATTATTTATTTATTTATTAATGATAGCATAGCATTATGCCATAAAAATAGTATCACATAATATGAAGAATACAAAATCAACTAGTATAGTTTGAGTGTCAACTAAGGCCTCTTTCACACGAGGCAACTTAGTTGATTCAACTAGTTGACTGGTTGACTCTCAACTAGTTGACTGCTCGTGTGAAGACTTTTTCAGGCCTCTTTCACACGAGTCAACTTAGTTGATTCAACTTCTCTTCCCAATGGGAGGTCAGTACGATGTTAGGACCCGAGGAAGCAGGAGTACTTGCTCTTCTGTAAGAAGAAGAACAAAAAAATTGGTTGTGCGTGAAGTCTCACGTAAAAAGGGTTTTGTTGGTATTATGAATAGAAAAATAGTTAGTATAAGGGGGTGGGGGCACACAAAAAGTTGATTTTTTAAAAAAAATAGCATGAAAAATTAACTAATTTCCACAAGTGTTATATTTGTTTGTAATCTACTCTTTATTACCATTCATTTGATACCCCACTCAAAATGTAAAAAAAAAAAAAAAATCACGTGACATGAATTATCCGCCATTTTGAATTTTAACGGCTAATAATTTTGAGTTCGCTTTATCTTTCCTGCATGTGCGTCAAAACGATCTTTAATACTGGAAAGTTTCAAGTATTTATCTCTTTTAATTCAAGTAATTGGAACCGTATACGTGTGGCAGACAGACAGAGGAATGAAACTATAAGGGTTTCTTTTTTTGGTTTTACCAGCGAAACCCTAAAAAGAAGGAAATCTAATCGAAGAATGTGGATTCATCTCTTGATAGAGAATCGGGAAACAGGCGCTTTCTCACAATTATATCCGAAACTACTAAGCCACGAGGATAAATTCTTCAATTTAATTGGAAGAGAAAGTAGTATTTATATGGAACAAGTGTCCCAGTTGACTCAACTAAGTTGACTCGTGTGAAGGGCCTAATACCTTGTAGTACCTTTTTAGTTGAATCAACTAGTTAGGATGAGAACGCAAGCGGCACATGTGCCTGGCCTCCTAGTCGCCTGGGCGGACGAGTTGACTCGTGTGAAGGGGTTCGGGCGATTCCTTAGCACTTGCTACCCGGCTACACTCCTTTTCAACCGCCAGTCAACTAGTTGAATCAACTAAGTTGCCTCGTGTGAAAGAGGCCTAAATGTAAGAATTTTAAAACAACATTCAATTATTGTTAGATTTATTAATTTAAGTAATATATTTAAAATTGGTATTATTATTTTTATGCAATATATTATTGAAAGAAATGTTAGTTAATAATTTAAACAATTTTTTTAGAATCTTTTCCACAAATGGGTACGTCGCAAACAGAGCAATAGTTTGTATCTCAAAGTAAAAACGGCCTAAAGATAACACAGAATTGTGGGGCGCAACTAAAGCAAGCTTGTTGGCATGAAAAGAACGTAGATAAAACACTGGTAAAGAGTGGGGAGTCTGTGTTTTACACAACTAAGATAGCTCACTCTTAAATGGCGATCATCGTAATTTTTAAGAATGGTTAGTATTCTAGGGTTAAAAGTTAATATTAAAGAAAAATATTGGATGTATGAAAAATGAAGAGGTTAATTTATAAAATTATAAATAGAATATTAAAATAACTAATTCCATATTTATTGGTTAAAACAGGTTAATTCATATTACAACTTTACAACTCAATATTTTACCTTGTATTTGGTTTTTAATTGTTAATGTGTGTTGTTTTGTTTATTATAAATAAATGTTTGCATAGTAAAATGTTTGATGTTTGTTTAGATTGAGATAGAGGCATGTATTGGGTGCATGATGGCGCAATCTGGTGTGAAACTGGTGAAGAACTGCAGTCAGCAAGATGCATGCACCAACTGCTACTGTAGACCGATGTGGTGTGTCGACTGCATGGCACGATGGTCAGTTGAAACTTTACTAAATCTAAATATGTTTTCGATCTTGTGTCTGTCTGTCCCAGTTGTTGGAGTCAATTGACTATCAAACATGGAACTGTCATACCTAGATATTATGTGATTTTAAGATGTGTTCACCCAGCATCATGATATTAATGTGTCGCTACTTACGTGAATTGGTGTCCTTCCAGTTATAAATACCATTTTATACAGCTGATAGACCTTTACCTGTGTCATCAATTACCGATAGTGTTTTGCCGAACTTTGAGGTATTATTCTACACTCCAAAAAAAGTAAATAGCCCATACAAACATGTGTCCAAAAATCCCGCTTTTTTTTTTTTTGATTTAGGAAAAAGTTTGGTGAAACATTTTAAAAATCAGCCTGTATATTTGTACCAGCTTTTTGGCAGATCTAAGCTATTTATGGAGTGTTGCTTCACAAATTATCATTGTTATTTTTGGATTTTGTTTGTCGACAGGTTTGCTTCTCGACAGGATCAAGACAGGCCTGAAACTTGGCTGTCGTCACACTGTACCTGTCCCATGTGTAGAAGTATATTCTGCATTCTTGATGTCTGTCCTCTTGTGCCTCCTTCGTAGACAAAACAATGACATCTTGCCCTCGCAATTCAATTCAAATACTTCAGAGAGTAGTCAAGACCTGCCGATCTGATCTCCAAATTGTATAAAGACATTTATTTAACTTTAAAACTATTAAATATAAAATAAATTTAAATTTTACCACTTCCTCTACCCCAAAAAAGGTTTGTTTCTTCTAATTAATCTACTTTTATTGTAGTGGCTTCCCGTTATCCTATTCCAAAATTATTAGTAATATTATACAGTAATAAATTAACTAGAAGTAGGCAAAATAGCTTTCTATGCTCACAACGGAAGTGGCTACACAGAATTGATTACGATATTTGAAATGAAATAAAATGGTTTTCGTGAAAAATGTGGTTTTCGCAGATAAAAGCATTTTATTTCATTTCAAATATCGTAATCAATTCTGTGTAGCCACTTCCGTTGTGAGCATAGAAAGCTATTTTTCCTACTTACAGCAAATTTAGCTAGCGCAGCTTTCTTTGCGGCCTCAGCATAAGATTTTTATTTTTTCACCTCTCTGAATTGTTTATGGGTGGAAAAAGGATTTTTGATTGATAATAAAATCCAGAGGCTGAAGGGGTGGCAGGAGACGTTTTTGATAGTGGAATAAGAAAACTCATCTCTCGGTTCACACATTAGAGCATAGTATTTTATATACTTGTATGTATTTTATTACTTTTTCAATTTTTAAATAATTGAGACTTTCTCGATTATCTTGGCTTTCTGGGTGTCCCTCTTACTTTCTGGATGTTCCACTTACTTACTGGAAGAACAGAGAGGACCTGTAACCTAGTAAATAGGCTACTTATTTACTCCCTGTTTACTAACCCTGTATGGAGTTGAGCTATTTCACACTTCAAAGTACCACTTTAGCTAATACAGCATGATAAATAGTGAGATGGCTCCATGTAAATCAAAGTGGATAGGCGAGGGATTGAACTAGTAACCTCAACATCAATTCATAGGTAGCAGAGCAGAAGTGACCATTGCCTTCAATACCACAGCTACTACAAACCTGAGTATAATAACCACCGGAAGACAGTTTCCTAACTCATTTTTGTGAAATTTTAAGTGTTGAATTTGCTGTTGTTTCAGAAATATGATTTCCTTCTACAGGGGTATAATACAAGAATAATTTTACTTTTGACTTGATCCTTACTGTCGTCAATTTTTATTACTGTAAGTTTTATTTTAGTACAGTTATATGAATAACAATTAAGATTCCGTAACTAAAGTCTGTATGAAATGAGTTTTAACTTTTTACTGTGTGGGAAAATCGAAAAAATGGGATAGGGAGCCAAAGAGAGCTCAAAATTTTGAAGTCTAGAAAGTCTGGCCAACTAGGCAAAAATAAAAGTCTCTAGTTGAGAAACTTGGCCCTCAGGATAACTGCCTAGTGGCTTTATTTTTTTCCTCACATACCTAAAAAAGAAAAGTAAAACTCATCTCGTTCAGACGGTAGACACTATTAGCTCTCCTGAGAGGTGATCTAAAGGAACAAGTTATAGAAAAAAGCTTCACTTTCTGTTCATTTATTTAAGGGTATAATATAGGTTTAGATTAAATAGATGATTGAATAAAAAAAAAATATATATAAATCAAATTATAATTATTAACAACTACGGGAAACAACCAGAGAAAAATACACTCCAGTACTGGAGTGTATTTTTCTCTGGTTGTTTCCCGTAGTTGTTAATAATTATAATTTGATTTAAATTAAAATTTAATCTTTCCGTAGTATGAATACTACCAAAATCGTAAAATTGTAAAAAAAAAAAATAATAAAATAAAATAATGTATGTGCATCAATTAGGTTTTTACATAATATACTATAAATAGCTTATAGAAAGTATTGTGATACTTGTAAGAATGTATTGTGAGTGCAAAAATTCAAAGAAAGGAAAAAATTTACCCAATGGATTTTTACGCTACAAAGGTGTTATTAAAAACATTGTCTTAACTACTGATCCAATTTTGATAAAAACTTTGTATGATTCTCATAAGAAAAAGCATACCCGTAGAAGAAAAAAATTGGAACTGTTGACTGCAACTAAAATATTCTTTGTAAGTTAAAATTTATATTTTTATAGGAATCGTTTCATAAAACAATAGTTTCATCTCCAGCCCAAAAACAAATTCATATTAAAATGATTTCTCCCCAAATTGGTAAATCTAAAACTTTAATTTTTACTATGACCTCAATTTCTATTGAATTTACTGTTGATATCCTCTATTTCTATTTAATTCGATGTCATCATCCACATAGTTATTTATATTTTTATATCAATAAAGTTTAGTAAACTCAAGAAGTGAACATACTGCCCATCAAAATTTAAACAAAAACAGGTAGTAAATTGAGCTTAATAAAAATATCTTTAAAAAAAATTCTAAATAGAGTACATTTAAATAATCTAGTTATAAAGATGGAGAATGGGAATCTATTTCAATGAAAATTGTATCATAATTTGTAAAGCATTACTGCTATAAATTAAGTCTAATGTGTATATTGTAAGAAAGTTTTTCCTGAGTTTTCTCGGACGTCCCATGTAGGCTTTGGAGACCTGGTTTATGGGATTGTGATTGTTTGTGAAGCTAACATTTTAATGTTGGTTTCATTAGTTTGACCCAGGTGCCAGAGCCGCTAAGTTAACAAATGTATAGGCACCGTTCAGCATCTGCAATAAGAATAATAATTAAAACATAATATATTTGGTTTGTTCCTACCCCTCTATTTGTACCGTCCTTTACATCCTTCCACGGATTGTTCAGGAATTGTTTTTGGACAGTTTTTATTATAAACAGTTATGTGTAGGTGTTTACCTCTAGTTGGAATGGATTTTTTATTATTTTCAAAGAAACATTCAAGGAAACCTAACAGATAAGGAACCTCCCTTTTGACATGGGTTACAATGGACATAACTGCGCATGTTATACAAACGAGAACTTGGTTTTGGCTAGCCCTTGTTAAGTAGTAGTGGTGGGGTTGTACCATCATTGTGCCAATGGTGCTGCTTCATTTCATAAATATCAAAAAGTGTAACTTGTATAGGTAGAAACCTAACTACTATTTTGCTGATTTGTGGTCACATCTACCTTCCCCCATACTGTACTACGGAGGTCACTTCTGTCTTAGGAAGAGGTTCTTCCCCCACTCTAACCTTAGCAACGCCCGTACAAGAGGGAAGTTGACTATCTTATCTATTGATTATCTCTGGTTTTGACTGAGGATTGTTTGGGCCTTACGATAAAGGATTTGCAATTAATCCATGTATAGGTTTAAACACTTTAGAGGAGAGTACGAAACACAGTGCAGTAGGGGGAATATATTGGGACGGCTTTTATCCATTGAGCATGCTTTTGGCAATCCCATGGGGGATCAGTTGGTTGGAACAAAACTATTAATCACATTAATTTTATTTTATTTTTTAGTTGTCAAGTTTGACAGATTTTGGATCCTTAAAATTTCTATGATTCCATTTTGCTGGGTACAAGATATGGGACTGTCTTGCCTCCAGTGTGCAAGGCTATAGCAACATAATTGTGAAAAGTTAGACACAGCCAAGACAGTTCGGAAACAGTCTACAGACTGATTTGTCTCCAGTGTGCGCCTGGCCTTAATGTATAAGAAATACACTTTTCTCAATGTAATGATGTTGATTTTTACCGTGGCAAAGGCATCGTTGTTTGGAGTAATAGTGAAGTAAGTTGCGGTGAGTGCAGGAGCCACCAATGTCTTGGCCAACATGATCCTCAGCGATCTCTTCATTCCATCTGGCCAGTCATACCAGTTAGTGAAATATAGCTCTTCTCTCAACTCTTCACCCTGATTCAAAATTTCCAGAGAAGTCAATAATTTATTTTATGTGGTTTTAAAAGGACATAATTGTTTTAGATTAATGTATATTTGGTAAGGTGTTGTGATCCAATAAACTTCATAGTATCTTTTTTAAATTTCTAGGTTTTCCAGTGGTGTAAGGTTTATTCTGCTATCCCTATGTCATCCATTACATGTATAGTTATAGTGCCTTTGTCCTCCACACGCCGTTGTGCCACTGTTAGTTAATTAAAGGTGAATTTAAATGTTTGTTTTGGAGATGTGGGCTGCATTTGACAAGCCATCCATTTCCAAATTTCTGAGAAAGAAAAGTATTTTTACAAATATGAGTTAATAAAAATAAAACTTTGTGCACATGTGGAAGAGATAGCAATGGGCGCTGAAGGCAAACTTATATGGGTTCAACAATAGGCTTATCAATCAATCAATACTTATATTCTCATATTCGTATATCAAAATTCAATGAGGGAACATTTTTATATTTTTCAATAGATGTCTCACAGAAGATTGAATTCGTTGTCCCACGTTGCAGATAATTCCACCTATAAATATATAGATGATGAAGAAAATGGCAAAGGTAACTTTCATCAAAGCATCACCAATGTCCTAAAAACAAAGAAAAAATAAATAAATTACAAGTTAAAAAAATACTCTGCCAATTAGTGTGGCACATAGCTTCCTTGTGTCCTATTATGAAAAATTTAATGATTTTATGCTTTTAATTAAAGATATTATCCAATTTATTTAATTTTTTCTTCATTTTTTAAATTTGCCAAAAATTGTTTTGATTTTATACATGAATTAAAGTATCAATTTAGCAAAATTTAAAGAGCGCAGACAGTTTAAATTAATCTGGGGCTATCTGCGGACTACTTTCGACAAACCATCAAAATTTCATAAAAAATCAGATGAGTACTTTTGGAGATGTAGGTGTAAATAAAATTATGTTTGTGTGCACGTGGAAGAGAAACAAATGGGAGCATAAGGCAGGCTGTAACTTATATGGGACCAACAATGGGCTGGCTGATTGTGACCTACTTTCCAAATTTCTATAAAATGGGACAAATAGTTTTTAAGATATGTTGGTTCGCAAAAATTGAGCATCAGACATACGCGGAACCAAAAATGTTCCTATTCTTCAACAAAATGTTGTTGAAATTAAACACCTTCTTAAATTGTAAATTTTTTCAGTTTTTTTTTAATGGATTATTAAAGGTGTATTTAAAATAAAAAACTAGTTGAATTTCATTTCTTATTAATTTAATATCATGTATTGTTAATTCCTTACTATTTGATTTGAATCATATATTCGATGTAAGAAATGAGTTTGTTGTTTTCTATATACATATACATATTCTATATATTGTTTTTTACACTTATGTGAAATGTGATCAAAAATAATTGTACAAAGTAATTGTCGTATTAAGTGTTCAGTCTTTCATGAAATTTTGATTTAGTTAATTAATTTTATAATATATTTTTTTGACGAATCCTATGGAGAATAAAAAATTTTAATATTAACGAAAATACTATTTATTAAAATTTCAATGCGACTACACAAATTTATGAAAATTATGTGATGGGAAGATGACCTTAGAGGGTCGAAACGTCTCACAAATAAATAAGAAATGAAATTCAACTAGTTTTTTATTTTAAATACACCTTTAATAATCCATAAAAGAAAAACTGAAAAAATTTCAAAAATGTTCCCTGATGACTGAAACGGATATCTGTTTTATAATTTTTGAAATCGGAGACCTAAAAATGTGTCATTCTTCAGAATGTTCTCATAGCTTCCATTACCTTTGGTAAGCTAGTTAATTCAGTACATATTAGTTATTTATTTTTTGACTGCTCGTTCTCATTATTTGTCAGGTGGGCGCCATTTTTGTTTTCATCAAAGTCTACGTTGATTAAAAAAAGTTGGGGCCAGTCCAACTCAACTTGGATGTTTAAATTGACTTTGGCACCCTGATTACACGATCCAAGTAGCATCAAAGTAGAGTAAAAGCTGACTTGGTCCAAGTATACTTTGACCGTCTAAACCCTTATGAGTCTACTTGGTGTTAGCTGCTATTGTGCCCCCCCAATTATCGTGTAAACTATCTCCGTGTAAACACAGCTTTAGAATGAAACCTGCGTCTCGGGCCACTCTTCAACCAGCCATCTTGATTCCCACTTCCGACCTTTTTACCTTTCCTGAATTCACGAGGAGTGAACAGCTCAGAAAATGCTGTTTAGAGTCAGTGTTAATTAATTTTAAAGTAATACCCGCTCAGGTTATGTTCATTATTACTAACAAACCTCAATTCGCGGCCAACTGACCAAATTATACCTTTCCATAAGATAAATAAGTCCTCCATATTTCAACTTAATATCTTCAGCCATTTTGGAATTATTTGGCAAGGAAACGTTCCTAGACTGATTTTACGTACTCAAAAACTATTGGACCTACGTAAAAATACATCTGTACATTTTTGTTAGTTTCAATTTTTATGCGTAAACTCTTTTGCTGCAAGTGACAGTTTTAGAGGAATGAATGAAAAACTATAAAAAATCACCATTAAGACCCCCTCCTCAAGCCCACCCAGCAGTAGTTGTTTAGAAAGAATGAAAATTTGTAAACTCACTAAGAAAATTTTTCCTCTTTGATACTCCTATTTTGGGGCACACTATATCTGCTACTATGTATGAACATAGGTGTCATTTTGTACACAATAAGATATTCTTACGCTAACTAAGAAGTACGCTGAGGCACCAATAGGGAGAGCTCCGAAGCCTAGGACAGCAAGTACCCCATCACCACTTAGCTTTTGCACATTCTCAATCATACTGAAACACAACCAAGATGTCAATCACCAATTAAATATAACTGAGTGAATATCAACTTATTCCAATCATTAGTTTAACTGTGATAAAACCAGAAACTGGTTTCAACACGTTAGAAAATATAGCTCCGCAACGTTTTATTCTTTATTTTGTCTGATTTGTAGCCTTTACAAACCATCTTGAAAGACCAATATTTCCTCCAACCAAACCTTACTCTTCTGTTTACTCCACTTATTGTATGTTGAAAAGCCACTAGCTGCCCAAGGTATACATACTCTTCTACATGTTCAATCACTCCTTCATTCACCTCCATTGAACCCTAGTTTGAAATCAGTTTTCATTTCAACAGCTGACGGAGTGACATGCTAACCCCGTGTCATCCATTAAAATATAACTGTTTAAGCCCTCTACAGGCTATTGCATCACAGATTATTTTTAATAATTGACCGAGCGAAGCGAGGTCTATGTTTTAACTTTTTTGTTCCCCAGTCTTCCCCAGGTACTAGACCGATTTGCATTTCGTCTGAAAATGTTTGTTACGCACTTACGGCTAAACGCTTTATTAGATTTTCTTCAAATTTGGCATAGATGTTCTTTAAAGTCATAAAAAACAACGTATGAGTTTTATATTTAATGCTGCTAGCATTGGACATGGTCAGTACTTGGATGGGTGACCGTTCTGAACTAACTGATTTATTATCATTCTTCAAAAAAAACCTTATTTTTAATACCTATATTTTATTTAATTATTTGAAGTTTGGCGGTATTTTGACAGATGTAAACAAACTTTGACGTCATCAAAATTATCACACTAATAAATAATTATATTCGCTTATAACTTTTAAATTAATTAATGGAATTTCTTCGGTTTTTTTTATATTTGTTCCTTAATTTTTTCCGGTTCAACAACCTATTTATACTTTCAGTATTAATAACCGTCAAAGTTTAAAAATTCAATAATTTATAACTTCAAAACGGCGGCCAAAATCAAAATGAAATTTAGTGGGCTTGTTTGTCATACAGAGAGATACATTCGAGCCAAATTTCAACTCGATCAGGACCATTTTCAATATATTACGATTTTTTTTAATTTTTGCTGACTCAGCAAACTGGGTTCAAGATGGCGGAAAAAGTTGATTTTCCGGGCGGCACAACTACAGGTTAGGACTGATTTTTCTGCCAAGTTTCAACTCTCTAGGTTAAATACCTTGGGCGCTACGATGATAACACACATACACACACACATACACACACTTATACACACATACATATGTCATGCTGAAAACCACTCAGGAGGAGGTCCTAAAAACACCTAAAACGGATAATTCCGTTGAAATCTCAAAAAAAAAATGTTTGGTGAAAACAATACTTTTCCTACTATTAGTAGTGAGGAAAAGTAAAAAGGTTTTTTCTAATTTATTTTTTGTTTATCTTGAAATTTGGCATGAATGTTACTTCAAGTTGGGAAAATAAATATATATAGTTGTTGTCTAAAAAAATGTTATTTAGACTTTTTTTCAAAAAAAAGAAAAAATGTTTTTATTTTTTCTTGAAATTTGGAATAAACGTTCCTTTAAGACATTAAAATCGATGTATATGGTTTATTTGTTTAAAACATGTTTAGAATTACCATAAAAATAACCTTCTCTGCAGGGAATCGAACCCGGCCTCTCACTGTCTTTTGCAGTTTTTAACTTGCTTGAGTTCGGCAGGCGATATTATGAGAATAAGTTCCGATTTTGCATTTAGATCGTTTTCTTCCCACTTGGGTTGATCCTTTTCTTCAGTAGGTCTGACTTCATCCCCTGACACATACTTCCACAGTCCATTTCGCGTTAATATTGCTCTGGCTTGGATTTTCCATGTATCATAATTTTCTCTTTTCAGAGGTTCGATTTTGTAAGAATTCATTTTTTTTTTTTTTTTTTTTTTTTTTTCAATTTGACATATTTTTTTTTTTTACTTCATAATTTTTTCATGTTTTCTTTTTTCTTCTTCATAGATTTCTAGCTTTTTACTCAGTGCTACAGCCCATAACCTGATAGATATTTTACTGAACTAGGAATCAATCAATATTTTAACAAGGATTATTAAATGCTTTTAATCACACAAGAACAAATTATTAATGTATTAAATATTATAAATATAAACGTGTCATCTGTGTTGTCACGTGTCAGTTCCAAAGAAGACTGACAAATACAGAAACAAAATCTTAACTGCACACAAAAGACAAAATGGATTGTACTACATTGATGTAAATAAAAACAGAATAAAACGAAACGAAAATAATATAAAAACTAACACAAACACATCATATAACACACAAAAACATGATGACATTGGTTTATGGCACAAAAAGTTAGCACATTTAAATGAATCAGATATGAAACTAGCATTAAAAAACAATATGATTTTAGGACTTCAGTTCGATCATAAAGCTAAATTAGGTAATTGCGAAACTTGTATCCAGGGAAAATTATCTAGGTTACCGTTTCCAAAAGAAAAAGGTGAAAAGGAAGAAATTGAAATACTAAAAGTTATACACTCCGATGTATGTGGACCATTCCGAGTACAATCACCGGGAGGTGCACGATACTTTGTCACATTTATAGATGATGCATCGAGATACACCAAAGTGTACTTTATGAAGCACAAAAATGAAGTACTTGAAAAATTCAAGGAATACAAAAATGAAGTTGAAAACTCAACAGGAAAAAATATCATATATCTTCAAAGTGACAATGGAGCAGAATATTGTTCAAAGGAGTTTGACAAATATCTAAAAGAGTGTGGAATACAAAGAAGGCTGACAGCACCATACACGCCGCAGCAGAATGGCCTAGCGGAGAGGAAGAATAGGACATTGGTGGAACGAGCTAGATGTTTATTACTAGAAGCCAATTTACCAACTATGTTTTGGGCTGAAAGCATAAATACGGCAAGCTATATCTTAAATAGATCACCATCAAAACACTTAGATGGGCAAATTCCGTTCACCAAATGGGTCGGACATGCACCATCAGCACGACACCTACATGTATTTGGAAGCAAAACATTTATACTGAAAAAACAACCTAACAGTAGAGGAAAATTTGAACCAAAAACAGATGTAGGAATATTTATGGGATACTCGGAAATATCAAAAGCATATAGAATTTGGAATCCTAGATTACGAAAAATTATTATATCTAGAGACGTAAAAATTTTAGAAAATTTCAAAAATAATAAAAATAATTCAAATGAAGGAAAATTATTAGAAGAAGATGAAGATTTCGAAAATATAAATGAGGAAAACATTGAAAATGACTTAATAGAAGTTCAATCAAATCCAATAGAAAAAGAAGAGGTAAAAGAAACGACTACACAACAAGTCAGAACGTCAGAAAGGACAAAAAGACAGCCAAAATGGTTTCAAGACTTCGACATGGCATACGTATGTGATGAAGACATTTCATCAGAAGACGAAAACTCAGAAGAATGGCATGAAGCAGTCAAGACTGAACTTAAGTCACATATAAAGAATGGAACATGGGTGATAACAGATAAAAAGGAAGATAAAAATATTATAGATTATAGAATGATATTGAAAGATAAATTTAACGCCGACGGCACATTAGAAAGAAAAAAGGCTCGATTAGTAGCAAGAGGGTTTAAACAAAAACCAAATGTAGACTACACAGAAACCTTCGCGCCCGTAGTCAAATTAAGTACTATCAGATTATTACTAGGACTAGCCGCAGAGGAGCAGATGAAACTACATCAAATTGATATCACCACAGCATATTTAAACGGGTTTATTGAAGAGAATTTAGAAATTTATATGAAAATACCTCCTTATCTAGAAAAACATCTACTGGAAATAATTTTAGAAGAAAGTTCAAATGACGATCAAAGTTTGTTGAACAAAGCAAAAGAAATGCTAAAACAACTGAGAAATGGAGAGAAAGCAAATAAAGTCTGTTTATTAAAAAGAGCACTGCACGGACTGAAACAAGCGGGACGTAGATGGAATATAAAACTAGACGAAACTTTAAAGAAAATAGGATTTGAACCGTCAGGAGCTGATCCATGTTTATACATCGGTAAGATAGGGGGAGAGAAAGTGATAGTATCCGCGTACGTAGATGATTTGATCATTGCGTCGAAGACAGAAACTGCACTAACTCAAACTAAAGAAAAACTTAAAGAAAATTCGAAATTCAATTTTTTATTTTTAAGTTTTTGGTAGTTTTCATACTACGGAAAGTTAAATTTTAATTTAAATCAAATTATAATTATTATTAACTACGGGAAACAGACAGTGAAAAATACACTCCTGTGCCGGGACAGGAGTGTATTTTTCACTGTCTGTTTCCCGTAGTTAATAATAATTATAATTTGATTTAAATTAAAGAAAATTTTGATCTACGAGATTTAGGAAAGCTAAAATATTGTTTAGGAATCGAATTTTCTGTAAACAAAGATATAATCTCGGCAAATCAACTAAAATATATTAATGACATTTTAAAGAAATACAATATGGAAAACTGCAAAGGCGTATCGACTCCAATGGAACTAGGTTTGGTACTAGAAAAACAAAAAGAAATTATCAACAAAAACATACCATATCAAAACCTCATAGGATCACTTATGTATTTGGCAGTAGCTACGCGACCGGACATTTCGTACGCGGTAAGTTATTTAAGCCAGTTTAATACTTGTTTTGGGGAGGAGCACTGGCAAGCTGCAAAACGAGTATTAAGATACTTAAAAGCTACTAAACACCTATCGTTAAATTTTAGGAAGACAGGTGAACCGGTATACGGTTTAGCGGACGCTAACTGGGGAACATGCCTTATCGACCGAAAGTCTTACACAGGATATTGTTTCATGTTAGGAGGAGGCCCAGTCAGTTGGGAAGCTAGAAAACAAAGAACGGTAGCACTTTCAACAGCCGAAGCAGAGTACATGGCATTAACCGAAGCAACTAAAGAAGCTATGCACATAAAACAACTTTTAAAACATCTCGGTATTGACCAGGAAACAATTACAATTTACAACGACAACCAAGCTGCACAAAATCTTTCGGTTAACCCAATAATTAGTTCTAAATCAAAACACATAGACATAAGAGAACACTTTATTAGGGAGGCCATAAGCAACGGACATATACAAGTTCAGTACAGACAGACTGACGATATGCAAGCTGACATACTTACTAAACCATTAAGTGGACCAAAGCATAATAACTTTAGGAGACAACTAGGTTTAGACAAACTTGCAAATGACCATCAAACTAATAAAAAGCCTACGGACCAACTGTGATGTTCGTGAGGGGGAGTGTTGGAACTGACACGTGACAACACAGATGACACGTTTATATTTATAATATTTAATACATTAATAATTTGTTCTTGTGTGATTAAAAGCATTTAATAATCCTTGTTAAAATATTGATTGATTCCTAGTTCAGTAAAATATCTATCAAAAATGTTTTTATTTTTTCTTGAAATTTGGAATAAACGTTCCTTTAAGACATTAAAATCGATGTATATGGTTTATTTGTTTAAAACATGTTTAGAATTACCATAAAAATAACCTTCTCTGCAGGGAATCGAACCCGGCCTCTCACTGTCTGCGTTTAAAATTATTTTCTCAGAAGCTAGATTTTTCCCGGGAAAACGACTTATACCGTTAAATTCGTATTTAAATAGACTACATATTTAAAAAAATAATTAAAAATTGTCGGAATAGTTTTTGAGAAATAATGTTTTTTCAAGTTTTTATAGGGGGAGTGCACCCTAATTTATTGCTTAAATTAATTTCTCGATTTCCACCTCGGTTTCTCATTTATCCTCTAAGTAATTGAAATAGATTTTTATGGTTTATTTTCAATTAAAATTTAACAAATACCATAAAAATAACTTCGCCCCAGCGGGGAATCGAACCCCACCTCTCACTGTCCGCGTTTAAAATTATTTTCACAGAAACTAGATTTTTCTCGGGAAATCGAGTTATACCTAAAGATTCGTATTTAAATAGACCCTCTGTAACGTTTAAATTTATTTCTAATTTTCCTTCACAGAACTACTAGTTATTATAATATTGTAAAATTTTACCTTAAGATCGCTCGATGATGAAGGATGATCTGTCTGAAATTTCTTTCCAAATAGTAGATGAATTCAGGTTCCTTATAGAGATCGAACGTACTTTGAATCAGCCACGATTCTGGACTATGCCATGACTTCTTGAACTCTGTTAATGATCTTTCATGGAGGGAATGTAGAGAAGCCACTAGAGTATCATACTCAACCACAATTAAAATGGAAATGAGATAGAAAAAAGGAATTAGCGTCATAACTTGTAAGCATAATGTGTTGACACCCATAATTTCAAAAATATAAGCTGCGATAAATCCAGAACAATTTTTCGTGTTGAAAGGGAACCAAAGTTTAAAGGGAAGAACGTAGGAGTTTGAATTTATAAAGTAGCTGTAAGTCGGGATGCAAATCATATAAAGCGACCAAGAACTCCAAAATAATTTCGGCCAATAATATTTTAAGAATGTCAGGGCGATATGTTGAGTACGTGATTTGTTATCGAAACTCAATTTAGAGTGTAATGTAGCGTATGTTTTGGAATATTTAGTACAGTCTAATCGATTTATAGTATTACACCTGTGACAGATAATGGTTATAAGCATTACAGAGGCCATATGAATCAAAAGCACCGCATTAGCTGGATCTACGTTGGCATAAATACATGTGAATATAGACAAGAATAACATAATAGCAGATGTAAGTAGAACATAAACATTGTGGGCTATAAACCACCACACATTTTCCGGGGTCAATTTTACAAAAGAACCTGAAAAAATTAAAGTTTTCTCTCCCAATTCTCTTTCAAACAACTGATAGAAATTATCATCACAACCTCTCTCATAATCGATCAGTAAATAACTTCTTACTAGTTTGCACACTGATACTCTCAAACTTGGCATCATTCTCACCAAATTTCAATCAATTGATACTTCTCGAGTAACCGACTGAAATAAAACTTAGTTTACAAACGTAAGTAGATAGTAGTTATTCTTTGTTAGTTTACAAAGAATAACTGAAAATGATCTATTTATTATTTAATTCCAGATATCCCCTCAAAATATTTTCTTCTTTTTATTATTATTACATGTTTATTTAACTTCTCTTGTTTGTGAGGTATAAATTTTGTAATACATTTTTAACTCGCCCTTTTCTGTAAACCTAGAAAAGAAAAACTTTTACTGATTATGTATTTCTGATGGCAATGCAAGTTATTTTATTTTAATTTGAAATAAGTAAACAAAATTAATTGTAATTTAATTTGAATTCAATTATTGCTATTTCTTTATTTTGAGGGAAAAACAAACACTATTATAGCTCAATTAAATAATGCATAATGGAGGCAGAGGGGTAAACGAGTTTCTTTATTAAATAAATAATGATGGATACATTTCAGTTATTTATCCTTAAAGTCATAATTTTTTGCATTTTATGTATTTCTATTTAATAATTAACTGTACTGCTGATGTGCTCTTGGGTTAATAGCCCTCCAAAATTTTGTCAACAGCCAGCCACAACCTATAAAGTAGCAAAAAGTTTAGTTCAAAACGGGACATTGGAGGGGGGGAGGTGTCTAGGCTGAGGAAATTTTGGGAATTTTAAAGAAAAATTTGCATTATTTAGATAAAATTTTCTCTTTCGAAATCAATTGGCAAATCAGCACTATTTTCCCCACCTATTTCGTATTGTCCAGTTTATTTACTTTTATTTTAAAGTATTCCTTTTTACAGGATTTGAACCGTTTAAAGGATCTGTACATTATAAAAACGATTTCGGTTGTGCCATCTGAACGGGGATGTCATTGGGATGTCCGAACGGGACAAAAAAAATATAGATTGAATGTATCGAGGCTACAATCAAATCGTTTTTTGTAATGTAAAAAGGAGCTGTTAAAAAGAGAACGAAGCAAATCAGACATTTAGAAATAGGTGGGCCATATAGTGCAGATTTGCCCCTCACAATAAATAATATATTACATATTCGTTATCATTTTGAAAAGGGGGAAAAAACACTACAATAGGTCTTCACACTCACACAAAGCATTTGTAATAACAATAACAAAAAACCAGTTTCCCTTAATATAGACGGGACGCCTTCAAAAGCTTAAAATAATGGGACTGTCCTGTCAAAATGGGATGTATGGTCACTCTTAAACAAAGTCCAAACTAGTATATAAACCATTTAAAAATAATTCTGGCCCTGATATAGTAATAAAAATCACAACTAAAGCCTTCATAGACATATTCCTTTATTTATTAATTTTGGTTGTGTATCATCTGCTAGTTGTTTGTTTATAAAAACAAAATAAGAATTTTCATAACAATCGCAGGCAATGTCGCTAATTATTTTGTGTTTGGGTGGGTGATCCAAAAATGTTATAGAATGTTTTTGTATTGGTACAGAGTCTATGTGCCAATTTTTAACTCGATTGGATGGCTGGAACAGAGTTAATTAATCATCCAAAGATTTTGATGACAGCCTGCCACAAACACACAAAAGCTAAACTAATATACAGGATTTAAAATAACTTATTCTTATCACTCATTTTTACGTATAATATGCATTTTTCTTTTTGTTTTATTTAATTCATTTCTTTTTTCCCCTCTTGTTGATTTGCCAAAAAAAAAAGTTTTCATTTGTGTCAAGTTGTCAATAATATAATATAATAATAGGACGTGAGGAACTTATGTGCCACACTAATTGGCAAACTTTTTTTCACCTATTGTTCTCATGAGTGTTAAATCTATTTTTATAACTATTCTTGGAGCATAAAGTCTTAAATTTACTTAAGACTTTAGGCTTCGTCATGTTTTATAAAACTCAAGTATAACGTAATAACAACAATGTAAGTATAATGAGTGCAAATATATCATTTATTTAAGTCCTTCGTAAAACTAGAGGAAAATTAACTATTCAATGCAATTGAAGCATTTAGAGTTTAAATAATTTATTTTGTTTATCTATTAAAGTACTTCAATATAATTTGTATAAATATTTTTATATTTTATAAGGTGAATTAAAAAGTTGTATTACTCTTTATCTCTCTTATTTTAGTAATAATAATAACTTTATTGCAACTTGTCTTATTTTGTGGTTAATTTGTTCGCTAATTATCTATTGTTTATAAACTACTTTATCTTTACTTCTTTAGTGTCGGTCGTAAAGGGTTAAACATATTTTCATCTGGCAATATTTTGACCAACTTCTGGTCATATTTATGCATAAAACATCGATAAATTTTCTTAAAATGAGTTCCTACAATTTTCTTACAAATCTAATTCATTACTTAAATTTATAATTTGATTTTTTTATAAAACATAATTTACAAACAATTAAAATTAACTTGGATTCAATTTTTTTTTTTTATTCGTTTATTTACATTTAACAAGAAGAATTAGGCATATATTGTCATGAAGAGTATTTTTGGATTTATTTTGCACCATTATTTTGTATGGTCACAAAAGTTTTTAAAATTTAATAGTTGTGTGTTTACATAAAAAGTCATGCGAGTAAATCGCACGGGGGTTTGATTTTTTTTTTTTTTTTTTTTTCTTTAGCACCCTCCTATATCCCTTTGTAATAATAGTTAATTTAATAATAGTTATTTAACAAAGGAAACATACACAGAGTAGCATATATTCCTTTGTCTAAATTACTATTAGGACGAAGGGATATTTATTCCAATGTACCTTGGGACAAAGGAATATCAAACTTGTGTATATAATTGTGATCATATCCCTTAGTCTAATCTACTATTAAGATAAAGGAAAATTAAATATAACTGCCCCAGGAGTCTCAATAACTTGGGGAGACAAACACATACCATTGAGACTTTTGTAGAGCAGACTATTGTTTAGAACCAAGGGGGGTGCTAAAGTAAAAGTGCCGATTTTTGTCTTGCCAGTCACTATCATGAGTCGAGGCATGGGAGAACTGATTAAGCGTGCCTTGTATTTAGTAACTTGTATCTCTTATACAACTGATAATCCAGATGATAAAAGCATGCTGTTTTTCTGGCAAATATACATAGCTTCTGCAGCATGCCAGCTACTGCGCTAGTTACTTACCACTGGCATGTTTTGTTACTTGCAGGTGCATTTCCTCCCCAATACAAGATAATGTCCAACCTCAAAGAACCCACCAACTGAATGTCTATCTTGAAGAGACTGATAAATAGCAGATGGACAGACCAGAGAGAGGTCTTGACCTTATCTCATAGAATACCTTTGGAACCAACTAAAGCGACAGATTCACGGCCGACCTCATTGTGTAAAATCTTTTAAGAGCTAGAAAACACTGCTAGGAGTGAAGTAATATTCCTCATAATAACATTTATGTCTTTGATAATAAAGTGAATAAGAAGCTAAAAGATGTTATCTAGGAAGCTAAAAGGGGTGTTAGCAAGCTCTACAAAAAAATATTTCATTGAATTTCTTTATGTAAAATAATTAATATGCTTAATTTTACTATATTTTGTCAATTTTAATCAGCTTTTGAATTTTTTATTTAATAAATTTGTTGTCCAAACAATAAAAAAAAAAAAAAATTGTTAAAAAAAAAATAAATAAAAAAAAAAATCAAATAATAAATTGTTGTTCCTCATGCCAGTTCAAATTAATTAAAAAAGTTTAAAAAACGTAAAAGCAAATACTTACTCTAAAACAGAAGTGGTGCGTTAAGCTTGCCACCCCATTCATTCTATCCCTCCCACTTATTTCTATACCTCCTCCTCTTTGATAAGATAATTTGCAAATATCCTAAATTTACCCCTCTCCTAAATGAAAGCTTTTCGACGACATGCATCATGAAGGGTATTCATAACTTTGACCTCGTACCTCTGTGTACCAAAATTTAAATTTTGGAAATTCATGTATGCAGTGATTTTCCCCTTTCGAGATCGGACTAAAACTGTATTTTTGTATAAAGAACATACACATATATATTGACTTTTAGACATATTTTTCCATTTTATACCTTCTTAAATGTACATAACAAAAATTACTGTACTGTACTCTTAAAGAGCTTCTCAATGGTATGCATCATGAAGGGGTTTCATTACTTCGCATTTGTACCCCGTATCCTATGTACCTAAATTTAAATTTCAAAAATTCATGTGGACAGGGACCTTCCCTTTGCTTTGAAGGTCAAGTATGCAAATTTTTATGGAGATTGGACTAAAACTGTAGATTTGTAACATATGTTGACGTTTATAAATTTCCATTTTACCCCCTCCTTAATGATAATATGACAAAATATACTTAAAAATAATGACTTTTCTCTTAAAGAGCTTTTCAACGATATGCATCATATAGGGTATCCATTACTTTGACATTTGTACCCCATACCCCTGTGTACAGAAATTTTAATTTCGTAATCTCATGTAGGCAGTGACCATCACCTTGTTTTGAAGGAAAAGTGTGTAAATATTCATCAAGTTGGGATAAAATTGTAGATTTGCATAAAAGACATACCCTCATACAGACTCTCTTCTTTTTATATAAGATATAGCTATATTTTTCCATTTTACCCCCTCCTAAATGATTATAAGAGAATTAAGAAAATAATTATTTTTTGATTTTTTGACAGCGTGGGGAAATAGAAAAAAACTGGGGGGAGGGGATATCCAATGAAAGCTCAAGATTTTGTTGTCAAGAAGGTCGCCCAACCTTCAACAAGGCAAGCAAAATTGTCACTGTTACTGGCGGAGGAACGTGGCCCTCAGGCTTTTCCCTCAAAAGTTTCCAATCTGAGATGTCAGAATTAACTCTTTTCTTGATCCTACTGTAGTCTTATTAGGGAATAAAAAAATCCTTTTTATAGCTTAAATAATTATATTCTGACACATATTTTTACAACACAACAATACACAGAGACTGACAATTTAAAAATTATTATAAATATGATAAAAACATACTAAACGTTACATCCATAACTTATGGATAACCTTTAGTAACTCAAATCATCATGTTTCTCATTTGTTTATTTCAGTTTGTACCTAAAGGTGTGTTCATAGCACACGTATGATGCGCATAGGATTTAATCTGTGGATCTCATAACACGATACGGGAAAAGTTGGTTCCACCCCAACTTTGTCACTAACCTGAATGAAACCTTACACTCCTCAGTTTTAAAATAATTTATATTTAAAGCATTGGGCTATATTATAGCCCGATGCGCACGTCAGATATACATCCTATGAACCCACCTTTCAGTTACTGACTGACTTCCGTCAGACAAATCAAATTAGCAAGAATCTGATGTACATATTTCTTAAATAACTCTTTCTGGAGTAAAGCAGTGAAGAAATGTCTAATTTTAATCACACAAAGTTACTACTGGTTACATCAAAGGTACAGGGTTATACTTGTACTTTTATTTATTACTTTTTGAAAGAATATTAACTCTATAGATTACTAAAATGTATTTGAATATTATAATAATTTTATATAAATAAAAGTTGTTTTATATAAATATACACACAAAGTACATATAAACTACATTCTCACACTATATTTGACCTATGTCAAGGCATATAGTTATATAAAAATTAAAAGTAAATAAATAATAAAGACTAGAGATAAAAATCTTATATTTATGCAAATTCAACTTCCGAGGAAGTAAGGTAAATATTGATAATCAGACCCTACTGGTAGTAAATTTTTCTGTTCAAATTGTCTCAGAGGTTGAAGAATTCTAGTTTTGTGACGAGGGTAGATATTTTAGCACTCTTTTTTTGTTTGGTACCCTCTATATTTCATTGCAAATTTCACATGATCCTGGGTGGGTATGAAAATTAGACAAAGGATTATAACCTCTCCTGATTAAGTAAATAATAGTTTCTCTTAGTCTAATTATCTATTAAGACAAAGGGATATTTAGTGCAAAGTACTTTGGAACAAAGGAACACCACACTTCAGTACATACAAGTAATAATATCCCTTTGTCTTAAAAGTTATTTGACTTTGATGTCGATGCATTGATTTAACCAATATCTGAAATTTCTGTCAACTCTCTTCAGCATAGCAACAATATGGGGCTATATTGTTATTATTATTATTATTGTGTTAGGGCTATATTGTTATTATTGTCTTCAAGCAACAGCTGTAAAAATTTTAACAGTAACTGTCCCAAAACTTTGGAAACCTCAAAGAACCACATTGGTAATGAGATGGCCGGTATACTAGTACCTATGCTGGTGAGAGTTGACAGAACCTTCAGAAATCGGTTGTCAATGCATCCACCTCAATAGTCGTCAATTAAGAGACATTACTTTTAAAAGTACTTAATTTCAAACAAACCATGTTATATTACTACTAAAAAAACAAACGTCATTTTTATTTTGAACAGCTTTACCATTTAAAAAGCAAGTGTCCCTTTGCTATTGTTCTTCAAACAGCTGTAAAATTTTTTACAGCAACTATCCCAAAACTCTGGAAACCTCAAAGAACCACATTGGTAATGAGATGGCCGGTATACTAGTACCTATGCTGGTGAGAGTTGACAGAACCTTCAGAAATCGGTTGTCAATGCATCCACCTCAATAGTCGTCAATTAAGAGACACCACTTCAACTCATCCCTTCATCCTGGGGACTTGCTGATATGTTATTGAGTTGTCTTAGAACCATAAGAGGCCACTTTCAACTCATCCCTTCATCCTGGGGACTTGCTGATATGTTATTGAGTTGTCTTAGAACCATAAGAGGCCACTTTCAACTCATCCCTTCATCCTGGGGACTTGCTGATATGTTATTGAGTTGTCTTAGAACCATAAGAGGCCACTTTCAACTCATCCCTTCATCCTGGGGACTTGCTGATATGTTATTGAGTCGTCTTAGAACCTTTGCTGATGTATCTATGTGTTCAGTCTTTAGTTAACCATTGTGAAGGTACCTTTTAGCCAACTTCAAGTCATTGTTAAACCCAGTCCTGTCAGTCTTACCACCTAGCCAAACAGTCAGTCCTATCACCAATCCAAGATACTAAACCTCATACCAACTAAAGGACCATTTTTTTGCCCACAACATCACACTAACCTTCCATCCACCGTTTTAACTTAATCCACCAAATCACTAAACAGGATGTACAGTAAGATTTACTAAAGTTTTGACTTTTGACACTCAAATTGGCCAACCTAAATAATGAAAAAAATAATGCCACTAGGCCTGTAGGAGGGGTGAGGCCGGTGACATTATTGTTTGCCTAGTTGGCCCGACCTTCTAAAATTCAAAATCCTGACTTCTCATTGGCTCCAGACGGATTTTCCCGCGCTGTCAAAAGTCAAAACTTTAGTAAATCTTACTGTAGCATTAATTTATTATTCTATTTTATTTTATTTATTTTTTTAGCACCAATTGTATCATTTTATTTATTCTTTAACTTTTTAATAAATAAAACCTTTGACAGAAATGTTTATGATTTATTTCTTCAGTTAATCCCTTTAATTTTCTATTTTTTTCTTAATGGAGATAATTATTACTATTTCCTCCCATTCCTGGGCATCTTCAGGCCTTTTATCTGAGTATAATTTGTGATGTTGTGAGTAATTTCCATCATTCATGTTTCATGTGAGTCATTTCATATCTAACTTGTATTCTCATAACATTTTGAATAAATATAGTAACTGAACTCTACAAGCATTCATCTGTACTCTAAGTAACTGATGAATCCATAGACATATTAGATTAAGAACAATAGTATGATTTAATCGTAATCGTCCAGTAATAGCATTAGCACAGTTCAAGAATCTGCACCTAGGAGACGGCAGGTAAGAATGAAGCCAGTAGGCCTGGAAAAGAGCCCATAATATCTCCTACTGAAGGACCCGAACCTCCTACTAAAGGGCCTGGCTGTCTCACAGCATATTTGAAAAAGAACTGAAAATCAATGGACAAAATTATTAGTTATGAAGTTGGCGATATGTAAAAGGAGTAAAATAACCTTTTGTTGACAAAATAATTATTCTCTCACATAAGTTGACCAACCTGAGAGTCACAAAACCATTCTTCTCTTAATAATAATGCGGTAGTGTTGAGTTTTTATCAGTTTTCACTTAGTTAATTAGATTTTTCTGTTTATCAGCCTACTCTTACTTGAAACAACATTGTATTAAATAAATAATACTAGCCCAAACTCATACCCAACATCATTATAGGGCAGGTTTTTAAGCCAACTTTCTTTTTTTTAGCTTAGGACTGAATAGTTATAAACCATTTAAAACAATTGGCTAATTTTTAGGCCATAACATGATTAAAAAAATGCATCCTATTTTTAAAGTTATTGGCTTTAAAGCATCACTGCAGTAAAATAGTTGTAGTCTTGTGTGATTGTTCTGGTATGGTGTATAAGTAGTAGAGATCTCATATTAGTACTTAAATTGAATTTAAGTAGAACTCATTAACACAAGTTATACCCGTAGAGTATTACAGTAACCAATCAAAACTAGTAAAAAGGAGCGGACCATATAGTTCTAGGCATGGATCTTGATGGCCATGTCATCGAATAATCGAGTAAAGAACTCAATTATTCCCTTTACCTACAGTTTAAGGTCCATTGGGCCTTATAAAATTTACCTACACCCTACACCTACAACCTTTATCTTGAAGGAACAACTTTTTTGTAGTTAATTTATCTACTTGAGTAAAGTTCTCATAATTAATGAATTAGGTCTCTAAAGTGCTTTGGCTACACCTCCTTATTAGAGACCACATACCTCCACCAATTTAAGGATGCCAAATATTTTTCTTTGATGTTCTCTAGGGAGACAATAAACAATACAAACCTATGCTTCATCCAAGTAAGATTCAGCTTCTTCTTCATCATCATCATAATCTTCTTCTTCTTCCTCTTCCTCTTCCTCTTCTAGATCTTCTTCTAGTCCATAGTCTTTCATTTTTATCTTCTTTAAGTAGCGGTTCAGAATATTTTGGATCATTTTGTTAAGTTTCTCCAACGTTCTCTTATGGCTTGGAAAGCCTTCCCAGTCCAACTTCATTTCCTCAAACTCTTTCGGCAAGCAGGTAACAAGCCGACTTATATAAACGTATTCAGGAAGTTCGGGGATATTCAATTTCCTAGCTTCAAAATTCAGCTCGTTCCAAAGCCATTCGAGTTTCAACAGTTCTATTCCCATGTCGTTTTCAAGATCAAATTTCTGATTTTCGAAAAACGAAGTCATCAAACGGAGGTGGCGATCTCCCAGGCGCAGTTCTTCAAACAGGTCTACAAGTTTGCTCCACATGTCGCTACTAGTACGGAGGTAGATATCAGAATACATGTCCATTATCATCTTGTATATCACGGGGGATACAAAATCCTTGATATCCTGTTGGGCTTGATCGTCTCTGTCGATGATATTAAATCTGTTGTAGTAGTTGGAAATTTGATGACCACAGTGGTTCAACTGAAGAGGTCCCGGGAGTCGTTCTTTACCCTCGACAACTTTGAGCAGAGATTTTTTTTTCAAATGTTCTCTAAACATTAACTTCCATGTGGGCCAACTTTTACTGTTTTCTAGGATTTCTAGAGTTGATTCATTACTGGTCATCGGTTTTGTCTCCATCTTAAAATCGCAGTCCCTCGATATTTCTTTTTCCAATCCAAGAAAACTATGGCTCAGAACTTCTTAATGGCTTTTGACAAGTTTGAACGTGCTTATCTCGACACCTGGAAATCAAATGACAAGAGTGAATAATGCCAAACTTTCAGATCTATATTTTCTTTTAAAAAAAATCACTTCTTTCAAAATGTAGGCATATTTTTAGGGTAATAACAAGGAATCTTAAATAAGCACTATCGGCTGATATAGCACTGTTTTACTCTAAACATAAACCTACAATTACTCTTCACAATTAGTGGCTGATAAGCATGAGTTAAAGTCACACTTTGAACCAGTTGTTGGAATTTCATCTGAATTACTTTAGAAAGTTTAATCTGGGCTACTTAAATTATAAAATTACCAGTCTAAATCATAATTTCGTAATTTACTTAAAAAAGTATATTCAACAAGTAAGTAAATATCATACCAAAAGGAATTATAGACTTTGTTTTGTTTACCTCTTAAAGTAAAGTTTTACATAGTTTAATGGACTTTAACACAAAATGTCTTCATCCTACAGTTTTCATTGAAAAATAACCGAATTTGGCAAACTAAACGACACATTAAACGGGAAATTACTACTCGCAGATATTTAACTTTTCAGGCTCTGTGTTGGCGACGCTTCCAAAAATCAATAAAGCATAATGCTTTCCAGAAAAACCGCAAACAACTTATTTCAAAAATAAGTTACAATAAAACATTTTCATCCAATAAACAAATTTTAATATAATTTACTTAAAGAAAAAATAAAAAATCTAAAGTGCTATTGTAATAATAAATTTAAATTCATTAAAAGGTAATAAATATAGTAAACACGGCATTCAAAATGCATCAACAATCAATACTTCATAAGATAACAGAATGTTAACGGACAAGCGCTCTGATAACAGGGAAGGTTATGTTCCATTGTTGTTATGCGCTGGGGAAGTGTTACGTCACTTACGTAAAAAAAGTGTGTGTTGTTACGTTGGCTAAGCTGCGCTGGCTCATAACAAAGAATATACAAATGGGTTTTATCAGTGCTATTTTATTGTATTATTATATTTTAATCAATTAATTTATCAATTATTTATTAATTTAAGAATGAAAAATGTCTGAATGCTTTGAATTTGGATGCACCCATAGAGCCTTAAAAGATAAATGTCACTTTTACCCCAATACTAATCCATTTTCTGTGTGGTGTAACATCTGTAGGTAAGTTCTTTTATTTTATATCTAATTTGAGTTATTTGTAAGAATTATTTGTTTTATCATCCATAATGTATACATTTATTGGCTTATTAATGATGTTACTGATGTATTATTAGGTTAAAAACAGTTAAAAAAGCTTTTAATAGAATAAAAAGAGGAAAACTATGAAATGCTTGCAGAACACTAGTAAACAATTGTTTGTTATGAGCCAGTAAAAGATAACCTGACGAAAAATCGTGGAGGGTGCATGACGTCACAGCAACCTTCGTCACTTTACGTAACCTCACTGACGCGACTTATACCAGATAACGCACGGGTACAAATCAAGGATCTTATAATAAAGGGGATAGAGGGTTGAGGCAAAAAAGTGACCCCATGAAGATATGTAAAATATTAGCTCCAATGGGACAAATTACCTTCCTCTTGGTTATAGGTTACCAAGAATTTGTTTATAGTGTCAGGTTATAACCTGTTAAAAAAGGTAATTTGTCCCAGTTCAAAGGTCGTGGAGCATGCGCAATATGATTTTTTCTCCAATTTCTCTTACCTTTATGGGGTCACTTTTTTGCCTTAAACCCCTTCTTAACATTACATCCGCTTTATATAAGATCCTTGGTACAAATAAAAATGACAATACGCCGGGGAAGTGTGACGTCACTTACGTAAAAAAGTGTGGATTGTTAGGTTAGCTGGCTCATAACATTGGATATAGGTGGGGTTTATCAGTGCTATTTTATTTTATTATTATTTTTTAATCAATTATTTGTTTTATCATCTATAATGTATACATTTATTGGCTTATTAATGATGTTACTGATACATGATAAGGTTAAAAACAGTTAAAAAAGCTTTTAATAGAGTAAAAAGAGCACATCTATAAGTAAGTTATTTTACATCTTATTTGAGTTATTTGTGAGAATTATTTGTTTTATCATCTATAATGTATACATTTGTTAGCTTATTAATGATGTTACTAATGTATGATAAGGTTAAAAAAGCTTTTAATAGAATAAAAAGAGGAAAAAACTATAAAATGCTTACAGAACTCTAGTAAACAATGGTTTGTTATGAGCCAGAAAAGATAACCTGACGAAAAATCGTGGAGGGCGCATGACGTCACAGCAACCTTTGTCACTTTTACGTTTACGTAACCTCTCTGACGCGACGTATACCCAGCGCCGGCGCTACGCACAGGCGGCCGCCTGTGGCGGCCAAACACAGGGGGCGGCCGATGACGCCCTCAGTTTGTTTTATTTTATAAATTAAAAAACAAAATCTATAGTAGCAAAATGATAATAATGTGCGTAACCCCCGTACAGAGTAGGAGATAGAGATGGAACCCTAGTAATAACACCCCTAGACAATACCTTATCAGGTGCTGTTTTAGTTAAGTAGAGGAGCTAATCGCATTTCGGGGTTATTCTTGGTTACACCGGTGTTATTTCTTTTTCTTTCTAAAAAAAAAACTATCGCCTGTCTTTGCTATTATATGAGTCTTTTCCATTATACCTCATATCTTTTTTTATTTTTTCACTTAACTCTTTTCCTACCCTTTTATAGCTGTTATATTTTCAACCCTTCCCTTAATTTGTCAATTTTTATATGTATCTCTCCTAATCCTAATAAAATAAAAATCGGTCCGAGACAAAGTTTTTCATATACGAGTTCATAATTACTAATTACTTAGCCACCAATGTTTTCCATTTATTAGTCTTAGTAGGTACATTTAATTATTATTCATATTCAACATTTTCCTCAAAATTTAAAAATAACTTCTCGGTGGGGAATCGATCCTGGCCTCTCTCCGTCCGCGGTTAAAGCTGTTTTCTCGGAACTAGATTTTTCCAGGAAAAACGGCTTATATCGTTAGATTGCTATTAAAATCGTCGGAACCGTTTTTAAACAAATTTTTTTCAGAGTTTTTGGGGGGTAGCGGCTCCAAATTTGGAGCTAAAATTAATTTTGAGGTATGATTTTTCTGAGCATGTATGCCAAATTATGTCAAAATTAGGCTAGTATTTTAGGCTCCAGGCGTCTGCTCAGGTGACAGACAGACATTTTTTAAAAACCGTTTTTTTGGACTCAGGGGACCTCATAGCTAAATAATATTGACATGCACTATTTTAAAAAGCAGTCAGGTTATATTAAATAGGCTTTGTTCAGCCCTCTGTCATTGTATGGGTGATTGAAAGTGGCAAAATTATTTTATTTTAAAAAGTTGTTATACCTCAAGAAAAAAATCGGTCCGAGACAACTCAGACAAACTTTCTCATATACAAGTTCATAATTACTTAGCCAATGTTTTCCATGTATTAGTTTTTGTAAGTGAGTTTAATTATTATTGAAAATTATATCAAAATTTACCATAAAAAAAACTTCTCCAGGGCGGGGAATCGAACCCGGGATCTCTCCGTCCACGTTTTTAGCTATTTTCTCAGGAACTAGATTTTTCCCGGGAAAACTGCTAATATCGTTGGATCCGTATTTAAATGGACTACATTTTAGAATTTTTTAATCAAAATCGTCGGAACCGTTTTCGAGAAATAATTTTTTTTCACGTTTTTTCAGAGTTTTTTGGGGCTCGCGCCCCCAAATTTGGAGCTAAAATTCATTTCTCGATTTCGCCTCGGGGTATGATTTTTCTGAACATTTATGCCAAATTTCGTCAAAATCGGCTCAGTAGTTTAGGCTCCAGGCGTCTGCACAGACAGACGACAGACGACAGACGACAGACGACGGACAGACATTTTTTAAAAACCACTTTTTTGGACTCAGGGGACCTCAAAACGTGTAAATCCATCAAAATCTCAAAATCGAATTTTCGCGCCATCACAATACTTTCTCTTTATATGAGAAAGTAAAAACAGACGAGACTGTCCAAAGTTAACAAAAGTTGGCTTATTAGCAAAAATTGACTTTTTAATCTAATCTAAAATAAAGTATTGGAGGAGTCGTGTTTCATTATAATTACAATATAATGTCCACTAAGGACAATATTAAATATGGTCATAGAAAATTTCAGGACCAGAGAAAAAAATAATTTATGTATGATTATATTTAAATATTATAATTTTTTCCTCAGATGATATTAATTTTATAAAATTTTAGAAATCACAAAATTCAGTTACATAGCCATGTCCCAGTGACAGTTTAGGCCTATTTTTTATTATATCAATACTATTTTTACCAACTTAAAATAGGAATATTTTATATTAAATAGTAAAATATTAAAGCTTACCAACTTATAGGCTAACTTTTGTTGAATTTCCATAATCTCTAGGTATATCCATATCCCTATTTTTAGGGTCCGTGGGCGAAATCAAACCGAGAACAATTATAATTTCTTGCGTTTGTCTGACTTTGGCTAGAGGTCGTTAAAGGTTATTTATTCCTTAAAGAACCCAACACAAAAATTTAAAACTTTCCAGTAATTTTTTTGTGTAATAAGTAAAATAACCCCAAAAAATAAATGTAGGAAAGCCCCAAAAAATTACCCTTCTTTCACCCCCCCCCCCCCTTCTGGTCAAAAAAGGGGCGGCCAAAAACCGTCTTGCCTGTGGCGGCCAAAAGTGTAGCACCGGCGCTGCGTATACCCTTTGGTCTAACTATCAAGTAAGGCAAAGTAACCTTTAATCCTATAAATTTTGAACAAAAGAATAGTTCACTTGGATTTAATAATAAATAAATACATTTGGGTGGGTAACTAAGTAAGAGTGCCACATTTCCCGTATGTACGTGAGTGGATATTTTATATATTTTTTTTTAAAAAACTATTTAATTTACCGAAATGGTGCCAGATTAAAAATTGTTAAATCGTAAAAAGGATCAGCTTGAAAAAAAAAAAAAAAAACTGAAGTCAATCGGACAATTAGAAATAAGTGGGTGTTCAAGTGCATATTTACCAATAATTGGATATGTTCATAATAACAACGAACCCTGCGTTGAGAGACTTCACCCATAACCATTTTATTAAATTTTAACTTTCCCTTATACTTTGTCGAGAGTAACATGCAAAAATGAACTTTATGGGGTATTTCTGGTACTTTTTAAGAATTGAATTACAAAAAATGAAATGGCATCCAATTTGCTATAAAAATATACTAAGTATACATATTTTTTTAAGATGAAAAATAACCGAGTACCTACTGTTTATTACGCTAAATTCGTCCGTTTTGCGCGGTCTGTCTGTCGTCTATCTGCACAAATGCGTGGAGTCTAAACTACTGGGCCGACTTCGATTAAATTTGCCACACACGTTCAGAAAAATCATACTCGAGGCAAAATCAAGAACTAAATTTGAGCTCCAAATTTGGGGCGAATTGTTTTCTTTAACATCTAACAAATCTTTAAGCCGTGTTCAGACTGCCGAACCGAACAAAGGAAACGAGCCGAACATTGGTCTCTGCGCATGCTCAGTACAAAGTGCGCCTGCACATCTCAGACTGGGCAAGGGCAGAGACCAATGCTCGGCTCGTGTCCTCAGTTCGGTTCGGCAGTCTGGACACGGCTTTATATTCAATAGAATGAAAAAAGTATCAATTACGTGTCAAAACTATCAGTAATAAAAAAAAATATATTAAAAATAAATGCAAAACAAATTCGATAACGTCAGATAACCGGTGTTTTGATGTAACCATGTTTTCAAAAATAAAATTTTACACAGTTCAATAGTATAAGTGCATGCGTAGGAATGTCGAGGGCAGCGGACAGGAAACACAGAACAAGTTAACACTTCACTTTACAATACATTTTTGTGTTCATGTTGTATGATGTTATATGATTAAACAAGGATACACTAAAAACACGACCAGGTAATAATATGTAGTACGTCAATTTCATTTACAATATTTCTAATGCTACCACTCCCCCCCCCCCCTATAATCTCGTGCAAATAACCCATCGCAATACTAATAAAATCTGTGGTAAATTAGCAATTATGTGCACTTAGTTTAATACCCTCTAATTTATTGAAAATGTAACGTGACCTGGATGGGTATGAAAATTAAACAAAGAACTCCTGATTTTATAAATAATATCCCTTAGTTTAATTATGCTTACGGAATGTTTTTCATTTTAACTTCATTTTACTTATTAAGCTAAGACATTGTAAATATTATGTTTATAACAAGTTATAAAATATTGTAAAGGCAGTCAGTTTGGGACATCAACTTAAACACCTTTGGTTTATTTTTCTTCTTAAGGGTAGCCATAAACGTACAGAAAATCCTTGAGGTTTGGACTGAGTAGTCCAGACCTGGTGGAATTTCCTGGGTGTGTGGAGGCGCCTTGAGGCCACCTGTGGACTACAGTCCCCTAAATCCCCAACAATTTTTTCCGCCTTGAGGCCAGAACTGCGCAGTCAGATACGTATCGTTGGCGACAGATGGTGGAAATATCACAATTTGTTTCGTATTTAATTTTATAAAGCGATAACTAAAGCTACAATAAAATAAAATAATGGTAAATATGTGATAAAATAGACGCCAAAAATTGCATGTCGATCCTAACTATATAAAGAACTACAAAAGTGTTACGCTAAAACACTTGCACTTGCTTCCTTACTAAAAAAAATTAAAGGAGGAAGATAATCAAAAGTGATCCAGAAAATCGTATTTTTGGGTGTCTGCTGACGGAAAGGCGGCAGGAGGTGGGTACCTTCTGCCGCCTCATTGTAGCGTTATAATTTTAATTATTATTTCATATTCCTATAGGCGTCCCAGCACCTCACTCATACAGTTGGAGCGGCAGAATGAGCCTATTACCAATTGCTTTTTTTCTTTGACCCATCTATTACGCGGTCTGAAACGTCGCTTACACATTTTTTAAGAAGTAAAAATTGAGCAAATGTATCACTAGCGCCTCACTGATATACCATAGCTAATTGATATGAGAAAGTCTTGTTCAATTTGTCGGACCAATGTTTCTTCTTATTAATCGGCCTGGCAGCGGTTAGGGAAATTTCCCGTCATCCCGGTGCCCCAATCTGTCCTTGCAACTAAACTATAAATACAGGTGTTATAAACTTTAATTCTAAACTTGGTAATTCGTTAATGAAAGGATAGCCTTGTCAAACAAAAATATACATAAATATAGATCTACAAATCTTTGGACCGATACAATACAAACTGTTGGTATCAAAGTTGTTCAACTTGCCAATACACAATTCACAGTTACATGTAACATGTTACATGTATAGTAAAAGGGGTAAAACATAGAGCGTTTTGTTTTTTGTCTAACAAAAAAATAAACAGGTCGAGTGTGTGCTAGTCAGCACACAGCGAGGGTCCGTAGGCCACACTATATAGTGTTTAACTGTAAAGTGTATTAACATTGTTTTTTTTTTTTAAATGCTAAAAAGCTTACTTTGAACCATTCTAAGGGTCTGATATTCTCAAAACACGCTCTGATAATGTATTTTTTTGCCACTGAACCGGCCTACAACCATATAAATACATCGAAAAGACCATAATTATAAAAGAAACGTATTTTGTCAATAAAAAATAAAATAATATTTTTTTCGAAATTTCCAAAAAGTGGTATCTTTACTTTTGGTCGAAGAATGTTTAGGAATTTTTTCAGATTTTTTGCACTTCACATAAGCGAGATAGAAGGGGGGGGGGGACAAGTTTCACACCCACTTCAAACTTGCCTACGCTCGCCCTATCAAAGTTATATCCAAAGAATTATATATTCTTGTAATCAGCTCGACGTACCCTTTCATATGATACCCCTCACGGTGTCGAAAAAAAAAAAAAAATTTAACCCTTAAGATCTTTTACCCTAATTTTTTTGAAAAATATTTTTTTTTAAGTCGCTATATTTTTAAAATATGTGGGCAGGTACAAGACACATACATGCCAAATTTCAAAGTGATCGGATGAAAGGTGTAGCCGTGAGAGCACGCGGGAGGACGGACGGACAGACACACGCAGGAAAATAGGGTCCTTGGTTTTGCCTACGGACCCTAAAAATTGCATTGTGTGTGGGCTGGTCTTTTAATCAATTTTCAGGTCCCATAAACTTGTTGATAAACAATCTACAATCATCGAAACGCCCTGGATTTTTGTGGGCGTGGGCGTGGCTATATATGTTTTACAAATGTGTTTAACTGTCTATGGGCGAGTTGAACAACTTTAATACCAACATAATTTGGGTACTCTTATAGAAAAGGGGCCTCCTTTTTGTATAGGAAATATACAGAAAAGTATATATCCCTTAGTCTAACTACCTATTAAGACAAAGGGATATTCTGTCCAATATGCTTTAGGACTTAGGACAAAGGAATATCACACTTTTATATATTAAAATAATTGAGTATTCGATTGCCCGAAAGTATATTAGATTAAAAAAAGTGGGGGCCCTTTTCTATAAAAGTGCCCATTAACTTGTATCGATCCTAAGATTTGTTGATCTATATTTATAATATAAATATATTTTTTATGGGCAATACTGTTAATTTAAATTAACGAATTTCCAATTTTAGAACGATATTATTTTAATAAACCTGTTTTTAGTTTAATGTCAAGTTGTTCAACAAATCGCAACGTATTTAGGCCTCTTAAAGTTTTGCTTCGTCACCTATTTAATTTGGTAAACTAAACTAAAGGTAAACTTGCAGTATCTTACCAACTGACTTGTCCGATCATTTTTTTTTTATTTTTATTTAAATACTGGTGTTTTTTATATATACATGAAATGTCCATTTATGCTCTTACAGGTGCTGGAGTAAGGGAAGGTGTACATGTGACAATTTTGTACCTAATGCATATTTCCCATACATATTATAAAATAGCTAAAAACCCATTCAAATGGATGCACAAACAAAATTAAAATAGACTGCCAATTAGTGTGGCACATGGCTTCCTCGCATCCTATCATTGAAGCGAGCTTCTTACATTCAACGAAATATGCATCTTGTCTGTCTGTCTGTCTGTCTGTCAGTAACGTTTACGCGTGTGACGATAACTTGAGTAAAAGTTGACCGATTTAGTTGAAATTTGGTATACATGATCCTCTTACTAATACTCAGGCTAAGTTCGGTAGACAGCGTGATCCGTCCAAGAGTTCGCGCGCAACGCTCGCGTAAACGAGAGGTTCAAAAATTAAATTGGAATTTCAGGACGGGAAAATATTCTATCATCATCTATTCGATGAGACGAACATTTTTTTCAAATAACATGTTTTAGTAAAACCAACAGCGACACCGCTATGAATTAATAAAGATCGCTAAAACTATTAAAGCGGACCTAATCGTTTAAAATAGAGAAAACAACCTTTTTACCGATATCTTACGTTCTAACGTAACGATTTTAATAAAACTTCCTGTACATCGTCTAAAGTACAATTGAAACAAGTATGTAAAATTTCAACTTGATACAAGCAGTAGTATTTGTGTAATGAAGTGATACATTTATAATATTACTTTAAAAGCTATTATGGGTGGTTGAGATTCTTATAGTCGTATTGTGTGTAGGTTTGTTTAGGAAGTAAAGCTTTGTACCGAGTACCCCCACTATACTCCACACTACCCTCTTCCTCTTATCTTCAACTATGACATTCGTCATGATTAACAAATTGCAATATTCAGTATTTTATTGCAATACACTCGCTTCAATGATAGAGCCACGCGATGCCTAGTGTATTTTATTGTTATAATGTTTATTGTGTAAAAACTATTAATAGTTTTAGCGATCTTTAACACTTCATAGCGGTGTCGCTGTTGGTTTTACTGAAAAATTGTATTTGAAAAAAATGTTTGTCTCATTGAATAGATGAAGTTAGATTTTTTTCCCAACCTAAAATTCCAATTTTAAATTTAAAGTTCACGTTTACGCGAGCGTTGCTCGTGAACGCTTGGACGAATAACGTTGTCCAACGAACTCGTCCTGGGGATTGGTAAAATGAACATGTCTACCAAATTTCATTAAAATCGGTTGACATTTACTCAAGTTATCGTCGCACGTTTCATAATTCGCGGACACACAGACCGACAGACAGACAGACACGAGACCAAAAATGTTCCCTGATGTCTGAAACGGATTTCTGTCTTGGAATTTTTAAAATCGGAGGCATAAAAGTTTTTCGTTTTCAAAAGTGAACACAATGCTTCCGTTACCTTCGGTAAGCTCGGAAGCAAAAACAATTAAATAAACCCCACAAAATAAACAATTAAATTCCTTCCTGGCGGGGAATCAAACTTGCTATTTAGAATTTTTATATCAAAATAGGTCAGAACCGTTTTAAAGAACTTTCATTGTTTCTTGGTAAAAGCGCCCCCCCCCCCCCCCCAATTTATAGGTAAAGTATTTTTTTCTGAACAAGTATCCCAAATGTAAAACAAAATACGTTCTTTATATATATGTATATTACAAACATGAGAAAATATAATAAAAGCCAATTCATATTTTACGATTTTAGTAGTATTCATACTACGGAAAGATTAAATTTTAATTGAAATCAAATTATAATTATTAACAACTACGGGAAACAACCAGAGAAAAATACACTCCAGCGCTGGGATATGAACCACAGGCCTCTATATTTCCAGTATAGCGCTCTACCAACTAAGCTACGCAGGAGAATGAATTTCTTTGACGTTAATGATACCTTGTCCCGAATTTAAGCTTTCAATTTTCCACAAATCTGAGAAGTCAACATTAATGACAAAGAACTAGATCGAGAAATAACGCTTATAATAATAAAGTACCCAATTAGTACCTGTACTTAGCGCTCCCAGTGCTGGAGTGTATTTTTCTCTGGTTGTTTCCCGTAGTTGTTAATAATTATAATTTGATTTCAATTAAAATGTAATCTTTCCGTAGTATGAATACTACCAAAATCGTAAAATATTAATTTCTAATTGATTGTACTAAGTACAGGTACTAATTGGGTACTTTATAATTATAAGCGTTATTTCTCAATCTAGTTCTTTGTCATTAATGTTGACTTCTCAGATTTGTGGAAAATTGAAAGCTTAAATTCGGGACAAGGTATCATTAACGTCAGAGAAATTCATTCTCCTGCGTAGCTTAGTTGGTAGAGCACTATACTGGAAATATAAAAGCCAATTAAGACAGAGCGCAAACTGGGGAGTTGTTTCAGATGTCTTTAAAAACGGTGAAGACGTCCCTCCAGGCGGTAAGGTCGATAGGAGACTGGGCAAAACCACAGGAGTCAAATATTGTCGGTCCACTCAACTCATTTGTGGAACGATGGAAGGACTTCGAGAAGGAAATGAACGCGTTGAGGACCGATAGAAATGGACCACTCAAGTACTTGATTTGAAATTTGAATATACTATTGTCATAATGATTATAAAGATATTGGAGTAAATTTATGGTACCGTATTGTAGATAACAGATAGATATGATGCCCTGAATTAAAGTTTTTGTTGTTTAGGTGGGAAGCTCCTGTCCGAAGTACAGAAGAAAGCGGGGTTGTGGTGCCATTTACACCTCAGGTAATGAGTGTTGCACCGATTCATAGTGCGGCACCAATTCATAGTGCGGCACCAATTCATAGTGCTTCTAATGTACAGAGTCCGGATCAATCCCAAGTCCAACAGCGCATTGTGCCTCCAACGACACGGACGGTAGACCAGCCGAATGATTTAGTGCCAGACTCGGAGGAGAGTCGGGTTGAATTAGCAAGGTATCTAAGAGTACACCAGGCAGAGGTTGAAGACCACCGTGAGAATTTAAGAAAACAGTTGGATAGGATTGCCTGTAAGAATCCTCGAAAGCTCGAGAGACACATTATGGTGAATCCTCAAAAACTGTACACTCCAATTAAGAAATTAAATTTTCAGAAGGCTGCCTCCAAAGAAATGCCTAAGACTGAAGGAGTAAAGCAGAAAGAGGTTGCTGCTGAGGTTTCAACTAAAGATTCCAAAGATCAGGCTCCCAAAGCAGAAGCTGGGACCCAAGCTTTTGTAAAAAGTAGTGAATTTCACCCGCCGGCTTTGGAAGACATGAGTAAGAGGGTAATGACGAAATTAGCAGCCTGGTCCAAGTCCCTCCAACCTGAACCGGTGCTGCCTGCAGATGTAAAGCCATTACAGCCGCCGACGGTGTTGCAAGTACTGACATCTAAACCGAGTTCATCTTCGTCCCGAATGATCAGACAAGAAGCTCAAACCGATACGACATCCTCGATTACTACCGAGTCTGCGACTACGGAAAAGCCACCTCTGCCTTCACTGATCGAACAACTTCAAGATTCATCTGGTCATTCCAAGGCGGGAGACCAAATTTCTCCTTTTCCTATAGTACCGTACTCGGCCAAGTACTCACTTCCAACGCCCTCGTCCGACGCTATGTTCCTACCGAAGAGCAGGAGGAAGATTGGAAAGCCGCCGATGTCGTTTGAGGGTTCGTTGACTTCGATCGAAGGCAGATTGGACATCTCGCTGACTCATTTATGCCCATCCTATTCGTTAAATTAACAACAAATAGTTTTGCTACACGGTTTTGAAATATAGCAATTTTAATTCGCAACTAATAACACATATAACGCGTAGTTTGACTTTTTATAAAGCTCTGAAATACGTGAATCGCTTTGAGAGTCGGGTCCGATTAAATTTCAGGCTTTCAAGTGCTGTCCATGTTTCACGCGAAACTTGTTAGTCTATTAAGTGCATTGTATCTGTCTACAAATAAATACCATTAACACGGACATTTCACTTCTGTTGAGCTCTAGTTTCCTTCCCACATGCAAGCAATATTTATAATGGAGTAAGAATATATCACTCATGGGTATTAGCCATGGAGATTGCAAGGTGATGTTGTAAAATCCCTAATTAAAATTAGAGATGTTACATCACCTCACAATCTGCATTAAAAAATAATTGAACACATGTCAGGCTCCAATTTCTAACCCGTAAAAATTAGAGCTTGAGACGTGTTCAATTATTTTTAATGTAAATTGTGAGGTGATGTAACGTCTCTAATTTTACAGGATAGCAGCTACTTGTACAGGATAAAATTCAGAGCCTAAGTCTTCAATTAGTTATTCTTAATAACGTTCAAATATCGAAATCGTTAGTTTCCATAAGGCAGTTTTATACAGGATGGGCAAAAAAAAACCGCACTTTTTTTAACACTTATAGCTCAGCTTCTGTTATAGATAGAGATATGGGGTTTGAAAACTACATTCTTCTATTTAAATACATTCCTAATTTAAATTTCATATCTATAACTTAAACTATTGGGTGAAAGCCATGCAATGACAGTTTGAAATAGGGTTTTAAAAAAAGTCGTCCGGGTCCCAGCAATAGTTCATTGACGCACATCATCCCAGGCACAAAGAATCCTCTTTCGGAGTTCATCAACGTCCTTTATTCTGCCTTCCTCGTGCACTCTTTGTTTTTACCAACCCCAGACAGAGTAATCAATTGGATTTAGGTAAGGAATGAAGTCTAGGCAATTCTCTTGCAAGGAGGGATGGGACGGGGCACCATCTTGCATAACGTGTAATTTGACATTTGATCTTCAATTTCAGGCAACATTGTGCTTAACATATCTGCAATGTTTGTTCTTAAAGTGAGGGACTCCTCCCCCTTACCTACAAAGAACCCCCTCCACCATATGGTAATTTATTCTATCAAAACTATAATACCAGACAACGATTACTACCCGGACAACAACTTTTTCAAGACCCTAATTCAAACTACTGTCAATGCATAGCTTTCACACAATAGTTTTTTAAGTTATAAATATGAAATTTAAAGTAGAGAAATAAGAATAAAATGTATATAAACTATCCTTCAACCCACTGGGATCATGCTAGGAATCAGTTTTTGTTTCCTTGGGCTAATATACTGAATAAGACATTATCATGTGCATCATGAAATGTAAGTTTCCTTTCCATTTCCAAAGCCTTCATAATAACTGAACAGAACTTACATTATCATGAATTTAATACACTGTTTCTTATTATTAGTTACGATAAAAAATAATTGTATCTACGATTGATACGAAATATAAACATTGTATCTCTGTTTAGATGCGTAGAAAGTGATTCTTTACGTACTTGTATTCATTGCGCATGCGTGTCTCATAGTTCTGAAGAATTCCTCTTCTTTACCACGCTAGGGCGGTAAGGAAGAGGAATTCTTCAGCTTTACGCACAATTAGCGAATTTGTTTACATTTAACAAAACTAATTTGCTGTTCTTTTATTAAAGTAACTGTTTATATCGAGTTTTTAGTGAAAAACAATGAGTGAATCAAGTGACTTTGACTTAAATGTGGAGAATAATACTCCACCAGAAATAATTAATTCGGGAAAAAATACAACTCAAGAATTAATGCCATCTTTATCAAGAGAGAGATACGAACTTACATGCAAGTTTATTTTTTTATGTATTTATAATTTAAATCTAACAATCGTAGATAAAGTACGGTACGCAATCCGTGCGAAAACGGCATTTTGCATTGCTCGTGTGGTTTTACTACCCTTGCTGGCGCTCGGGTGCAAACTCCACAATCGCATGCAAAATGCTACTTTCCGCACTCGACGCGTAATGTACTATTAATATATTTGCACTACATGCTTGTTAACTTTACTTGTTTGTTGTTAGTGAGGTAAAATACATTTTTAAACCACTAACTACCTAGTAAGAACACACTGAAACTTTCACAGATTGTTTATTACCGATGACTTCCTTTTTTTTTTTTTTTTTTTTTTAAAAAAAATGTATTTATATTAAAAAAAAAATCAATAATGGTGATTATTATTAAAATCATCAAAGAGTGCATTTAAAATAAAGTTGCTGAATATCTGCTTTCAGTATAGCTATCTTAAATGGCCCATCCGATTCAAAATAGAGGCCATTTAAAATTTTTTTTAGCAATAACTCTTATACCATTTATTATAATGATTTGAAATAAATGCCTTTATATGCATTGTGTTGTTTAAAAAAGTCCGTGAGGTGGGCAACCAAAAATTTGGTGTCGGTCGAGTGACTCTGTAATATTAAAATTTACTTGTTATTAAGACTCGGATAGCTCAAAATAATTAAATAAAAAATGTAACTAAAACAAGAGACATAGGTCTTAAAACTAATTAACCAGCTGGTGGTCGCAAATAATTAGACGCAAAAAAAAAATTGAATAAATTATTAAAATTTTTTTACATGGTCAAGCATTAGGCTATTCTCTTCAAATTGACTAAAAATAAAATACAAGATTTAGACTAATCACATAAATGTATCCTTCATTAACTTTTATACAAGTTTCTTTAATTTTCAGGTTTTTACATGTCTTAAAGAAATGAATAAAGACTTAATCATAAAATTATATGATGATGATTCACATTGATTGACCTTTCATATTATTATTCATATTATCTCTTTTCTTTTGCAACAGTTGGGTAAATAACAACACAATAAAAAGCACATTTAGGATATAAATATTTATAAAGTTATAACTAGTTACAAGAATAAAAAATAAGTCAGTGTGGTGATACTTTTTCACACTAGATCTGGCATTGGAACTTGACTGTTTTTAGGTACTGGGAAGTGAGTTCCAGGCAGGATGATAAAGGCTAATTGGAGGTGATGGAAGTGATAGAGAATGAGATAAGTGATAACCATGATTTTAACTGACATTCAGTACATAGCAACTTTCTATTCTATTTTACTCGACTGCTTAACTGTTCTTACATAGATATTTCATATGTACAAATCCAATATGAATTGTCAGACATCACTTCCTGCTGGTTTTATGGCCAATATTTTTTTATGTATCGATTTAATGTGATTTTTCATATTAATCTTCTTGTTTGTTTTGTACTTACAGTGAGGGCATTGAAATGCCCATATTTTCTTATGTACAGAGTCAACGTGAATTTTTAGAGTATCCTTCCTATTGGATTTATACTCACAATGAGGGCAATGAAAAGCCATTACTTTCTTATGTACCGAGTCAATGTGAATTTTCAGTCGGTCCTTCCTGTTGGTTTTGTATTCACAGAGAGCGCATTGCAATACCCATGTTTTCTTATGTACCAAGTCAATGTGAATATTCATTCTACTCTTGTTGTTGGTTTTATAGTCACATTGAGGGCATTTGAATGCCCATATTTTCTTGTGTATTGAGTCAATGTGAATATTTATACTACTCTTCTGATTGGTTTTATAGTCACATTGAGGGCATTGAAATGCCATTATTTTCTTATGTACCGATTCAATATGATTTTTCAGATTACTCTTCCAATTCGTTTTATAATCACAATGATAGCACTGAAAAGCCTTTATTTTCTTATGTACTGACTCAATATGATTTTTTAAATTATTCTTAGTGTTGGTTTTGTATTTACAGTGGGAGCATTGAAATGCCCATATTTTCATATGTACCGAATGGATATGAATTTTCATACTATTCTTCAAGTTGGATGTATGGTCACAATATTGGCACTGAAATGCTCTAATTTTTTTATGGACCGAGTCAATATGAGTTTTCAGACTATTCATCCAGTTGGTTTTGAATTCACAGTGGGAGCACTGAAATGCACATAACTTCTCATGTACCAAGTCAACATGAATTTTCAAATTACTATTCTTGTAGGTTTTGTAATCACAATAAGAGCACTGAACTGCATTAATTCTCATTAAATGTATTGAGTCAATATGTTTTTTTAGACTACTCTTCCAGTTTGTTTTATGGTCACAATGAGGGCACTGAAAAGGCTTTATTTTTTTGTGTACAGAGTCAATATGCATTTTCAAATTAATCTCCGTGTTTGATTTATTGTCACAATAAGGGCATTGAAATACCTTTCTTTTCTTATGAACTGAGTCAATATGAATTTTCAGACTTTCATTAGCCGGATCTAAAAAAAATTAACAAGTCAAAAATAATAATTGGGAATGAAGACAATACAAATAATATAGAATTACATTATTATTTCATTCTTCAGAAGAAAGAAATTATATGCATTGTATAATTCTTTATCTGTATGAAGAATTTTCCAGGTGTTTTATTTTTCTGTTGGTTTCTTTTTTTAATATTTATATATAGTCCAGTCAAATGGTAGTTTGAAGTGGAAAGTTCTGGTGTAATTGTTGTTAGTGGTTTACTTTATGTTTTTTGGGGTGCTGAACACGAATCTGAAGTTGAGAAAATATAAGAAATCATTGAAAAACCATTAAAAATAATATTTTTTTAGTGGTTTTCAGCTTACAACTTGCAAAGCAATATATTCACGCAAAAAGTGGTCTAGTAGTGAAATAAAAATGAGAAAGTAACCTACAATTTATGTCTATAACATTTCTTTGTACGTTGTATGGTTTTCATGCAAATGGGAGTTAAAATATCAGGAAAATCGGTAATTTTTGAAAAAGTACCAGTCATGCACCATGACTTAATGAGTGAATTTTCAAAGAAATCTGCGTATTATTGGCTTATGATAATATATGAAAATTTTGGGTTAGAATTTGGATGGGTGCGTGAATAGATTGCTTTGCAAGTTATAAGCTGAAAACCACTAAAAAAAATATTATTTTTAGTTGTTTTTTGATGATTTCTCATATTTGCGGGGAGAAATTTTGTTGGACAACTTCAGATTCGTGTTCCACAAAAAACATGAAATAAGTCACTTAAAACTATTACACCAGAACTTCCCACTTCGAGCTCTTTTTGTGCACCATTTGACTGGACTTATAGGGATTATATTTTATATAACAATGTAGATCAGGGCTTCTTAAACTGTGGGTTGAAACCCTTAATGGGGCCATGAAGCGAAATGCAGAAATTAAATGTGAAAATTAAATTAAAACACTTAAATCTCAGTTTACAACTGAAAAGAATAATTATAAAAATTATCAATTTTAATGAACCTAAATGGATGTTAGAATATTTCAGTAATGAAATAGTAAAGGAGGGAAGTTAGATATTTTAATATTTTATTCACTTTGATTGCAAATTTGAGAAAGATTTTTGCAAGGAGAAGTCTGTTAATAAAGTTAAAGAAAATATTAAGTTTACAAAAAACATGTGAACTTTTTAAGTTACTTTTCTAAATAGTTCTAAATGACCTTACTCGCAATTTAACTTAAAAAACAATGACAATAGATGTAAAACAATGATAACAAGTTACCTGCATTATTGTCTAAATCATCAGTGGTAACCCTGACTGGTAAAGAAGCTTCAGTTATCACAAACCGCTTCTTACCATCTATAGTGACTTCATACAATTCTTTGGGTAAACCTACAACATAATTAAAGAATATATTGATTTTATAAATATTATCTATACTTATAAAATAGAGAAATAGAAAATACTTTCACAGAAGGTTTTTTTCTTGGGAAAGAATATACCTAATTAGAAATTTATGTAAAAATTAAAATATAAATTGCTTAGTGAAAACTCAAACAATTAAAAGGATAATACAAGATGATTCTCCAAAATTATTTTCAACTTTGGTCAAAAAAGAAAATGAAATTGCTTCAGTTAAAATAAAGATCAGGATAATGAAAACATAGATTTAGTGTTAATCTTATTCATTATATTGAAAGTTATTCAGTACGCAGCAATAAGGCTTATTCCTAACAACTTCTTTCCTGAAATTTCCAATAAACGGACACTGTTGTCGTGGACAATTTTCGGTTTTTTGATTTACCTTGAATTTAAAATTAATAAATTTAAGGAATTACAATAAAATTGATTTAGTCGTTAATGAGGAGAGAAAAAAATGAAGTTTAATTTCTAGCCTAGTGGAACTAATTAATAGAACCTACTGAAAACCCTAGAAGTGGTCCGAATATAGACACATGTACTAATAAAGGCAATGAAGCATTAAGTATAATAGAAACTCTATATATTCCTTTTTGTCACAGTTAGGAAGGTAATAAAGAATGCATTTTGAAAAGAATGTGGTTTTATCAATAACAGTGAGAGTTTATAAACAGTGTTGCCATCAATATCAAAATGTCCTTACAAAAACTATGCTGGATTTATGGATTGAAAACTAGACTCTTAAGGCGGCTTTCACACTGCGTGCGAGACCGATTCCGCTTGAGAAACAAATGCATGTGTCAGCATGGGGCTATTCACATTAAACGCCGAGCTAGACCGGGCAAAGCGAGACCAAGCGTTTTTGTTAGCTATGTAAACGATTGTACGCGGACTAGTAGATAATCGGCCGATCAGCTCGGTCTCACGCACAGTGTGAATACAAAAACGCTCAGCCCGGCCTTGCTCGGTATCATGTGCAGTGTGAATACAAAAACGCTCAGCCCGGCCTTCCTTGGTCTCACCCATAGTGTGAATACAAAAACACTCAGCCTGGCCTCGCTCGGTATCGCGGGCAGTGTGAATACAAAAACGCTCGGCTTGGCCTCCCTTGGTCTCACCCGCAGTGTGAAAGCTGCCTAAAAGGTGTTAGCTTTTTTTTAGAAAAGGCAAATAGATTATATATCTAGTAACTTGAGTGCATTAATACAACTTTATAAAAAACATGTAAGTAAATATATGTTTCCATTTCCGAGAAAAAGTTATAAATAACCATACTACCAACTTTATTATTGGAAACACAGATAATACTGATTCTGAGTTACCTGAACTTTGGTCTGCATCTGTGGAATCCCTGACTGGTGAAGCAGTTTCAGTTTTTACAATCCACTCCTTACTATCTGTCTCAACTTTATATGTTTCTTTGGGTAAATCTACAACATAATTAAGAAGAAAAATTATACTTTATAAGGGTCATTACTAATGTCCTGGCATTGGCGGTAGAGTCTTAGTTTTACCGGAATCTGCCATTCTCTAATTAAGTGAGAATTACTACTTAGCAAAACATTTTAACAATGTGAGTTTATCACATATCTTTCACAGAAAAAAAATCATCTGCCCTCATATCCTTCCTCGCTTGCCTAAATTTGAAATACCCTAAATAAAGCAAAATAAAAACAAGAAAATAAGTCCCACGAAGAATTTTCCAGCTAAAGCTAATTAGGTTATTCAAGGGTTCTCCCTTCTTCATAACCAGACCGGAATAGTTAGTCTGGCCCAGACAGTGGTAGAGTAAACATTCAACATCTCTCCACACACTTCTGAAACAATCTTTTCCATTACATCAACTCAACGTAGCGATGGTCATAACTTCTCAATTCATTCTCACGACCTGAGACGGCAGAGGAGGCCCTTCACCCATATCAGAGGAGGAGGTGCTTTCTGGATTCTCATTACACTCACCAACACCAAATCGCAAGTCAACTATTGTATCATAAAACTTATATATAATTTAAACTTAAACAATTTACACTCTTTATAAATTCACTTATAACTTAAACAATTACTTAAATTCAGATATCTGCTTATTTTAACTTTTTAATTATTCTTCTATTTTTCAAATCTTAATATCATTTCTATTAAACATATTTTTCTTAAAATTGTAAACTGAATCTGTCTTTTCATTATATAATCTTGCCTAACTTCTCATCTATAATTTCATCAATTTATCTCATTTATATTGGTGGACCTTTAATCCCTATGGATTTGTAGTTCGATAATTGGATTAACATCCCCTTCGGTTGCAACATCCACATACTCCAAAAAATAAAATAAAATAATCATAAGAAAACAGAAGAAATTATAATTGGAAATAAGAGGAATTCTTTTTAACGACGATGAACAACTCTAAATAGCCCCCTTCAGTCCCTGAAAAAAGTATGTTAACTTTCGAGGTGGAGCAGAGGAAGTTAATTATCAATAGTAATTCTTTGTTGTTTTTTTTAGTTTAGTTTTAGTCCCGTTCAACAGCTAATTAGGTCATTACAGGATGGGGGTTATCCGGCCACTTTACTCATCTAATCGATGAGATCATCAGTGTGAAACATATCTCACCCCGCTGGGATTCGAACTCACAGCCGGGGTTTAGACCTTGGTTTCAGAGTCGAGTGCGTTAACCCTTCGGCTACACCGGCCCCATTTATTTTTAATGAACATATTTAGACTTGACTCACATTCTAACTGCAAACCTGGAAAAACAAGTACAATGCCTAATTATTATATGCACTATTAATTATAACAACAAGGGCACATTTTAGCATAACTTTTCTTCAATGGTAAAATTGAAACTAATAGTTTTACAGTCTCCTCACTGAAAAAAGTCTGTAGGCCAAGAGTCATATTTATGAGGTGGTTACAAGGAAAGAAGGGCCACTCAGATATCTAGCCTACAGTAGTCTTACAATTAAAATACAATGTAACCCCTAACCAGCCTGGTCGGGACCAGGACCTGGCTGGTTACCCGTTTGGCCAGTTGATCCGAGGTTCTTGTGAAAAATAGAACCAATAAAAAATAACCTATATATTTTATCATATGTCATGAATAAAAAAAAAATAACAAACTCGAAAAAAAATCTTCAATCGATTGTCTATTTCGTTGCCAATCATTGATGGTACTTTTTCCAACGTTAAACTCATGACAGAGCTAATTTACCGATTCCCCGTAGTCAAGTATTTTAAGCACTTTTAACTGTGTCTCAAATGAGACCATCAAACGTTTCCGTTTACCTAACTCACTCATTTTTTTTAGAAAAGATCATAACATGTCAAAGGCAAGAAAAAAACTGAGGGAGTAACTCCTCTCCCCTTCAAGAAATTTGCTCTAACGAAATTCGGAGAAAGGCTCCAACAAAGCAACAGGCGAAGAAAATAGAAGCACAGAGATGTTAATTGATTCCTTGAAATATGTACTTAGTCCTAGAATGAAACGGGCTCCTATTTTGCCCACCACAACTACGTCATGTCCCCCCCCCTTTATTTACCAGGAAATGCCGTCAAACAATCAATGTTTGAGTCACTTGCCATCTATCATATAATAGGCCGGTTGATTCGTGACAGGTTAAGAGGGGTTACACCGTAGATTGGAGAGATAGAGTGGAGAGCCAATAAGAGATCAAGAATTGGATATCTAACCTTCTTGTTGCCAAATCTTGAGCTCTCATTGGCTCTCCTTTCTTCGATTTCCCCATGCAGAATCCATTCTAATTGTAATACTACTACAGGTTGGCATACCTATAGGTCTTATAATTAAAATTGATAGAATGATTATGAATGTAGTATTTCCACAAGCCCACCTTAAACGATCAATCAGGTTGGCAATCTGACTAAATCAGATTGACAATTTGAGTTCAATCACAAAGGACCCTATCAGTTAGAATGAACAGGGCCTATCTAGGGAGCTCGTAGGTGAGAGCGGTCCAAGCAATGCCCCCAGCATTGGTTAAACAACTTTTCGAAAGAGTTATCGCTACCAGTTTTCGGACGGGAAAATCATGGTCGACACTTTAGGTTCGATAAAAATAAAGATGTGAGACCACCCACACTTGATGTGAAAAGTTTGGTTCTCTACCCCGGGTTTATTCGATGGACCCCTCTAAGTGGTCTACCACTTAGATAGAGATGTGGTGTGTCTACCTGTGTAAATGCCCCCGGAATAAAAAAAAAAAAATCTGATTCTTAGCCAGAATGAGTTAATTTTAGCTCATTGGCAGCAAAGTACAGATAAGAAGACGAATAAGGCCCTGTTGGCCATTGCCTAGGCACTGGCCATAAAGTAAGAATGGCACAAAAAACATGCAAAGCAAAAATCATTTAAACATGCTGTGTGTCAGGTCTCATAGACCAGTGCTGAAGACTTTAAACAGTTAATCTGTTTCTTTTATAAACTACAAGTCGTTAATAAAACCCCTTCTTTGTCTAATAAACTTTAAGGCAGCTTTCACACCGAAGTAGCAAGTCGCAGGTTGCATGTGTCCAAGTAACACCGGATTATCTAAGGAGACAAGGTAATTGAACGAGAGCCTATACACCGAAGATGCAAGACTTGCATCTTCGGTGTATGGCTCTCGTTGTTTTCCTAGTTGGTTGGACCAACTAGGAAAACAAAATGAAACTGGTAGTGGGGGATGCAACACTTGCATCTTCGGTGTGTAGGCGCACTTCACACTTGCATCTTCAGTGTATAGGCTGGTTCAATTACCTCGACTCCTTTGATAATCCGGTGTTACTAGGACGCACGTAACTGCGACTTGCTACTTCGGTGTGAAAGCCGCCTAAGATGAAGGGTTATAATTTCTTCTAAACATTTAAATTTAGAAGTGTAATCTACAGTATTCCTGTTAGGAGTTGTGACAATTGCGGGAAACATTGGGGTAGAGAGCCAATGAGAGGTCAGAATCAGAATTTACTGGGAATTTAGAAGGTCGGACCAACTAGGAAAACAAAATGAAACTGGTAGTGGGGTGGTGCACATAGGATAACCTCCTAGTTGATTTATTGGCTAAATCGGATTGTATGTGCCATCGAAATTTCTTCGAGTTGGACCTCTACCTGGTTTATATACAGGAGGGTTGTTTTTCTTCAGGAAATGAGCCTCCGCTTCGCGGTGCTCCACCGCGAAGCGGCTATTGAAAATTCAAGGGTACACAAAATTTCATATGCGGGATTTTATCACCTAACCTCAAAGTGGTAGCACGTACAATCCGAGTTTACCGATTTATTTTTTCCCCAGTAAATTTGCACTATATGATAGTGCCATACTTTTTATTTTTGTCAGATTTTTGGTTGTTGGATTCTGTCTAGATTTACTTATTTGTAGTAAAACTGAGGCCATTCTATTGAACCCTAGATCTGGCGAGTTTGATTGTAGAGATTACAGTACCTGGAGCAACATGTGACGAGGTAGAGCGGTATATTAAGGCAGAAGTCTCGTCGAAGCACTTAATATCCTCATCCATCCTAATCACTCACCTGTATCAACTAACTATTAACTTTAAAATTTACTAGAATGTAATAAATAAAAAGAAGTAGAAAACAAATTAGAACCAACGTACGACAATTTTTAGTATGGAGTATGGAGGTTAGAGGTTACGCTTCCGGTCACGCAAGTCAGAACTCAGAAGGTTTTATCAATAATTAATTGTATCTGTATCAATCTCTTTAGCCTAACCTATTCAGATTAATCCATCAATCTGTTGCGGGTTAAAAAAATCCAAAATTTGCTAGACCTGCAATACATAAGATTCTAGATCATTAGAAGCCGCCTTGTCAGTAAGGGCTCATTCACACTGGGATTCCGGAATGCGATTCACGAATGCGACTCGTGTATGAGATTCAAAAAAGTATCAAGATTCAGTATCTCGGCGGCTTCTCCCCCCCCCCCCCCATTTTTCCTAGTTTAATCCCTCTTTTATTATACACTAACATATATGTATTACATTTTTAAATAATTAATTACATTATATTTAATATTGAAGCGAGCGCAAGCGAGCTTCTTACATTCAACAAACTATGCATCTTGTCTGTCTGTCTGTGTGTCTATCAGTAACGTTTACGTGTGTGACGATAACTTGAGTAAAAGTTGACCGATTTTGTTGAAATTTGGTATACATGATCCTCTTACTAATACTCAGGCTAAGTTCGTTGTACAGCGTGATCCGCCCAAGAGTTCGCGCGCAACGCTCGCGTAAACGAGAGGTTCAAAAATTAAACTGGAATTTCAGGACGGGAAAAAATTCTATCATCATCTATTCCATGAGACGAACATTTTTTTCAAATAATATTTTTTAGTAAAAACCAACAGCGACACCGCTATGAATTAATAAAGATCGCTAAAACTATTAAAGCGGACTTAAACGTTTATAATAGAGAAAACAACCATTTTACCGATATCTTACGTTCTAACGTAACAATTTTAATAAAACTTCATATACACCATCTAATGCACAATTGAAACAGGCATGCAAAATTTCAATTTGATACATGCAGTAGTTTGTTTATAGCAAAGAGATACATTTTTGAAGCGAGCGTAAGCGAGCTTCTTACATTCAACAAACTATGCATCTTGTCTGTCTGTCTGTCTGTCAGTAACGTTCACGCGTGTGACGATAACTTGAGTAAAAGATGACCGATTTATTTGAAATTTGGTATACATGATCCTCTTGCTAATACTCAGGCTAAGTTCGTTGGACAGCGTGATCCGTCCAAGAGTTCGCGCGCAACGCTCGCGTAAACGAGAGGTTCAAAAATAAAATTGGAATTTCAGGACGGGAAAAGATTCTATCATCATCTATTCGATGAGACGAACATTTTTTTCAAATAATATTTTTTAGTAAAAACCAACAGCGACACCGCTATGAATTAATAAAGATCGCTAAAACTATTAAAGCGGACCTAAACGTTTAAAATAGAAAAACAACCTTTTTACCGATATCTTACGTTCTAACGTAACGATTTTAATGAAACTTCATAGACACCATCTAATGCACAATTGAAAAAGGCATGCAAAATTTCAAATTGATACATGCAGTAGTTTGTTTGTAGCAAAGAGATATATTTTATAATAATTGAAAAAGAGATGTATGGTTAGAGGAATAGTAAGAATGCGGGGTATATAAATAGGATATCCCACAGGATATGCTCTGGACGTCCCGTGGAGGTTAGAAGGCCGGACATCGGGTCAGCCATAAGACGTCCAAAATCAAAAATTTTACCATCCAGGGGATGTGCAATAGGACAAAGTGACTGATCCTGTGGATGTCCCAGGGACAAAGTCGTGCTACTTGGGTTCATCGTGATTAATAAATTTCAATATTCAGTATTTCATTGCAATACGCTCGCTTCAATGATAGAGCCACGCGATGCCTAGTAATAGTTTAAAAGCTACCACGGGTGGTTAAGATTCATAGTCGTATTGTGAGTAGGTTTGTTTAGGAAGTAAAGCTTTGTACCGAGTACCCCCACTCTACCTCACACTACCCTCTTCCACTTATCTTCAACTATGGCATTCATCATGATTAACAAATTTCAATATTCAGTATTTTATTGCAATACGCTCGCTTCAATGATAGAGCCACGCGATGCCTAGTAATAATAATAATTGAAGCGAGCGTAAGCGAGCTTCTTACATTCAACAAACTATGCATCTTGCCTGTCTGTCTGTCTGTCTGTCAGTAACGTTTACGCGTGTGACGATAACTTGAGTAAAAGTTTACCGATTTAGTTGAAATTTGGCATACATGTTCGTCTTACTAATACTCAGGCTAAGTTCATTGGACAGCGCGATCCGTCCAAGAGTTCGCGCGCAACGCTCGCGTAAACGAGAGGTCCAAAAATTAAATTGGAATTTCAGGACGTGAAAAGATTCTATCATCTATTCGATGAGACGAACATTTTTTACAAATAAAATTTTGTAGTAAAACCAACAGCGACACCGCTAAGAAATAATGAAGATCGCTAAAACTATTAAAGCGGAGCTAAACGTTTATAATAGAGAAAATAACCTTTTTACCGATTGATTTTAATAAAACTTCATATACAACATCAAATATGCAATTGAAACACGCATGCAAAATTTAAATTCGAAGTGGGAATTGGGGGTGAGAGGGGCCCCAACCGATCATAAGAATGAAACCTTTGGGGGGCCTAAACGATGGGGTATCAATGAGTTCGTATTTTAACTCATAGGAGTCCCCTATCTCAATCAGGGCATGAGACTAATCTGACTTAATTATTTGTCTTATTCTTTAATATTTATAAATTCTGCCCCGCGTTTGAAGAAGATAAAATACTCCAAAACGGCTATTATGATTTTTGAGAAAAATAATCTTAAGCTCGCTTACTAATTTTATGCAAGATAACAATTTTTTTTTTTTTTTTTTTTTTAATTTTTATTTGAAAATTGCAACTACATAATATACACATGTTATAAGCAATTTTGATGCTTGTTGTTACAATGACATGATTGACATGAAGTGAGGGACTGTCCATTAACAGTACTCACAGATACTGACTTGGGATATTACATAAATAAATAAAAAAAATGGTTAAGTATTGTTCAATAAATCGCGTGGCCACTGCCTCTTTAGACGTCTAGGAGGATTTCCAGGAATGGTTGGTAATGATAGATTGTGGATTAAAGGATTGGGATGTTGGGATATGGAGTCATGAAAGAATTTGTATCGGGATATGGCTAGGTCGTGGACGAAAGGGACTTTAAGGTCATTGTGAAGGGTGATGTTAGAAACATAAAAAGGAGCGTTGACTATTCTTCTTAGGATTTTGGACTGTAGGGATTGGATGCGATAGGAGTTGGAACGCTTGGTGCAACCCCAGAGTTCAATACTCAATACCGTATGACCATATGGGCTTAATTATTGTGTTATATATGAGTAATTTGTTATGTGTGCTGAGTTTAGATGTATGGTGTAGAAGTCTATGTAAAAGTTTGTAGCGTCGCGGTTGCAGTCTTGTCGTTTAAGTTTCGTGTGGTGACAAGATAACAGCAAGATAACAAAGAATAATTATTTATAAATATGCCGAAAAAATAATAGGTAATATGCATTAATATGGCCATCTTAGTATTGATTAAGTTGTGAGTTTAATTAAATAGTAAATATTGCCAAGGTAAAGAGAAAACACTCGTGTAGCATTTGCTATTTATATAATATAGATGTATAGATCACAAACATTTTTGTATAGAACGACGACATAATGACGACATGACGACATTATGACGACTCTATGACGACACTATGACGACATTATGACGACACTATGACGACATTATGATGACATAAGTTATGAACTACGATATAATGACGACATGACGACATTATGACGACACTATGACGACATAATGACGACATGACGACATTATGACGACACTATGACGACACTATGACCACATTATGACGACATTATGACGACATAATGACGAAACTATGACGACATAATGACGACACTATGACGACATAATAACGGCACTATGACGACATAATATAAACACTATGACGACATTATGACGACATAATGAAAACACTATAACGACATTATGACGGCACTATGACGACATAATAAAAACACTATGACGACATAATAAAAACACTATGACGACATTATGACGACACTATGACGACATAATGACGACACTATGACGACATAATGACGACACTATGACGACATTATGACGACACTATGACGACATAGCTTATGAACGACGACATATTGACGGCATGACGACATTATGACGACATAATGAAAACACTATAACGACATTATGACGGCACTATGACGACATAATAAAAACACTATGACGAGATTATGACGACACTATGACGACATAATTACGACATTATGACGACATAATGACGACACTATGACGACACTATGACGGCATGACGACAATATGATAACACTATAACGACATAATGAAAACACTATAACGACATTATGACGACATAATGACGACACTATGACGACATGGCTTATGAACGACGACATAATGACGACATGACGACATTATGACGACATACTGACGACATAATGAAAACACTATGACGACATTATGACGACACAATGACGACATTATGACGACATGACTTATGAACGACGACATAATGACGACATGACGACATTATGTCAACACTATGACGACACTATAACGACACTTTGACGACACGACACTATGACGACACTATGACGGCACTATGACGACACTATGAAGGCACTATGACGACACTATGACGACACTATGACGACACTATGACGACACTATGACGACACTATGACGAAACTATGACGACACTATGACGACACTATGACGACACTATGACGACACTATGACGACACTATGACGACACTATGACGACACTATGACGACACTATGACGACACTATGACGACACGATGACGACACTATGACGACACTATGACGACACTATGACGACACTATGACGACACTATGACGACACTATGACGACACTATGACGACATGACTATATAAGCGACGACAAAATGACGACACTATGACGACATTATGACATGACTATATAAGCGACGACATAATGACGACATGACGACATTATGACGACACTATGACGACACTATGTCGACACTATGACGACACTTTGACGACATAATGACGATACTATGACGACATAATGAAAACACTATGACGACTTTTAGGTCCCATAGGTCCTTTAGGTCTAATAGGTCGTCATTATGTCGTCATAGTGTCGTCATTATGTCATCATAGTACCGTCATAATGTCGTCATAGTGTCGTCATTATGTCGTCATAATGTCGTTATAGTGTCATCATAATGTCGTCATAATGTCGTCATAGTGTCGGCATTATGTCGTCATAAATTCGGCATAGTGTTTTCATTATGTCGTCATAGTGTCGTCATAATGTCGTCATAGTGTCGTCATAATGTCGTCATTATGTCGTCATAATGTCGTCATAGTGTTTTCACGTCGTCATAGTGTTTTCATTATGTCGTCATAGTGCCGTCATAATGTCGTAATAGTGTAATCATTATGTCGTCATAATGTCGTTATGGTATCGTCATTATGTCGTCATAATGTCGTCATAGTGTTTTCACGTCGTCATAGTGTTTTCATTATGTCGTCATAGTGCCGTCATAATGTCGTAATAGTGTAATCATTATGTCGTTATGGTATCGTCATTATGTCGTCATAATGTCATTATGGTGTCGTCATTATGTCGTCATAGTGTCATCATAGTGTCGTCATAATATCGTCATAGTGTCGTCATAATGTCGTCGCTCATATAGTCATGTCGTCATAGTGTCGTCATAGTGTCGTCATTATGTCGTCATAATGTCGTCATAGTGTCGTCTTAGTGTTTTCATGTCGTCATAGTGTTTTCATTATGTCGTCATAGTGCCGTCATAATGTCGTCATAGTGTAATCATAATATCGTCATAGTGTAATCATAATGTCGTCATAGTGCCGTCATAGTGCCGTCATAATATCGTCATAGTGTCGTCATAATGTCGTCATAGTGTCGTCATAATGTCGTCGCTCATATAGTCATGTCGTCATGTCGTCATTATGTCGTTGCTCATATAGTCATGTCGTCATAATGTCGGCATAGTGTCCTCATGTGTCATCATAATGACGTCATAGTGTCGTCATTATGTCGTCCTAATGTCGTCATAGTGTCGTCATTATGTCGTCATAGTGTTTTCATAAAGTCGTCATAATGTCGTCATAGTGTTTTCATAGAGTCGTCATAATGTCGTCATAATGTCGTCATAGTGTCGTCATATTGTCGTCATGTCGTCATAGTGTAATTATAATGTCGTCATAGTGTCGTCATTATGTCGTCATAGTGTCGTCATTATGTCGTCATAGTGTCGTCATTATGTCGTCATAGTGTCGTCATTATGTCGTCATAGTGTCGTCATAGTGTCGTCATAATGGCGTCATAATGGCGTCATAATGTCGTCATGTCGTCATAATGTCGTCATGTCGTCATTATGTCGTCATTATGTCGTCATTATGTCGCCATAATGTCGTCATGTTGTCATTATGTCGTCGTTCATAAGTCATGCCATCATAATGTCGTCATAGTATCGTCATAGTGTCGTCATAATGTCGCCATGTCGTCATTGTCGTCATAATGTCGTCATAATGTCGTCATGTCGTCATTATGTCGTCGTTTATAACTTATGTCATCATAATGTCGTCATAGTGTCGTCATAATGTCGTCATAGTGTCGTCATAATGTCGTCATAGTGTCGTCATAATGTCGGCATGTCGTCATTTTCGTCATATTGTCGTCATAATGTCGTCATGTCGTCATTATGTCGTCGTTTATAACTTATGTCATCATAATGTCGTCATAGTGTCGTCATAATGTCGTCATAGTGTCGTCATAATGTCGTCATAGTGTCGTTATAATGTCGCCATGTCGTCATTGTCGTCATATTGTCGTCATAATGTCGTCATGTCGTCATTATGTCGTCGTTTATAACTTATGTCATCATAATTTCGTCATAGTGTCGTCATAATGTCGTCATAGTGTCGTCATAGAGTCGTCATAATGTCGTCATGTTGTCATTATGTCGTCTTCATAACTCATGTCATCATAGTGTCGTCATAGTGTCGTCATAATGTCGTCATGTCGTCATTATGTCGTCGCTCATATAGTCAGGTCGTCATAATGTCGTCATAGTGTCGTCATAGTGTCGTCATAATGTCGTCATGTCGTCATTATGTCGTCGTTCATAAGTCATGTCATCATAATGTTGTCATAGTGTCGTCATAATGTCGTCATAGTGTCGTCATAGTGTCGTCATAGTGTCGTCATAATGTCGGCATGTCGTCATTGTCGTCATATTGTCGTCATAATGTCGTCATGTCGTCATTATGTTGTCGTTTATAACTTATGTCATCATAATTTCGTCATAGTGTCGTCATAATGTCGTCATAGTGTAATCATAGAGTCGTCATAATGTCGTCATGTTGTCATTATGTCGTCTTCATAACTCATGTCATCATAATGTCGTCATAGTGTCGTCATAGTGTCGTCATAGTGTCGTCATAGTGTCGTCATAATGTCGTTATGTCGTCATTATGTCGTCATAGTGTCGTCATAATGTCGTCATGTCGTCATTATGTCGTCGTTCATAAGTCATGTCATCATAATGTCGTCATAGTGTCGTCATAATGTCGTCATAGTGTCGTCATAATGTCGTCATAGTGTCGTCATAGTGTCGTCATAATGTCGTTGCTGCTTCCACCACCTCTACGATATGCAACCCCCATGGCTTCTAAGTCAACCCAGAATTCAATACTTAAAAGTAAGAAACTAACGAGACGATTGATATGCAATTCCTCCTGGAGCATCGCAGACACTTTTATACAGATGCCTCAACGAGCGATCAGGGAACCGGTTGTGCCTTAATCCAGAACACGGAAGCGAAACAATACACCTGCTCCAGTTGGAGTTCTATAACAACAGTTGAACTGGAGGCGATCAAAAGAGCTGTTACATATGCTGTTGAAAACAATATAAAGAATATTGTGATATACACTGACTCGCAAAGCGCCCTACAGTCATTAAATAAAATGTATTCCCCGAATCCAGACGTCACAGCTATACAAAACCTTGTCTACGCCAACCAGATAACAGTAAACTACTGTTGGATTCCTAGCCATAAAAATATATCCGGAAATGACCGGACGATCCGGTGGATCTACTAGCTAAACGAGCCATCGGCAGCGGGGAAAATATCTCCACGACAGTGACTGCCAAAGACTTTTACCGAACCTTATGGTCTTCACCACTTGAAGAATGGCAAAAAGACTGGAACAGCGGCTCAAACACAAAGCTAAAATATATTAAACCCCTTATTTCTGACTGGAAGACATGCTACAGACGCGATAGACACGAAGAAATCATTCTGGCAAGACTACGGATCGGACACACACGATTGACTCAAGGATACTTAATAACCCGACAAGACCCACCAGCCTGCAGACTATGTGGAGAATTACTGACCGTACACCATTTGTTAAGTTACTGCGACAGACTGGACGAGGACAGACGAAGATTCGACCTTCCAACCTATATTCAAGAGATCCTCCAGGATGACGAGACTACCTATAGGACCTATGGACCTAATGGACCTATAGGACCTAAAAGACCTAATGGACCTAGGACCTAGGACCTATAGGACCTAGGACCTATAGGAACTATAGGCATTTAGGACCTAGGACCTATAGGACCTACGACCTAGGACCTATAGGACCTACGACCTCATAGGTCTTAGGACCTAAAACCTATAGGTCCTAGGACCTAAGACCTATAGGTCCTAGGACCTGAAGGACCAAAAGGTCCTATAGGACCTAAAGGACCTAAAGGACCAAAAGGACCTATAGGACCTATAGGACCTAAAGGACCTAATGGACCTAGGACCTAGGACCTGTAGGACCTATAGGCATTTAGGACCTAGGACCTATAGGACCTAGGATTTATAGGACCTAGGATTTATAGGACCTAGGTCCTATAGGACCTAGGTCCTATAGGTCTAAGTTCCTATATTACCTAGGACCTACGACCTAGGACCTATAGGACCTACGACCTAGGACCTATATGACCTACGACCTAGGACCTATAGGTCTTAGGACCTAAAACCTATAGGTCCCATTACCCAAGACCTGTAGGTCCTAGGACCTGTCCTAGGACCTAAAGGACCTATAGGACCTATGGACCTAATGGACCTATAGGACCTAATGGACCTATAGGACCTAAAAGACCTAATGGACCTAGGACCTAGGACCTATAGGAACTATAGGCATTTAGGACCTAGGACCTATAGGACCTACGACCTAGGACCTATAGGACCTACGACCTCATAGGTCTTAGGACCTAAAACCTATAGGTCCTAGGACCTAAGACCTATAGGTCCTAGGACCTAAAGGACCTATAGGACCTAAAGGACCAAAAGGTCCTATAGGACCTAAAGGACCAAAAGGTCCTATAGGACCTAAAGGACCTATAGGACCTAAAGGACCAAAAGGACCTATAGGACCTAAAGGACCTAATGGACCTAGGACCTAGGACCTGTAGGACCTATAGGCATTTAGGACCTAGGACCTATAGGACCTACGACCTAGGACCTATAGGACCTACGACCTCATAGGTCTTAGGACCTAAAACCTATAGGTCCTAGGACCTAAGACCTATAGGTCCTAGGACCTGAAGGACCAAAAGGTCCTATAGGACCTAAAGGACCTAAAGGACCAAAAGGACCTATAGGACCTAAAGGACCTAATGGACCTAGGACCTAGGACCTGTAGGACCTATAGGCATTTAGGACCTAGGACCTATAGGACCTAGGATTTATAGGACCTAGGATTTATAGGACCTAGGTCCTATAGGTCTAAGTTCCTATATTACCTAGGACCTACGACCTAGGACCTATAGGACCTACGACCTAGGACCTATATGACCTACGACCTAGGACCTATAGGTCTTAGGACCTAAAACCTATAGGTCCTATTACCCAAGACCTGTAGGTCCTAGGACCTGTCCTAGGACCTAAAGGACCTATAGGACCTATGGACCTAATGGACCTATAGGACCTAATGGACCTATAGGACCTAAAAGACCTAATGGACCTAGGACCTAGGACCTATAGGAACTATAGGCATTTAGGACCTAGGACCTATAGGACCTACGACCTAGGACCTATAGGACCTACGACCTCATAGGTCTTAGGACCTAAAACCTATAGGTCCTAGGACCTAAGACCTATAGGTCCTAGGACCTAAAGGACCTATAGGACCTAAAGGACCAAAAGGTCCTATAGGACCTAAAGGACCTATAGGACCTAAAGGACCAAAAGGACCAAAAGGACCTATAGGACCTAAAGGACCTAATGGACCTAGGACCTAGGACCTGTAGGACCTATAGGCATTTAGGACCTAGGACCTATAGGACTTAGGATTTATAGGACCTAGGTCCTATAGGTCTAAGTTCCTATATACCCTAGGACCTACGACCTAGGACCTATAGGACCTACGACCTAGGACCTATATGACCTACGACCTAGGACCTATAGGTCTTAGGACCTAAAACCTATAGGTCCTATTACCCAAGACCTGTAGGTCCTAGGACCTGTCCTAGGACCTAAAGGACCTATAGGACCTAGAGGACCTATAGGACCTAAAGGACCTAATGGCCCTATAGGACCTAAAGGACCTAATGGACCTAGGACCTATAGGACCTATGACCTATAGGACCTATAGGCATTTAGGTCCTAGGACCTAAAGGACCAAAAGGTCCTATAGGACCTAAAGGACCTATAGGACCTAAAGGACCAAAAGGACCAAAAGGACCTAAAGGACCTAATGGACCTAGGACCTAGGACCTGTAGGACCTATAGGCATTTAGGACCTAGGACCTATAGGACCTAGGATTTATAGGACCTAGGTCCTATAGGTCTAAGTTCCTATATACCCTAGGACCTACGACCTAGGACCTATAGGACCTACGACCTAGGACCTATATGACCTACGACCTAGGACCTATAGGTCTTAGGACCTAAAACCTATAGGTCCTATTACCCAAGACCTGTAGGTCCTAGGACCTGTCCTAGGACCTAAAGGACCTATAGGACCTAGAGGACCTATAGGACCTAAAGGACCTAATGGCCCTATAGGACCTAAAGGACCTAATGGACCTAGGACCTATAGGACCTATGACCTATAGGACCTATAGGCATTTAGGTCCTAGGACCTAAAGGTCTTAGGTCCTAGGTCCTAGGACCTAAAGGTCTTAGGTCCTAGGTCCTAGGACCTATAGGACCTATAAGACCTAGGTCCTATAGGACCTATAGGTCTTAGGTCCTTGGACCTAGGACCTATAGTTTTAGGTCCTAGGACCTATAGGTTTTAGGTCCTAAGACCTATGGGTCCTAGGTCGTAGGTCATATAGGTCCTAGGTCGTAGGTCCTATAGGTCCTAGGTCGTAGGTCCTATAGGTCCTAGGTCGTAGGTCCTATAGGTCCTAGGTAATATAGGACCTTAGACCTAGAGATGGGCGATCCGGTCATGAACTGATCAAAAGAGCTAGCTCTTGCAAGAGAGTGAGTGAGTAAACGCTCTTGAAAAAAGAGTGGCAGCTCTTCCATATAATGAGAGAAAAGGCGAAAGATATAGAGTTAGAGGTCTGAAGTCTGAGTCCTGAGTGGTTGCTTGCTGGTTGTACTTTCACTTTCTCTGGGCCCTAGGCTGGGCAATTAAATAAAATAAAATATCTGTTATGTTTCCTTTCCAGCATGCGCATTGATTTCTTACAAATTGTTTATTAAAACCATGTTTTTGAAAGTAGATACTTATCTGATTTTAAAGAAACAGATGATTAGTCGAAGGTACATAGCCCACATTATGGTTTCATATTATTTTAAACTATCTGTGCACATTAAATATAAATGTGGGCCCACTTGGAATCGAATCCGGTCCAAACAATAATACTTACATTTTCTAGTAGGAGCTCAATATTAAGATGCGAGAAAGCTATGTGCCACACTAATTGACAGAATACATTTTGGAATTATTTCTATTTCTTTATATATAATCTAAATTATGTTAATGTTAGCTCACGTAGTAGAAAGTAATGCTACAATATTATTTATTATACTCCTAAATATAAATGACATTAATAATAAAAAGTTAATGAAAATAACATTAAGGCATTTTAAATTAAGTCACGCAGAAGAAAAATTATTGTTTTCTTTTTCATATTTAGGGGTAATTTACATTTTTGGCTCCCAAAAAATAATGTCAATGTTGATTATGAGAATAAAGAATATTATTCTACAAAAACTTAACTAGGTAATTATTTACCTTGTTCTGCTATTAAGTCACGTAGAAGAGGAAAAATATACTTCAATGTATTTTTATTATATAATTTAATCTATATTATAAAAAAATATAACTATAATGTTTATAATTTTATAAAAATATAACTATAATGTTTATAATTTTCCTTTTAGTATTTTCCCTCGTCATTATTCTATTAATCTAAGTATTTATCTACTGTAGAGTATAATATAGATATTACTTATAGTGTGAAATGGGATTTTTTAAAAGGATATACCTAACAATTAATTTAGTTTTAGCTTGGTTTGTCGCCTTACTTGTAATTAACTCACTACTTCAGAAGCAGGTACGTCTTTCTTTATCACGTTTATTAACTTACGTGGAACTTATGTGGACTTATGTGTCTATAAGTTGTATAGGAAAGATTTTTTCTATTCATAATTCTCCTTAACAAGAATTTAAGGTAGTTTCTTAAGAAGTAAATCATTGTTACAACCCCGGCATTATTACAAATACATACAATATTATTAATAAGAATATAAACATAGATACATTAGGCAAAAAGCTATTATTTAAATTTTATTCTTTCTCTAAATGATGCAACTATATCTATTATTAACTGCAGAGTGAAATGTTAAAACTTTTTGATTATTCGTTGGACAATGTTAGATCATTTCTAATTTAACAAAAAACTTATTCTTCAAATGTTTTCATAAATATTAATGTTTAAATATTTACAGTGAATTAATATTATACATTCTACAAATCCTAAGTAGGAATAACTAATATTAAAATTGATAATTTTGTCCCCTACAATAAATTATATATACACTTAATACACTTACATTAATTTGGTATCAATACATGCTTTGATTGATTGATCAGCGAGTATCGGGTTGACCCCTCGTCCACATAGGGGCCAAATCGCCGGATCTGAGTGGAGGGACCCCACGTTGGGCGCCACTGTTACAGTGAGAATACATGGGCCCAGCTCAGTCGGTTATGGGCGTGGGGGTTGTGATAGAAAGGTAGGCGACAAGGTCCATTACTGGTTCTAAATCCCAAAGAGGGGTAATATATTTAACTAACCAATTGATAACCTAATACCCTTAATAACTAATATTTACAATAAGATGGCTTAGCAAACTAAATGGGGAACTGCTGCGATGAGAGCCGCCCGTTGGTGGGGTCCCTCCACTCAGATCCGGCGATTTGGCCCCTATGTGGACGAGGGGTCAACCCGATACTCGCTGATCAATCAGGCTCGGTCTGCAGCTGCGACTTGTATTACCAGCCTCCTTCAAACTTAGCACAAAACCACTTAGCTGAATTCCTGAGAAGTCCAGTGACAAGCTCTACCGCAAACGGGGACTCAATCACAGCGGCGGCGCCTGCGTCTGCGTCCGTTTCTGGGTTTCTCACTCAAACACTCACAGCCAGTGGTCAAGGTCAGGTCTAGGGACCAACTGCCGAAAGCTCCCAGTGGCACATCCCTCGGTTTCGCTATCTTGACGAACGTTGGACCAAAACAGAGAACGCTTATCTTTACACAACAAAGACAGAACCGTTCCCTGCTTTAAACCAACGATCGTCACCTTATCTCGGGCGACTGTTATACAGTATACGTAATAAAATAAACCAAGACCCTAATAATTAATACATTATGAGCCCTACGGGTTTAATATAAACTTAAAACCGTAACAATCTGTAACCTGTAAAATCTATCGCCCTTCTTCACCATGACAACGGGGTTGGACCTTTTCAACAATAAGAAGGTTCAATTAATGATATCCTCAGCAAGTAATTTATCGACTTCGACACGGATGGATTATTCGATCTAGATACACGATATATATAATCTTTGATGAATTGTTTATGGTCACCAACTTCTATCACGAGTTGAACGTCTGGTTTCACTGACACACCGAGAAATTATGATCATTCCTTAGACAGAAATGATGACGTAGATAAATTTTGAATACCAGAAAGCGATTTTTTTTTAAATTTGTGGAATTCAAAGAAAATTTGAATTTCTTTCCACGCATCTCTGAGAAAGTCCATACATCTTTTCATTTAACATTGACTTCACGACATACTAAATACTAACTCCTTCTTAAGCCCTTTCATCCCGAATAGGGATCTGATGTCGGTATGGTGCCAGTCGGTGAATGGTCTGTATATGGTAGATGAGTGTTTTCCAAAACGTATCCACCTTAATCGAGTTCTTGCAAATACCTCTGTCCTCTGTAGTTGGCATACACTCCGGTTTTCCGAACTTCACACGTGGGATCACACGGCAACAACTGTGGTAGCCACCAGTGTTTCAAATTGTCACTACATTCTATCGTCAGATTTCTTATTTGCATTGACCAACAACAGTCTCAATTGTGAGTTGTGAGATAAATGATAAGGATCAATGTTAGCAATATGGATTGGCACTCTTCTCTTGAGTTTCACTAGAGTGAAAAATAAACACTTGAAAACCTTCCTTCCTGTCACAGTGTTTTGTGGGCTTTTGGCTCTACAACCCCGCCAAGGACGGCCAGAACGGAAGCCAGAACGGTTAAAAAAATAATGAAATTAACAAAAATTAAAGATCTTAGATAAATTAAGATGAGGCATGTCAGCTATACAAGTGGCAAACGAATTTTTAATCTTAATTTTTATTTGTTTTAGTATAATTCACTCAAAATATTAAACTATGTCGTAAAACTAATGGTGTCATTAAATGCAATTAACTTTACCTCGTAGACACAACCTCTATTTCCCATACATTTAATGACAACGATTTTTTCAAGTTTTTTTTTGTATCGTACCATCGCGAAATATATGGATTGACAGCAATTATTTCAATAAAATATTCAAGGAAGAAGGGAAAAGTTTAACAAATCACGTAATGATGAAGTTTAAATATAATGTAACAATAGATTGGAAGGGAGGGGGCGAGGGGATGTTAAGACCGAAAGACGACACCAAGCCATAAATGGTTGCGTGTCACTTTTTGTGCTATTCATGGTGTCGATCTAGACCCTGTTTGTCTTTACATAATGCACAGTCAGTGTTTTATCAGTGTTTTTTGCATGTTTCTTACTTAAATGACGCAAAATATTTAATAATAAAATATGAAACAGTGGTAATTATATCACTTGATTTATTGATAAAATATTAAACGAGAAAAATAAAACAAAATTGGGGTATAAGACCAGGATATTAGTTCTCTCTAAACCTCCACGTGGATTACTTGGAAAATCATGTTGGAGGACTTGCGGATAGCTTTAAGTGAGGGTGTAGTCCAGGTTTTAGGCGTGGAATTGAACAGGTATCATGAGCAATTGCTCTTCGATTATTCCAAGAAAAAACTGGTGCGACCAGGTATGTTGTACTTTTCCGGCTCCTTAATGAGACTTGCTCCAGAACATATATTTCTCACTGTCGGCTATAATTTGTTTCTCTTGACGACCACGTTAACCACTTTCATCTTAATCGCTTTTACCGCTCTCTTTCTAAGTATGGACTTTAAAGAATTAATCATGCTTGGCCTCCTGGTCGTCCTTCAACTTATCGGGTTAACGTCTCATATTAATTACGCATATAAGCGTTCGGATGTGGTGGAAATGATGAAAATCCAGATGGCGTTGCAGGGACAGCGTGTTGCCGACGTTTCGACTTCGGCTAAGCCGTTGTGGATGTTCTTTAAGAAGTACTGGGCTCCTTTGATGTGGAGTTCCTGGGGCATCTACCTGGTCGCCGTTCCGGCCTACCGCTATTATGTGTTATCGGACGCCTTTTCCCTGCCGTTCCCAATGTGGTTCCCTTTTGAAACTCGAAATTTAACGGGGTTCCTCTTGGCATTCTTCTTCCAAATATTGTCCGTAAATTGTTTTTGTGTTCAGGCCATAACTCTACTGCCGTGTTTCTTTTACATTACCATGTGTATTACGAAGGAATTTGAAGTTCTCATTGATTCCCTGCAATCGATTCACCATGACTTGGTCGTTGAGTTCCAGAGGCAACTGGTAATCCAAGTCAACAGCCGCTCGGCCAAGAGTATATTTTACCTCTACAGAGATCCTGGATTCATTGCTTGTTTAAACAAACGCTTGCAGAAGATCGTAGACCGTCATGCTTTGATTCTCAAGTAAATATTGTCGATAAAATAAAATAAATATTTACAGTGGAACGATTAATTGGAAAATACCTAAAATACAATAAGAACTAGCTGGATTCCCGTGATTCTACAGAGTGTTATTTTTAATTTTATATTAGCTAAGCGAATATATCTAATTTCCATCTATGAAAAAATATAATTTGTAAATCTCTAATTTACGATCTAATTTACTCCCCCGATTCCTCATCGCATATATAATGTAAAATTTGGATTATCTTGTAATAATACATGCTTATCTACTTTTACTTCCAGGAGAAGTCATTTACCAATTATTAACGTCCTAGCTAGAGAAATCAGCTTGGACACTATACTGATGGTACGTTCTCGTAACATCCTTAATATATAGGATGAATTTCAGCATTGAATTAATCAGCAAGAAATGATAACATATGACTGAAATAACCAAGAATATTTCTGTTCTATAATGTTAAAATATTGCGTCAGTTTTTGACAATAGCTTTATAGTTTGGCAACATAAGGAAGACTATGATGTACTATGTTGCAGGGGCGTGGATACCATGCAGACGACGATCGCTGTTCCTCTTACTGTCAACCTGGGATCGGCGGCGTTTGTCCTCGGATTTGCACTTTGTTTCCTCGCTAGCGTGAGTTTCTTCTATACTAGACACATATCATGTACAAGCCATTCTACGTAAGTACCTGTGTAACTTGTATGCTGGGAAAATTATTTAGCTTACCGTTTTAAAAAGAAAAAGGTGACAATGAAAAAAAAAAAATTGTGCACACCGATGTATGTGGGCCATTCCAAGTATACAATCACCGTTAGGGGCACGATTCTTCGTCACATTTATAGATAATGCTCAATAAACTAAAGTATACTTCACAAAGCACATAAACGAAATACTTGAAACATTCGAGGAATACAAAAATGAAGTTGAAAAAAGTTTCTTATCCAAATGGTAAAAAATATCAAATATCTTCAAAGTGACAACGGCGTAGCAGAATATTATTCAAAAGAGTGAAAAATAGGTAAAAGAGTGGGAAATTCAAAGAAGGCTGACAGCACCATACACACCGCAGCAAAATGGTCTAGCGGAGAGAATAAATAGAACATTGTTGGAACAAGCTAGATGATTATTACTAGAAACCTACTATGTTTTAGGCTGAAAGCATAAATACAGCAAATTATTTCTTAAATGAACACTTAAATAAGCAACTTCTGTTCACTAAATAGGTCGGAAATGCGCCATCATTACGCCACCCACACGTATTTGGAAGTAAAACATTTATACTGAAAAAACAACCTTACAGTAGAGGAAAATTTGAACCAAAAATAGATGTAGGAATATTTATAGGATAATCAGAAATATCAAAAGCATATAAAATTTGGAATCCTAGATTACACAAAATTATTATTTCCAGAGACGTAACAATTTTAGATAGCTACAAAAATTTAAAAAATAGCAAACAAAGATGAATGAAAATTATTAGAAGAAAATGAAGAAGTCAAAAATATATATGAGGAAGAAATTGAAAAATACAAACAGGAAAGAAAAAGAAAAGGCCAAAGAAACATCTACACAACAACTGGGGAGTGTTGGAATGACTCGTGACAACACAGATGACAAGTTTATATTTATTGCAGTTTACTGTTGTGTGGAATTATAAAAATAATCCTATATTACTAGAGGTCGACCAAGAAGTCATGGAAATGTGAGGAGTGCGCTAGTGTCGTCATCTACAGTCAGTTTTTGATATAATAGACCACGGTCAAAAAACACAGTGTTGTTCTTTTGTTATTAATAATTTTATTTTTATAACTTCTATATTTTTTTAATATTTTATGCAACAGGCAACACTGTACCTGATAAGAAATTACTAATAATGTACGATAATATCTTTATATTATTATTCATAATAATATTCTTTCAATTTAAATCGATTTTCTTCTTTCATAATCTATTATTTCTTCCTCTTTATTTCTGAGTTATTTGGATTTAGGACAGGTGTGACTATAATTCGTAGTGTATAAAAACAAACAAAACAGGAAACCTAACAGATTGGAAACCTTCTTGTTGTTGTTATTCGTGAGATTTGACGTAACTGCGCATGTCATACAAACTAGAAATGAGTATTGTCTTAGCACCCGACTGTACTGACTTCGGCACTACTCGGAAGTTCCGATTTTAAACGAAGTTAAGCTTTCCGTTTATCCCGTGTTCATGACTTCTTGGTCGACCTCTAATTGTTTATATCATAGTTTTAAGTTTTAATTCTATCAAGCTCGGAAGCAAAATTAAAAATAGTCCACCAATTAGTGTGGCGCATAGCTTCCTCGCGTCTTATTTCGTATAATTTAATGATTTTATGATTTCTCTTTCTTAACAATTTTTTGACAAATTTATTTAATTTTCCCCCTTTTTATAAATCTGTAAATTTTTTACATGAATTAAAGTATCATGTAATAAACTGTTATTTTTATTCACACCTTAAAATGTCTATCTCTACTCAACTGATCATATTACAACAAGGTGTTCTTAAAATTTACGTTTATCAATTTAGCAAAATTTAAAGAGCTTAGACGGTTGAAATTAATCTGGGGCTATCTATGGGCTATGTACTTTCAACAAACCACCAAAATTTCATCAAAATCTGATGTGTACTTTATGTTTTATTATAGAAGAAAAAAATGCTTGCGTTACTTTCGTTAAGCTCGGAAGCAAAATTATGTTATTTTATTTTCTTTTTAATTTAATTCTTATTTAACCGAAAGATGTTTTTCCTCTCATAAAAGTCAATAATACGTACATGTAATATATTATATGACTACTGTATGTCCTACATATAACTGATAAATGACTTTGTTTATCAGGAATCTGAAGATTTCTCCAACAAAGTTTCTATTGCCATCATTACAGTGATCAACACGTTTATCATAGCGATCATTTGCTTCGTGGGCCAAAATATTACTGACGTGGTAAGTATTTTAAGTTTTAACTTGTACACGCACACACACACACACACACACACACACACACATATATATATATATATATATATATATATATATATATATATATATATATATATATATATATATATATATATATATATATATATATATATATATATATATATAAGTTATAATTAAAGAACAGTAAAGTGACTTTTTAAAAAGACTTTTAATAATTAATTACAACAAAATTTGAACACCAAGTGATATCTTATAACTTCTGTCTTAAGTTTGGGTGCTTGTGTTCTGTACTAGGGTGAGAAGGTGAGGAAGGAGCTATACTTCGTTAACTGGTACGACTGGCCTGAACCCATGAAAAGATCACTCAGGATTATGCTGGAAAGGACGCTAAACCCACCAACTCTAGGTGCTGCGTATTTCGACATTAAAGCTAACTGCGATACATTTGCAACGGTTTGTATTTCACGTATTTTCTAACTTGGATTTACATAAACTGCCTGTTATTTATGTTTTTAGTAATATTATTGTTTTTAATTATTTGATTTTTTTTAAAATTTCAGATTTTGAACAGTGCATATTCTTTATTTAATTTGCTGCTTGCCTTTAAAAAATAAGGGATTTATAATTATTAATTACGCGCTTTTATTTTTAACTTCAGTCCTTCGTCAGGTACAACTTTTGTGATACATTTTTAATGGAAAAAATAAAAAATAAAATTAACATAATTATATTTTACACTATAAATTGTTTTTGAAAATGTATTAACTGTATTTTATCTTATTATAATTCCAAAATATATCCCCCATAACTTAAATGTTATATTTTTTTTATGGATCAAGATTGTCTACAAATCAACATTATTATATATATATATATATAAATATATATATATATATATATATATATATATATATATATATATATATATATATATATATACATTTTTGTGTATTGAGACGTCTTTTTACAAACCATACATTTTGGCGTCCCCATGAAATAACCACATTTTTGATAATTTGATTTTAATTATAAGGTACTGCGGGTTAATATAGAGTTTTGATCGCAAAAAAAATTAATATATATGTTTATTAGCAATATACATTTTCTCATAACTCCGCTTATATTTCTACACCATTATGACAACTTTTTAAATTACCGCCGATGTGGCACTATATGTATATTCTGTCCACTGATAAGTTAATATCACGTCCAACTGTATATACTTTTAGTAAACTGCACCAATAAGACGTCCAGCGGTGTTGCCAAATCCTAATTCATTTGTATTTGGTATATAATAGTCCAGCCGTTATATACTTAACCTTCGAGCACATGAACTTCAAACTCTTCGAGCACATTCTTGTACACATGAACACTCGCGTAGCGGTATTTACACCGCCATCAGCCGCCATTAAAATCCGATTTTAATGTGAAATGTTATTGTTTAATGTTAATTTTAATAAAATTATTGTTATTTTGTTTATTGTGTAAAAACTATTAATAGCTTTAGAGATCTTTATCACTTCATAGCGGTGTCGCTGTTGGTTTTACTAACAAAATGCATTTGTAAAAAATGTTTGTCTCATTGAATAGATGAAGTTACATTTTTTTCCCGACCTAAAATTCCAATTTTAAATTTGAACTTCACGTTTACGCGAGCGTTGCTCGTGAACGCTTGGACGGATAACGTTGTCCACCGAACCCGTCCTGGGCATTGGTACAATAAACATGTCTACCAAATTTCATCAAAATCGGTCGACATTTACTCAAGTTATCGTCACACGTTTCATAATTCGCGGACACACAGACCGGACAGACAGACACGAGACCAAAAATGTTCCCTGATGTCTGAAACGGATTTCTGTCTTGGAATTTGTAAGTTAATTATCGCGAGGGTGCAAGTGATTTTTACTCCCAAGGTAAATACAAGATTTTACCTCCAGAAGAAAGAAAAAAATATGGATACATTTTAATTTTAAATTACGTTATTTAACAAAAAATATAGTTAGATATAATATTAACAATTCTCTAAATAAGTTTAATCACGTTAAAATTAAATTATAGATAATAATTATTTGAATTTCAATGCTAAAATTAAATGGGAGAATCAGCTGGAAGCTGAGTCGTGTATATTGAATGGCGCTGACAACTGATGTATTTAAATATGGATTAGTTAATCTACATTTAGAAAAAATTATGTTTCCATGTTTAACTTGTTTGTTTGTTTTACTGATGAATCACTATGGCAACCGTTGTGGAGGTTACATGACATGTGTGAAGATGACATTATAGATTTCGACATTAAACAAAAGTTAGTAAATGAAATGTGTATTAGCACCAACCTAATTTACTTGTGCTTTATCTAGGGCAACACTTGAGGGAATCATGAACTTTCATGATAACTCCCTTACTTATTTTTAATTACTCCCTGTTTAACCCGACCGGGTGCAATGAGTAACTTCCCTCCCTATAAACTAAGGAGGAAAGATCACTTTTTCTCCCCGCTGGAGGTAAAAATTATTTTATATGTATATGAATGATAAAATTGTGGACAGACTGACGGACAAACTCGAACCAGAAATGTTTCCTGGTGAGTGCAACGGATTTCTGTATTGGAATTTTTGAAATCGAAATTGGTGACATAAAAATGTTTGTTCTTCAGAACGATTACATAACTTCAATTAAAAAATAAATCAATAACACTGCCCAAATATATACGTGAATAAATCATGTTCCCGTTTTCTTCCATTAAAACTCGGTGTAAGGGACGGTTTTTTTTTATACTAATTTGTGAAGTTCACATTATTACTTTTACACAACATATTGAGAATTTGTTTAGTATTAAGTAATTAATTTTTATTATAACCTTAAGAAAAATGCTGGTATTTTTGCAAATACTGGGTGTATGATTATAATTATTATGTGTTCATGACAGTGCAATAAATATTTAAATCCATTATATAGTACCGTTAAATTGATGCTTGTAATATTTAATTATTTTATTAATTAGGCTAATAAATAAATAATTTTAAATAAATTATTAATTTCCCCTTTGTTCAATCACTCTTTAAAGAGAAAGCGAAATACATAATATAAGCAATAAGCAAAGTCAATCGACAGAGATGTATGTAGATATGACTAGTTAAGTTTGAGGAACACATTTCCTTATCAAGTAAAGCTAATTCATATTCACATCAGATTAGATAAGATAACTCTACAAAACTCGTAATCAAATTATACTTTTCGTCACAATCATCCCAGATTTTATATTACTACTACTATTTGTACTCAAATAATAATATTACTAGGCATCGCGTGGCTCTATCATTGAAGCGAGCGTAATGGAATAAATATTAGATAGTTAATCATGATGAGTTGATATTATAAGAATATGCAAGTAATAGAGAGTCGTGCAGTGGGGAGAAGGGTTAATTCTACAATTCCTTAACTCTTCTACACGTCCCGGCCATTCCACTTCAAACCAGTGGCGGATCCAGGACCTAATTTCGGGGGGGGGGCAATCCATCCAACACCGAGGGGTTTTCGGGGTATGAAATACCCCTCAAGAAAAAGAGGGGTCCAGGGGAAAAATGTATAAATTGTGAATAGAAATTTGTGTTTTACTCTTAACAAACTTAAGAAAACATTTAAAGTAAATACGGCTCAAAATCTTTCGAATAACTAAATTTAATTACAACTTGAATGAAATAATTGAGTTTTAATCACAATGGTAGAGTAAGGTTTCATGATTTATGGAAACAAACTAGAAACTGCTACAAGACCGCTGAGAGGATTTCCGGGCCCCTGGGCAAGTTAGCATTAGGGCCCCTTTGAACAAATAACGGTGGGGGTCCGGGGGTCCTCCCCCGGAGAATTTTTTAAAATGTAAGTGCAAAAAGATGAGTTTTAGGGGGGTTCTGGGGGCAAGTTTGTCCTTACAGGAAAAGATGTTTGGTGGGGACGAATTTCGGAGTTTAACTAAGATGGATTAAAAAAAAAATAATAATAATTAAGTTGTTTTGTAGGTGATAAGTTTCATTAAAACATCTTCTTTTACACTTAGTATAATATAAAATAAAACATAATATAAATTGTTTGCTAAAATAATGAGATTAAGAGTAAGCAAATAAAAAAAAAAACTAAAACACATTTTATTTTTAAAAAATGCATTACAAGTAAAAATGTAAAAGTTATTAATATCAGATTGGTAATATGATTTATCTGTCAGTTTCTCTCCTGTAAATTAACATTGACCATATTGAATAAGATGAAAACATCACAATAATCTTAGTAACTAAATGAAACACAAGAATTCAAAATTCCATACTCATGACACATTAGGAATAATTTTAAGTTTATTACATTCAGTGGCGTAGCTAAGGCATAGGCAGGGGGCTTCTCGCCAAAACAAAAATGAAAAATAATTGCGTTTAGAACTGAATGGGCCCCCTGACAGTGGCGTAGAAGTAATATTCCATGTTAGATTTTATCATATGCTCTAAAGGGGTCCCCATCGACATTAGTACAAAAATATAAGTTTCATGTTTAAGGCCCGAATAGTCACGCCACTGATAACAATATCCTCCTTGCCTTTTTGGTTGTAATAAAACCAGGGTCGCCCGCCCCCCAGAGGCACGGACCCCGAGGGGCCTGGGCCTCTGGGAATTGCCCCCTCTGCCCCCCCCCCCCCCCCCCGTTGGTGGCCCTGAACTGCAACATATGCATTTTCTCAAGCGTGGATCTTGTTGTTACCTGTTTTATAGTGTACGTGTACATATTATCAGGACATGCAAAATAATTTTGTATATTATTGTCTCTCGGGGGGGGGGGGGGGCACTTGCCCCCTTTGCCCCCCCCTTGGATCCGCCACTGCTTCAAACTTAAGAATACGGGGTGGTTCCCTTACCACTAGCCGCTGTACTACTACCAGACTCACTATCTATCAACTCATCATGATTCATGATTATCTATTTTTTCAATATTCAATACATATTTATTACCATACGCTCGCTTCAATGATAGAGCCACGCGATGCCTAGTTACTATGTTACATTAATTGAAGCGAGCGTAGCGAGCTTCCTACATTCAACGAAATATGCTCTGTGTCTGTGTGTCTGAAACGTACGACGATAACTTGAGTAAAAATTGACCGATTTCGATTAAATTTGGTACACACGTTTATTTTACCAATGCTCAAGACGAGTTCGTTGGAAAACTTTTTCTGCCCAAGCGTTCGCGTGCCACGCTCGCGTAAACGTGCGCTTTAAAATTAAAATTGGAATTTCAGGACGGGAAAAGTTTCTATCATCATCTATTCGATGAGACAAACATTTTTTTTTCAAATAACATTTTTCAGTTAAACCAACAGCGACACCGCTATGAATTAATAAAGATCGTTAAAACTATTAAAGCGGACCTAAACGTTAAAAGATTGTGTGGTTAGAGGAATAGTAAGAATGCAGGGTGGCTCCCTTACTACTAGCAGCTGTACTACTATCATACCCTATATCTATCAACTCATCATGATTCATGATTATCTATTTTTACTTTCTCATATTTTCAATATTCAATTCATATTTATTACCATACGCTCGCTTCAATGATATAGCCACGCGATGCCTAGTAAGATAATAACATACGTATTAACTAAAATGAATGTTCATAAAGAAAAAATAGTATTTAAACAATACAGTGTGGCCTACGGACCCTCGCTGTGTGCTGACAAGCACACACTTGACCTGTTTATTTTATATTTGTAAGGTTTATTTTGTAAAAATTGTATATTGCCTTTGAACCAATGATACTCATTTATAGAGCTCGTATTTTTATGTTTTGCACATTATATTACTATTACTGCAAAATTCATTTTAAGCTTCTGCACAAAGTACAAAAAGAAACCTAATATAACGGCTCTAGCTCTGTCTGTGCGTAGCTTGTTTCTATTAATAAACTACTATAGCTAGGAACGAAAAATTCAGCACTCAGGTGCATCTCGGCATTTGTGTCAACTGGACACTTTTTCGATTTTTTACACTTAATATTTTCAAGATGGCGGCCAATAAGGCGGGTGACTAAAAAAAAAATGTTTTAGACATTTGATATATAACATGTCATATGGTGTCTAAAACATTTTTTTTTTGGTCACCCGCCTTATTGGCCGCCATCTTGAAAATATTAAGTAGGTATTAAGTGTGAAAAATCGAAAAAGTGTCCAGTTGACACAAATGCCGAGATGCACCTGAGGGCCGAATTTTTCGTTCCTAGCTATAATAGTTTATTAATAGAAACAAGCTACGCGCAGACAGAGCCAGAGCCGTTATATTAGGTTTCTTTTTGTACTTTGTGCAGAAGCTTAAAACGAAATAAAATCACCATCTATGTAAAGAAATGTATAGTATTGCATCTAATGCACAAACATATGAATTTAATAGTAAAATGTGCAAAATATAAAAATACGAGCTCTATAAATGAGTATCATTGGTTCAAAGGCAATATACAATTTTTACAAAATAAACCTTACAAATATAAAATAAACAGGTCAAATGTGTGCTAGTCAGCACACAGCGAGGGTCCGTAGGCCACACTGTATTGTTTAAGTAGTACCCTATTGATGGTGATTTTTAAAATGCTAAAAAGCTTACTTTGAACTATCCTATGGGACTGGGTCTGATTTTCTCAAAACACATAAACAAACTTCTGATAAAGTATTATTTTGCCACTGAACCGGGCTACAACCATATAAATACATCGAAAAGACCATAATTATGAAAGAAAACGTATTTTGTGAATAAAAAATAAAATATCTTTTTCGAAATTTCAAAAAAGTGGTATCTTTACTTTTGGTCGAAGAATGTTGAATGTCTTTACTTTTGGTTGAAGAACGAATAAAGCCAAACAGCTGGTTTTAGTGGTTTAGGAAATTTTATCAGTTTTTTTTTTTGTCAAAGGGATTTTTCTCTAGGATGCGTCGTTTCGGAGTTATAATCGAAAAACTAAAACAACTTTCGATTTTTTATGATTTTCGCCATTTTATTATGGTGAAGCCAAATCCGAATCTCGTCAATAATGAGATTTTCAGATTCAGCACCTCAAAAAAGTAAAGATCCGTCAAGAAAAATTCTTCAGCAATTTTTTCCTGTCCAAACTACCAAATGACTGGACTATTAGAATAGAACTGGCAAGAAAAAAAGTCTAGTAGGTTGATTCACTCACACCTTATCACAGATACAAGCGTAAAGGGTTTGAATGTTGGAGGTGGGGTATTGGGCGGCAAAACCTTGCATTGTTGCCCGATCTGCGGAGTTCCGATTATCCGTCGACTGTACAAAAATATACATTTCTAGATATACATCCACAGCACTACCGCCCCTATAGGAAATAAGTCAAACTAAAAATATACATTTTTTTTCAATTTTCGACCATTATTACTTCCCTCTCAGATTTCAAACATAGCTTATTTGAAGCTTTTAGAACGAAATTAACACGGGTTGTAAAGTGACGTCCGGTATACGGAGTTCATATTGTCCCGGACGTCATATTGATGGTAAATCCCTAATGTATGGACGTCATAATGGTAGGAAGATATATATATATATATATATATATATATATATATACATATATATATATATATATATATATATATATATATATATATATATATATATATATATATATATATATATATATATATATATATATATGTATATATGTATGTATATTGATCTGTAGAAAATCTTTAACCACCAAAATAAAATTAGTTTAGAGGAAATTATTTTTGTATACTACCAGAGTTGATTGCGAATACTGTCAGTCTAAAGTTAATTTGACAATTCAACAACTTCTATATATATCACTCCTACATCTACATCTATTGTATAGTAATTTATACACTATAGATATAGCAGCCTTGACTCCTGCTATAAATCAGTGGCTAGGTATATTACAATCACGTAGGCTAAGAATTTTTTTTCCATTTTATTTTTATATTTCACCTTACATAAAAATCGTGATTATTAATTTGTTATATGTACTACTACAACTTTCCTTGCTTACGTTATCCTAGGAAAACACAGATAATAACCAACAGGAGAATAGAACCATTACTCCCTAAAGTAATGGTAAGCAATTAGAATAGGCCAATGAAACCGTCTATTTAGGTTAGTTGGTATTATTTAAGAAAGCAACGTGAAAAGATATTGGTTAGAAAACAAACAATAAGCAATCAAAAATATCTTAGGTTTGTTTATTAGTTATTTATAGTGTATAATAATAAAATGGATGCCTTTTTGCATGGAATAAATAGCCTCCAAACTGCGATATGCTGGTAATTTTATTCAATAATGGAATGAATCCTTTATAATAAAGTCCTGAATCTTTCAATGAAGGCTTTGCAAAAGTAACTCTAATATTTAAGTAGTACTAATATTTAATTTTATCGCTTGCCGCTTGCCCTACATGATTGTAGGATACCTAGCCACTGACTTCGGTAATTTCGGATTGTACGTGCCCCCACTTTGAAGTTAGGTGATAAAATCCCACATATTAAATTTAAAACCTTAATTTTGTGTACCCTTGAATTTTCAAAAGCCGCTCCGCTCATTTTCTGAAGAAAAACAACCCTCCTGTTTATATTTCACCTACAATCCCTTACATAAGAATCGTGATTATTAATTTTTTACAACTAAAACTACAACCAGGTAGAGGTCCAACTCAAAGAAATTTCGAGGGCACGCACAATCCGAATTAGCCCTGATTTCTATCATGAGCCCCGTGCGGAACGCGGGGTGAAGGTTAGTAAATTGATAAATCCTTAAATAGTAACCTTGATAAATCTAGGTATTTCATTAATTATAATTACATTAGGTACATGATATTATGTTAATCGCTTCATTACCATTACATTTTTAAAATTAAATTGAATTAAAATTGAATTGCCATCATACAACTTGTATGATGGGTATGTAAAAACATTTATTTGGTAGAAAATAATGCACCCCCAAGAAAGCATAGCTTGAGGGTGGACAATTCTTTATCACCCGATAAAGAATTGTATAATATATAATACATTACTATTTATATAATAACATGGCTTTAGCCGTATGCTAAAAATTACTTATATGATTATTTTTTTATCTACATTAACGCCTTAACTGTCTAGTTTATTTTTTTCTATTTAGCTTTACTAAGCAAGTATAAAAATATACTAAGACTAAAAGAACTCATATAATAATTTCAAAGATATTATAATAATTTTGTGTATACTAACCAGCAACACAGTCATGTATTGACTGCAATAAACTGTTTTAAAAATAATTGCTTAGATTTTATATAATATCTAAGCATTACAATCATTATATTATATAGTTATGCAATCGCGTTGTGACCATCCCCCCAGCAGAGTGGCGCAGTGGAAGCGTGCTGGGCCCATAACCCAGAGGTCCGTGGATCGAAACCACGCTCTGCTACTATTTTTTATCCTCTAAATACATTTAAAGAAAAAATATGCTACAGCATGATGAATTATGAATTCAGTACTACTGTTCACTATAAATTACAGTACTGCTGTTAATATAAATGAATTATTATAAATTGATTCAGGATCCTGTGCTTATATATTAAATTTGAATTCTATAAAAAAAAAAAAAAAAAAAAAAAAATGTAGGTATTACATAATATTTATTTATTTTATTTAATTATTTGAATTTTGGTAGTATTTTGAGATGCAAACAAACTTTGAAGTTTAACAAAAGTATCGTACTAATTAATAATTATTATGTCCGCTAATAACTTTTAAACTAATTAATGGTTTATTTATTTCCTTATTTTTTCCGGTTCCAACGATATGCTATTTATCAAAAACGTATTTATACTTTAGGTATTATTAACTGTCAAAGTATCAAAATTCAAAACTAACTAACTACCAAAATGACGTCTAATATCAAACTTAAATTTGGTTGATTTGTTTGTCATACAGAGAGGTACATTCGTGCTAATTTTCAACTCGATCGGGCTAATTTTTTTATTTTTTACGTTTTTTTAAAATATTTTTGCTGACTCAACAAACTGGGTTCAAGTTGGCGGAAAATGTTGATTTTCTGGGAGACACAACTAGAAGTAAAGACTGATTTTTTTTGCCAAGTTTCAAGTCTCTAGTCTCTAGGTTAAAAAATACCCTGGACACTACGATGGTAACACACATACAGACGTTATGTTGAAAACCACTCAGGAGGTCTTAAAAACACCCAAAACGGATAATTTTATTACTTATTACTTTTCCTACCATAGGTGAGGAAAAGTAATAAGTTGTTTCGTAAATATAATATTTAATAACTATTTATATGCAGGTGGATCCTATTGCGGGTAAAGAATATATCTAAAGATACTTAAAAAATAACTATATACTTAAAGAAGGGTACACATAAGATCGATCATAGAATGTTTTATAATAATATATAATAATGTTATTTGTTGTAATGTTCGGTGAAGTGTAAAATATTTGTTGTATTCTGAAACAATATTATAAATCATTATTCAAGGCAGTGATTATAAAAATTGCCAATAGATAGCATCACACAAGTATTTTTCTTACGGAAAGAACTATTTATTACATTATTCGCTTTTTATTAAATAATTTTATTTACAAAATATATAAATATAATAATGACCATAAATAGGCGTTTTAAAGAGATAACTTTATTGGTAATAACACCAGATCTAATTACGTACGGAAATTATACCAGCGGTGCAGGCAAGAGAAAAGACGTGATTTTATTAAGCTAATTATTAAGCTAATTTCCTTGTTCCTCTCTCCATAAAGAGTGTGTAGTACCACACCTGTTTATCCCATTTCTTCCAACAAGAATTCCCACTTACCGAGGTCGTAAACATCAAGGTTGACGAAAATACGAATTATTTTAAGTGGGATTGGAAAAAGTTAACACTTATGCTTTGTTATTCATTCATCATTTGACTGTTAAGATTTAAAATAAAGAAAAATCCTATAAATTGATAATGTATAATAGAGATCTAATGAACAACTTTGTCATATACATTTAATTAATCTATTAATTAACATATTTATAAAGTGTTCAACAGGCGATTGTTAACATTTGGTTTTTAATTTTCAGCTGTGTCAGAATTATATTTTCATATTTTTCCAGGAAAACGACTTAGGTTTTTAGGGAGGCAGCACTTCTAAATATCGAGCTTCAATTTATTTATGGATTTCGTCTCAGGGTATGATTTTTCTGTACCTGTTTGTCAGATTTCAATTGTTTAGTCTCTACGTGCTTTCAAAACACACAATGGTTGACAATTTAACAAATTGCATGAGTCGTTAACCAGCTTAATCTCCGAACCATTTATTATAATGACGTTAAACAAACTCCTTTACCCAAGCAGCACGACTTTATCCCTAGAATATCCACTAGACCAGTCACTTGGTCCATTGGCATATCCCATGGAGGGTAGAAATTTTGCTTTTGGATGTCTTATTACCCGATTTCCACCCTTCTAACGTCCTTGGGACTTCGTTGGGACGTTAGGGACTTATTCTGGATGCTTAAAATGTAAATTTTTAAAATAATAAAGAGTTGTGTCAAATTTCATAGTATATGACAATCAGCTATGGCAGTTACAGAATAAATACTTATGTTATCCCTACTAGATTTGAACCCGGTACCTCCTGTGTGACATTTCCGATTTGATGCCACTCAAAATGAATGCTTAAACTTTACACCATAATATATATAATAACTTTTATAAACATTTTGAGTATATTTCAGATTGTTTCATTATAGCTTTCACTCAAACATCGTCCTTTGTGTACCGTAAATAAACCCACTTCTAATTAAATCAATTAACATTTTATAATAAAAGCAAAAACGCTTTAGAAATTATAACTCATCTATAGGATACCCCTAACTGGAGATCCCGTTTAGGACATCCATAGGATCCCCTTAACTCTATTATGTCCATAGGATATCCCCAATCCCCAACTGGATGTCCATAGGATACCCTTAACTGGACATCCCGTTAAGGATATCCTTAGGATGACCCAATGGGGCATCCAAAACGGGATAACCATAGGGGGAATTATGGACAGGATAACATTTGGACAAAAGGATATCCCAGGAATGTGTTTTGATGACATCCGTTTCAGTAAACTCCATTTTCAAAATAATAATTGTTTAAGCTTTTGGGTAGGGGGGAACATTATTTCCTCACAAAATATGTGACGTATGAAAATTTATTGAAAATCATCTTTTGTATTTTGACAAAGAATGACTGCTTTTTTTTTTTTTTGTAAATTTACGATTTTTAGCATAACTACAAAGTTTCGGAGATTAGGCACGTTGCAGACGGACAAGTTCTCGTTTTGGCCTACGGACTCTTTTTTTTACGTATAAGAGAAATTTAAAAAATAAAACTATTTAAGAACCAGGGGACCTAATCAAATACTTTTATTCTACATATTTGACGTATAAGAGAAATTTAAATCGATATAAGGACCAAAAAAAGTTTTACAGTACAAAATTGGAAATTATTAATAATTATGTATAAAACACGTAAATGTATTTTTTTTTTATTTTTTTTTTTATTTTTTTTTATGACAATTTATTTTAATTGTATATTATTTTGTGCAATATCGTTGCATCATTTTTTCCATCCATTATTACATGAAAAGGAGACAAGATGACAAAAGATTCAGTGAAGGCTTGAGTTGTTCTCTGAGGTAATTAAGGATAATCAGTAATTCTAATTGAAGTTTTTCTTTTGTGGACTTGGTTTTTTTTATATAAGTAGTTAGTTATTTCTTACCAATGTTACTCTTCCTCCAGAGGTAAAATATATATTGTCTCTTGGACCCAAATTTTGCTATACTAACAACATTAACAAAAAACAAATTTTCGATTTAATAAAAGACACCGAACACATAATAGAAAACACTAACGAAAACATTGACCAAAAAAACGAATTACGTGGCAAATTTACAAACATAGTAACTAATTCATTACACAACACACATAAAAAGAATAAGCACACAAAACATGATTCCTACATAAACTCATCCATTAAAAAAACGAAACAATTCATAAAAAATAACCCAGATATTTTAATACTTAAAGCGGATAAAGGTAACACAACAGTCATTATGAACAAATCAGAGTACACAGACAAATTCAATCAACTAATACAAGACCCAAACACTTACACAATTATTCCTAAATACAAAAACAAAGATAAACAAAGAGACCCCACACTTAAAAGACAAACCCAACAAAACAAATTAATTAATCGTTTACACGAAGAAAAAATCATTAATTTCCCAACTAAAAAATCTTTGACAAATTATACAGCAGTTCCCCCTAGAATTTATGCTCTTCCCAAAATCCACAAAAATCCTGTTTCTCTCAGACCCATAGTATCATGTATAAACTCCCCTTCTTACAACCTTTCTAAATTTCTCTCAAACATGTTATCTCCTTTTAGGAATAGCTATAATTTTAATATCTCCAACGCATATCAACTGATTGATCTAATCAAAGATATTCCCGACCTAGATCCAAATGATTCCCTTATCTCACTTGATGTCCAATCTCTTTTTACATCGATTCCCCTGGACCTAGCTAAAGACCTCACTAAGTCCCTTTGGCCCAAAATTTTTACCCACACCCAAATTTCTAAACCACTTTTTTATGACATAGTAGATTTTTGCCTTGACTACACTTATTTCTCCCACAACAACGTCCTTTACTTACAAAAAGAAGGCCTCCCTATGGGTGACCCTTTATCACCTATTATTGCCGATATTGTCCTAGACAAATTATTCTTTGATGTCATACCCCAATTTAATTCCCACATTAAACTCTTCAAAAAATACGTTGATGATAGCTTTTTCATAATTAACAAAAACCACATACCCTCCCTTCTTAACAACTTCAATAACTACCACCCCAACCTCAAATTCACCATAGAATCTGAAGAAAACAGTGCCCTTCCTTTTCTCAACATAAAAATAATAAAAACTAACGATAACAAACTAACATATAAACACTACACAAAACCCACTTATTCAGGTAGACTCCTCCATTTCTATTCACACCAACCATATTCTTACAAAATTAACTGTGCTAATAACTTCATTAATCAAATCCTTACCCTCTCTGATAAACAATTTCATAACGAAAACATATCATTTATAAAAGATACACTTAATAAAAATAATTACCCTAACAGAATAATTAATAAACTACTCCAAAAACACAATAACAACATTAACAATACCTCACAAAATACGACACCTCCCGTTTTAGCTAAATACTACACCCTGCCCTACATAAAACACACTACTGAACAAATTAAAAAATTGTTTCGACCTTATAATAATATCAAAATAGCTCAAAAAAATTCCACCACCCTAAAATCGATTTTATACTCCAAACTCAAAGATTCTATCCCTCCTCTGCAACAAAGTAACATCGTATACCAAATTAACTGTAAACAATGCCCTGCAACATACATAGGAGAAACTTCACAACAATTCAAAAACAGATTTCATCAACATATTAAAGACATCTCAAATAACAACACTAACACAGCTATATCAGAACACGCACACAACACTAAACACACATTAGACACAGATAAATATTATATTCTACACACTGAAAAACACCACCAAAAACGACTTACACTTGAAATGTTATACATAAAATCAAATACTAACAACATAAACTTGAAACAAGACACCAATAAATTAAGCAACATTTACACAAATATTATATTTAATACAAATAAAAATAAATAATTCAAAATTTTTGATTAGGTATGTCATTTAAAAAAATAAAATTCATTCTTTTCAAAAAAAACATTAAAACAATCAAAATTAACTTTGGTAAGACTTTCTTTTCCAAAATTCGTTTTCATTTTGATCATTTGTTTCTCTAAATTTACAGTATTTCAAAAACCTGAAGAAGCCTAGGTTCCCTAGGCGAAAGCTTGTTTTAATCAAATATAATAAGGACTTACATTCCAAAGAAATAACTAACTACTTATATAAAAAAAACCAAGTCCACAAAAGAAAAACTTCAATTAGAATTCTACCTATGGATCAGATGATGACACTTCACCAAAGACTACAAAACATTTCGCCATCACTTCGAACAGACTACAATAACTTACTTGAATCCAACAAAAAACTTGAAAAAATTAAACAAGACATCACCTTCCTTACAAAATGTAAACATAATAATATTTTTCCATCCTTTATTTCCAACATTCTCGTAAATATACCCTCGTTAAAATTAGAAAATGCCCCTCACAATAAAAAACTAGACCATATAACAACTAAAACTAGTATTGCTTTGCTAAACACATCTTTGGAACTTAAACACTGGAAATTGAAACACAATAAAGATCACATAATTAATATTACAAATAATTTCTTTTCTAAAATATTAACCAACAAGGACCTGACTGAAAAATGTAAATCTCACATAAAAATAACTACTGAAAAATACATTAAATCTATCAAAGAAACACAAAAATCTAAATTCGACAATCTTTTGAAAAAACAAAACACTGCAATATCTAATACTATTAAAATTAATGATAATTGGATTAGAAATCTTACCAATGTTACTCTTCCTCCAGAGGTAAAATATATATTGTCTCTTGGACCCAAATTTTGCTATACTAACAACATTAACAAAAAACAAATTTTCGATTTAATAAAAGACACCGAACACATAATAGAAAACACTAACGAAAACATTGACCAAAAAAACGAATTACGTGGCAAATTTACAAACATAGTAACTAATTCATTACACAACACACATAAAAAGAATAAGCACACAAAACATGATTCCTACATAAACTCATCCATTAAAAAAACGAAACAATTCATAAAAAATAACCCAGATATTTTAATACTTAAAGCGGATAAAGGTAACACAACAGTCATTATGAACAAATCAGAGTACACAGACAAATTCAATCAACTAATACAAGACCCAAACACTTACACAATTATTCCTAAATACAAAAACAAAGATAAACAAAGAGACCCCACACTTAAAAGACAAACCCAACAAAACAAATTAATTAATCGTTTACACGAAGAAAAAATCATTAATTTCCCAACTAAAAAATCTTTGACAAATTATACAGCAGTTCCCCCTAGAATTTATGCTCTTCCCAAAATCCACAAAAATCCTGTTTCTCTCAGACCCATAGTATCATGTATAAACTCCCCTTCTTACAACCTTTCTAAATTTCTCTCAAACATGTTATCTCCTTTTAGGAATAGCTATAATTTTAATATCTCCAACGCATATCAACTGATTGATCTAATCAAAGATATTCCCGACCTAGATCCAAATGATTCCCTTATCTCACTTGATGTCCAATCTCTTTTTACATCGATTCCCCTGGACCTAGCTAAAGACCTCACTAAGTCCCTTTGGCCCAAAATTTTTACCCACACCCAAATTTCTAAACCACTTTTTTATGACATAGTAGATTTTTGCCTTGACTACACTTATTTCTCCCACAACAACGTCCTTTACTTACAAAAAGAAGGCCTCCCTATGGGTGACCCTTTATCACCTATTATTGCCGATATTGTCCTAGACAAATTATTCTTTGATGTCATACCCCAATTTAATTCCCACATTAAACTCTTCAAAAAATACGTTGATGATAGCTTTTTCATAATTAACAAAAACCACATACCCTCCCTTCTTAACAACTTCAATAACTACCACCCCAACCTCAAATTCACCATAGAATCTGAAGAAAACAGTGCCCTTCCTTTTCTCAACATAAAAATAATAAAAACTAACGATAACAAACTAACATATAAACACTACACAAAACCCACTTATTCAGGTAGACTCCTCCATTTCTATTCACACCAACCATATTCTTACAAAATTAACTGTGCTAATAACTTCATTAATCAAATCCTTACCCTCTCTGATAAACAATTTCATAACGAAAACATATCATTTATAAAAGATACACTTAATAAAAATAATTACCCTAACAGAATAATTAATAAACTACTCCAAAAACACAATAACAACATTAACAATACCTCACAAAATACGACACCTCCCGTTTTAGCTAAATACTACACCCTGCCCTACATAAAACACACTACTGAACAAATTAAAAAATTGTTTCGACCTTATAATAATATCAAAATAGCTCAAAAAAATTCCACCACCCTAAAATCGATTTTATACTCCAAACTCAAAGATTCTATCCCTCCTCTGCAACAAAGTAACATCGTATACCAAATTAACTGTAAACAATGCCCTGCAACATACATAGGAGAAACTTCACAACAATTCAAAAACAGATTTCATCAACATATTAAAGACATCTCAAATAACAACACTAACACAGCTATATCAGAACACGCACACAACACTAAACACACATTAGACACAGATAAATATTATATTCTACACACTGAAAAACACCACCAAAAACGACTTACACTTGAAATGTTATACATAAAATCAAATACTAACAACATAAACTTGAAACAAGACACCAATAAATTAAGCAACATTTACACAAATATTATATTTAATACAAATAAAAATAAATAATTCAAAATTTTTGATTAGGTATGTCATTTAAAAAAATAAAATTCATTCTTTTCAAAAAAAACATTAAAACAATCAAAATTAACTTTGGTAAGACTTTCTTTTCCAAAATTCGTTTTCATTTTGATCATTTGTTTCTCTAAATTTACAGTATTTCAAAAACCTGAAGAAGCCTAGGTTCCCTAGGCGAAAGCTTGTTTTAATCAAATATAATAAGGACTTACATTCCAAAGAAATAACTAACTACTTAGATAATCAGTAAGTGTTAAATAATTAATGGGTCTAACATTAGTTTTATGTTGATGCTTTTTTCAGGTTAAGGTCGCATCGTGTTGCCAACTGCAACCACCCTCCATTGTCTTCAGTTGTATTCCGTTATAAACAACTCAAGTTTAATAAACTTATGAGGTCTCACGACACCTGTAAACTTTTAAGTTGTTATAATATCTTAATTTATACAAATCTACAGTTTTGTCCCAAGCTTAATGAAATTGTATACACTTGTCCTTCAAAGCAAAAGAATGGTTAATGCTTACAAGAGATTTCCAAATAATAAAATCTTAGTTGTTGCCCCCCCCCCCTCTCATAAATTTAAATGATAAATATTTAATTTCACCAATTAATAATGATTATCCAGATGATTGATACAAGATATAATTAATTTTCAATTTTCAGCAAATTCAGATTTATTTTCTTCTATATAGGAAACTAGATTTCCCGGGAAACTACTTTCACTTATGTGGTAAAAATCGTCTATAGTCTATAAATTGATTAAAAATCAATTACTAATAAGATGGCTGAAAAGGAGTAATGACGGACGATATTTTTATTTAATGTCTTCATTTAGACTCTTCAACTTCAAATTTTAAATTAGATATACTGCGTCACATAAATAGGAAATTAGCCGGAAGTTTATATATACCTACATATAAAAAAATGAATAAAAAATAAATTTACAAATTTATTATTCATTATATTTTAAGTTTTACAACATATTATAAACTTGATAATGTGATTTATATTATAATGCAACAATATAAATTAATAGAATTATTGTTTTAAATTTCTAGGAAAAAAATTATATATATACATATGTATATATTTATGAAATACTAGAAAACACTTATAGTGTTGAATATTATATCTGATACAAATACGAGTGGTTTATTTCATTACAAATAGCACATCTTCTTTAGGTTGATATTGTTTTTGTTGATATACTAATAACTTACCAGCTCCTTAAGTTGTATACTGCCATTTTTCAGGCCCTCTTCTTTCAATATTAATCTCAGTATACTTTGAAAATTAAACTGAACAATTGTCTGCCTAAACTGATGCACTAAATTTATTTTCTGTGTAAATTTATCTTGTATGCATCAGTTGTACTCTAGTTAATAGGGTGTTTTGCCAAGCAAAAGGTGGTGCAGGTCTGGGCCCTAATGAAAAATCCAAGTTTTCGACCTAGAGGGGGTCGGCGCGGATCATACCCCCCCCCCCCCCCTCCCTCCTTGAAAGGTACAAACCTTTTTTTTTCACAATAACTCCTCAACATTTGATCCTACGACAAAACATGGTATGCACTGCACAAAATTAAATAAGACAAAATTACCGACATTTTATTATTGAACATTTTCTTTTTTTTGTAACTATTGTTTAGTGAGTTAAAGTGGCTGAAATGAGAGTGTTTCCAAAAAATCGTCCAACTCCAAATTTATATATTTTAAAAAATTACTGGCTTTTGACCTTCAAAAGCCGTGGGTAAACACGTTTGATACATGTTATTTAAGTTTTCAACCATACAAAAAATGTCGGAAATTTTGTCTTCCTTAAGTTTATACTGACCAGGTTTTGTAGTAGGATCAACGGTTGAGAAGTTATTGTGAAAAAACCCAATTTTTGTGCCTTTCAAGGGGTTATGGTCCGCCAACCCCCTCGAGGTCGAAAACTTGGACTTTTCATCAGGGCCCTGACCTTAGTAATATATATATAAAAAACCTTTCTACACCACCTTTTGCACGGCATGGGCCTTTTTTCTCTCTAAAGACTGGACTATTGGTAAAGCTTTCACGAATTTATCACAGCACTACCAAAAACCCGATCAAATAGAATCCATAACTACATTTTTGGTTTTAACTTGGTTCCCTTAACTGAACTACTACTTGCTGATCCATGACTACTTGTTGAGTCCATGACATATAACAACAGTTGAGTGGGTTATTTTCGGATAACTGGTTTTTATCTCAAAATAAAAACCATGCTTTAACGCAATATTTTTTTTACTTAGTAAGAAGTGGACGTTTCACTAAAATCGTCATCGTTATCCGGAGCCCGGCCACAGATTTATGCCTTGCGACAGAGCTTTTGGGCTAATTGAAAAAAAAAAAGAAAACTGATAGAGTTTTTCTGCCTAGTGAATATGCTTAAATCATTAAAAAATATTAGCAGAAAATTTTGCAGTCACTCAAGTGAACTATACAATGATTTTACAACTTCGTCGATGCTATAAAAAAATTCTTTTTGAGGTCCCCTTACTTATTTACACCGAATAAAGGAAAGGAAAAATATTTTATTGCAATATACAAAGTGATCATTTATGATTTTTATTTATGATTCCAAGCATGTACTGTAAGGCAAATATTATGCCGTCAGAGTGTGAAACTGCTGGTTCCAATAGCAGTAATGATGATTGACTTTAAAAAGATTGATACAACTCACATATAGTTAAGATTTTTTACACTGTTTTATGTACATAAAACAATAATAATAAATAAATGCGAAATATGATGTGTGTCTATGTTGTGATGTTTCTTTTTTATTTGACATAATTTGATTCCTAAAAACAGTAATAATTAAAGTTTTTTGTTCCAAACACAACCTAAAAAAGTGGATTGTTAGAATGTTTGGTGCAAAAATGAGGTAGCTCCAAAATTATAAATTTTATTTGGTTTATAGAAATAATATTTTTAATCATAAGTATACTTAAATTAAGTGTTTACAGGTAGACAATAAGTGAAAAATTTAATTGTAACTCAAACAAAAAAGGGAAATTTTAAAACAGTTTGCATTTTACTCGAAATCATAAAAAGTGGAGCTGCATCGTTCTTGCAGCAAGCCCCTCAAATTCTAATAATTATATTCGTATATAAGCAATAAATTTACGAATTATTGTATATTATATTTTCTAGATCAGTGAAAAACAATTTAGTTTACGAAATATATTATAGATGAATATCATGACAGAAAACTGGGTGCAAGAACTGGACAAAAGTGTATCATCTCATAATTTATTGAAAAGAGAAGTAGAAGTCCGAGTATAGGACGAAAGTACGGTGATCTGCGTAGAAGTTGTATCAATATGCAGATAGCTAAAATGAACTATTCAGAATGAATGCCACTAAACTTCAATCGTCAAATTAAGAAGTGCAGAAACCTCCAAGCATTGGCCTGAATAAATTGTCATCAATGTTCAGATGAACTATAGTTATTTTTGGAAGGCTATCAAGAGGTTAATAAGGGAGTAGGCCGCATTCATTTTCTAAAAAAGAAAAAAAATAATGTTTTACCATAAATAAAAATATTTTTTTCTTAAAATAGATTTACTAACATTTTGTTCATTTTAGGTTTTCTGTTCCAAAAACAAATCGGAGCCGTTTTTTTTTTTTTTTTTTTTTTTTTTTTTTTTTAATCGCTTCATTTTGATGTTCTAAAAAACATTCAAAATTGGCAACGAGATCGTGGTCACGTTAAAAGACATTCAAGCATTTTGCAACTACGTCCAAACAAACTTGAAATGTCAAACGTAGGTATAGAATAACGGTTTCCTCCGTGAAGCTCCCCTCGGGGAATAGCCGTTATTGGTCTTTATTGGCCTTCTGCGGAAACTACGGAGCACTTAATTATTTAAACGGTTCGTTGTACATAAAAGATGAACAAAATGTTTTATGTGGGAAATTTTATATTCTTTAATTTTGGTCTGATCCTTAATTTTTCTCCGAGACAGAGGAAGCGAGATATTCGCAAAAATATGTAAAAAGTTATGACACTACGCAAGTTATAGTAAACCAGGTTTTTAGCTTAACAGTTTGTTGTATGTAAAAAATTGATCGACACCTTTTCTATGGGTAATTTAATAATCTTTCTTTTTTGAAAATCACCTTAATTTGTCTCCGAGCCATAGGAAGAAAGATATTTGTAAAAAAAACGTAAAAAGTGGTGCGGCGACGGATACTGGATATTCAAAGATATTCCTCAACCTATATTCCGTAAACCGTCCATTGTACGTAAAAAATAAATGAGCATTTTTTGTGAGAAATTTTGATATCCCCCATGATTGGTGTCCGAGCCATAGGAAGCGAGCTATTCGGAAATATTATAAATTGTAGACATTTGCCCTCAAATTTATAGTGACCAGAACATCAAAATTAAGCAATCAAACAAAAGAAAAATCAGCTCCGATTGGTTTTTTAACAGAAGCCTTATTTTTAACTAAATTACCTGTGTAATATTTGTGTTTATATATTTATTTTTTTAAGACCATCTCCAGCTGACGGCCGTTTCGGTTAATCTAAAAATGGTTTATCTATAATATAATATATCATTGTCAAGAATTGTATTCATTTATAATAAATATTTTACTGCTACTTTATTTATTAAATATTCAGTCAAAAAAATTAATGTATGAATTTTGACACAGTTTACACTAGGTATTTCTTTACAATTTAAATCTTTCGGCATTGTTTGGATTAGACCAGAAACGGCTTTACAGAAAACTATACACGGCATCACCTTGATATACCTCAACAGATTTGTTATCTATCAGATAAAATTTCAGATTTACCCTCCTGATATAACTTACCACTGCAAACGTTGCATAGTTTATTTTAGTGGTCATAAAGGCAGTGGTGATAGCTGGTGGTTCTAAAGTCTTGGCCAATATAATCCTAAGAGATCGCTTCATACATTCAGGCCAATCGTACCAGTTAGTGAAGTATAGCTCTTCTCTCAACATTTCACCCTGAATCAATATTATGAAATTTCGGGAAAATAACATTAGAAAATATTTATTTGTCTATGTACAGAATAGAGTTAGTATGGACTGCAGCTACTTGGCTGCAATAACCAAGAAGCAAGACGATATTAGGAATTATATTTTCTACCTATATCATTAAAAAAGTTTTGTAAACAAACAAGTTAAGTGAGAGTGTCAAATTGTAAAAATTTGTAAAAGTTTAAATAAATAAAGATTTCTATAAGCGAAGGTTCAAGGCAGAGGCCGCTTTTCTGGGGTTGACGAGCGAAACGAGTAGGGGGCGGAGCCCCTTAGTCTCTCTCATTTAAGTCTTTCTAATTTAAAATATAAAACAGTCTCTTAGTCTTTCTCATTTAAAATATAAAACAATAAATAATGGAAAAACCCTTTCCATTTTGAGTCTCTTTTTAGAGTCGTAGGCAAAAACGTGGTTCATTTTTGTTCGATCCTCGTCTCCCTTCTGAAATTTTTTGCTTTCTTTAACGGTACTAGAGGTCGACCAAGAAGTCATGGAAATGAGAGGAGTGCGCTAGTGTCGTTATGTACAGTCAGTTTTTGATATAATAGACCACGGTCAAAAAACACAGTGTTGTTCTTCTGTTATTAATAATTTTATTTTTGATAACTTCTATATTTTTTGCAACAGGCAACACTGTACCTGATAAGAAATCACTAATAATATACAATAATATTTTTATATTATTATTTATTGATTATTCATAATAATATTCTTTAAATCTAAATCGATATTTTATTTCCTTAATCTATTTTTTTTCTTCCTCTTTATTTCTGAGTTTGGTTTGGATTTAGAACAGTTGTGACTATAGTTCGTGCTGTATAAAAACAAACAAAACAGGAAACCTAACAGATTGGAAACCTTCCTGTTGTTATTCGTGAGATTTGACATAACTGGGCATGTCATGCAAACTAGGAATGGTTATTGTCTTAGCACCAGACTGTACTGACTTCGGCACTATTCGGAAGTTCCGATTTTAAACGAAGTTAAGCTTTCCGTTTCTCCCGTGTTCATGACTTCTTGGTCGACCTCTAGAAGCGCTATAAAAAAGATTTAAAAAAAAAACAAAAAACAAAAACGCAATAATATTTTACGCAATAATACGTAGATTTCTTTGAAAATTCGCTCATTAAGTCATGGTGCATGACTGGTCTTTTTTTTATGTGTAGGGTTGTTTTTATGGTTTCGGGGTCATCTTAGAAACTCTTATGCTTTTGGAATAGTTCATCCGTCCGCCCGTCGCGTCTTGGAGTATATCTCACGTCCTACTACATATAGCTAGAAATTGTAAATTTGATATAGAAGTTAAACTTTTAACCCAAAAACAGGAAAAATATTACAAACTTAAATACTCCAAATTTCTTCGACTAGCGAGCGTGAACTGAACGCAATATTTAAATTTTTGAGTGGTGTATCATTTAGAATTTTTTATTTTTTTATTTGTAAAGAATATTACAACTACATAAAAAAAATGTAACAAGTAACATTGTTAATTAAGTATATACAGGAACATGATGTCATGGTGGGAGAAGCAACTCAGTAGTTGTACTCCCTAGCTTGTTAACATTATTAAATTAAAAGAAAACATAAACATAATTTCATATATATATATATATATACTTTTTTTTCCTAATCGCATAGGTGATCGCGAGGCCACAGTCTTTTAAGACGGCGAGGAGGGTTACTTGGTATCGTGCGGGAGGAGAGGGATTGTACTAAAGGATTAGGATGGGAAGCTAGGGAACTATGAAAAGTCTGATATCGGGAAACTGCTAGGTCTCGAACGAAGGGAACATTGAAGTCAATGTGGAGGATTAGGTTGGAAACATAAAAAGGTGCGTTAGCGATTTTGCGGAGTATAATGGATTGTAGTGTTTGGAGCCTTTTTAGATTGGAATGCTTTGCTGTTCCCCATAACTCGAGTCCGTACGTCCAGATTGGTTTAATAATAGAATTATAAATAAGGAGTTTATTAGATAGCGAGAGTTTAGATTGATTATTTAGAAGTCTAGTCATTAGTTTGTATCTTCTGTTAGTCTGTTGTAGTTTTTGTTTTGTGTGTGTAGCCCAAGTCAGTCTTCTATCAAAATGTAGTCCTAGATAGCGGGTCTGCTCTGACTGAGGAATAGGAATTTGGTTGAGAGTGACTGAAGGACATGTTGCTCGACGTAACGAAAAAGTGACATGTACACTTTTACGTTCGTTAATTTTGATTCTCCATTTTCTCAACCAAGGGCCCAGGAGATTTAAGTGATTTTGAAGTTGGTCTGAAGCTATGATAGGGTCTTCGTGGGTTGAGAGGATACTTTTATCATCGGCGAATGTGGATAAAATCGTGGTAGGATATTCAGGAAGGTCGGAAGTGTAGACGGTGTAAAGGAGAGGACCGAGGATGCTGCCCTGGGGGACACCAGCCAGCACGGGGTATGTTTTGGAAAAGGATTGGTTCTGAGTGACTTGGAAATAGCGCTCACTGAGATAGGATTTAAGGATAAAGAGGTATGTGAAAGGGAGGAATTGCTTGAGCTTCCACAGCAACCCGGCGTGCCAGACCCGATCAAAAGCTTGAGCCTCGTCGAGAAAGACGCCCGAGCAGTACTGTTTCCGCTCAAGGGTGGAAGATAATTTTTTTCCCAACATTTTTATTTTTTGTAATTTTTAAGTAGGGTATTATTTTAAAGGTATTAATTGTAGATTATAAGTATATATTGCGTCTCAAAAAATGGTGGCCGATACTCCTAAAAGAACCAAATAAGTGCATATACCTATAAGATACCTACTAAAGATTAATATAATACGCTCACCTTGCTTTTCTGAAGTGCAACTTTTTATACATAATGTAAGTAAAATAATGAACGATATATGAATTTTTATGACCGAAGAAACCCTGTTACTAGCTTGCTGGCAAGTACTCGACGGGATTTTATTTTTACCTCTAAGTTAAATCTTTTTATCATTTTGCTTAATGTTTATTTAAAAGCTCTTACATATCAACTTTTATTTTTTGTAGGTTTAAATATTTAAGTCCTCAACTAAGTTTTTCTTGTTTTTTCTCTTATCTTGTATTCGTTTGAGTCTATTGCATCACGATGATAATATTTCTGAATTTTCTATTGTAATAGATCCCATGAAGAAGGTTTATATTAAAGCCGAAACGACGGGGGTCCTATACTAAATTACCTACGGACTCTTAGTGAGTGCTAAAAGCACATCTTGGTGCATATATGTAATTGTATTGTAATGAAATAAATAAATAAGGCACAAGAAGGATTCTTCTTGTTCAGATATTAAATTATAACTTTACCATATCACTGATTTCTTGACCGATGTAGCAAAGAAATGCTGCAATCCCCAAATTAGCTATAACTACAACAGACAAGACTACTTTCAATGTTAAATCCGAGTATCCCTGAAATCAAATACACAAGAATTACTTCTTTACTACCTACTTTTTAACTAATTTTCTTACTTCCTTAATTTCTTTATTATCTATACTTATTTTAAAATCAAAATACAAAAATATTAAATTATAAATATACGCTAACAATTATAAATTTAACAAACGAAGGGGCTGGTCAGATATATGTGGCACCACATCTAAAATAAAACTACTTCAATTTTTTCTCCTTCATTGCGGAACGTTACGGTCGTAGTACTGAGGCTCCAAAATTCAAAGTTTTCCCTACAAGTTTTCTCCCATTCGTTTATTTGACATACGTTTTGACTTCTGGGTCGAAATTTCCTTACTTTTCTTTTCCATTGTACCTTAGATAATCCCATATTAGCTTTTATTTTTTTCGACCCGCGCGGATCCTCGGACCTTTTTTATTTCTAAGCATACAGTTTACTTGATCATAATCATTATACATTATTTCTAATTCATCTAATATAATAAACTACGCTAAATTTAAAGAAATAGTAACTTAAGTAAAAATAACTTATAATTAACTTAAACAGTAATAACTTAAATATGCATTAAAGTAAGTTTAGTTCTAGAAACTAACACTGATCATAACGCATCCACAAGCAGCGATTAATAATTCACCTACAGTACTGACAACATAAAAAGAAACCTCAGCCATCTTTTGAAAGTCCTGGAACATACTAAAACATACAAGACATTACAAAATTAGCAATTTTTTAATCTATAAGAAATACTATGTGTGTCTATGTAATTTCAAATTACTAAAAGAAATCCGCTGTAAATTACCTCGGTTGTTACTGCTAATTAATGCAATCGAGTGTAATTAACCCGGGCCTTACTTGCGGGGGGGGGGGGGGGGGGGGGGTGAGGCTAGTGCCGGGGGCCCGTACCTCCTATAAGACCCTGCTGTCTCAAGCCATGAACGCCTCAGCATGCCAGTAATTACAGTAATTATAAGATTTTAACTTTTTAAAAGCTGATGTCAATTTTAAAGCTTAAATATTTTAGTAGTTATCCCCATCAAATATATTTAGAGTTATCCTTTTTTTTTTTTACTTCTTTTTGGGTGAAAGGGGATTTTCTTAAGACGAGATTCTCATTGGATTTGATTGGGGATCCAAATAATGGAATTTCTCTTAGTATTTTAGAGTCGATCAGTCACTACAACCCATTTCTTATAAAGACCACTGAATCAATGTCAAGGCTACCAAAAAAATTAAAAATATTGTCAGCGCATTACCCATCTGCTGAAATTCAAAATGAGTTTATTCAGTACTGTGGAGAGAATGTTAGTCAAGCCAAATTAAAGGATTATGAGTAGGCAAAATTGTATCCCTTTTTGGTTGATGCTACGCCCGTACTACTCTAAAATAATGTGAAATATTATGTAAAACATAAACTTAACTTACTCTGGCTCCCCCTTGTCTTACCGACCCGGTCGGTTTGCTAAACCAATTTAATTAGATTGTACCCACCTCCATTATCCACGGTTTTGACACTAACCGGCTTATGAAACTGACTTTGTTTTTTTATGAAACTGAATTGGAAAAAAATTAGTTATAAACGTCAAAATTAGAGACTTGGGATAGAGCCTGTGCATCAGATAAAGATAGAGATACATTTAATGGTCAGATAATATTATTTGTTTGTTTAAAAAAAGGAAAATACCTGCAAATAATTTGATGATGATGGACGATTTGGTTAAATCGTCTCTTTAAACATTCGAGGAACTTCGGGTCTCTATAGAAGTCAAAAGAACCTTTTGTAGATTTACTGTAATGACCTTCCTCCGACGACTGAAAATCAGACATCGTGTCTTTGTGAAGCGCTCGAATAGAATTTATTAGCATTGAATTCTCGGCTAACATTGTGTTGGTAATGTAGAAGAATCCAGGAATATTTGTTGAGATTAGCTTGCAAAAACAGTTGACGGCCAACGATTCCAAAACAAAAGCGACTAGGAACCCAAAGACATTGTCAGTGTCGAACGGGAACCAAAGTGCAAATGGTAGAACGAATGCTTCCGATTTCAAAAAGTATTTGAAGATAGGATGAGTGATCATGTAGAGGGACCAGCAAATTTTCATAAATGGCGGCCAATACTTCGTGAAGTATACCCTGATCGTCACTCTTAAAGAAGTGTCCTTGTCTTGACCCTGCCCTCTCATACTTTTCAACAGTAGCATTTTTTCTAAGTAACAAGCAAGGGGTCCACGCTTGAGCAAGATAGGAACGTGACACCCGGTCACCATAAACATAATGCAACTTAAATGAACCAAACTGATTATATCGTTAAAACCAATGGGATAATATATTATAAAAGTGCACGCGATTAAAGAATTCGTTAAAAATGGAGTCACAATCATGTAAAAATTGTTAGCTATAAAGAGAAATATATTATCAGGATGAAGTTTCATAACGCTACCGGATGAGTTAACAAGGTGATCTAATTTACTATACATGTGTTCATACATTAATTCATCGAGTCGCTTGTCTGGGTCCAACTTTAAATATTCCGATACTTTATTGTGCAATGTGATTCTAAGATTGTCAAACATTTTTTTACTTATTTTATCCCTTCGAACATTAACCAACAAATGCCATCATACGACTATTACCTACCTACATCTATCTTCTGTAATATATTATAATATATTAATTAATTCTGAAACAATTTGTTGTATAGTACTTTATATATATATATATATATATATATATATATATATATATATATATATATATATATATATATATTTATATAATATATAATATATAAAACACTTTACTTGTTGATTTTAATATTCCTATCATTTAATAAGCCACAAGCCTTTTTATTAAAGTTAGCATATTAATAATACCTTATAAGTAAATAAGAAAAGTTTAAATATCAAATAGACATCGGTTCGATAAGAGATAACTCAATACTTTGTAAAACTTGTCAACAAATTAATAAATTACAAACCCTTGTCGTGTTTATATAATAATTACACCTGTTTAAAAATGATTCGTAGGCTCGGAAGCAAATATAATATTTATGCCAATGTTTTCGTGAAAAAGTAGTTTAAAAAATGATGTTTGACAAAAGGTATCTTTATATATATATATATATATATATATATATATATATATATATATATATATATATATATATATATATATATATATATATAAAGATACCTTTTGTCAAACATCATTTTTTAAACTAAAAAATGATGTATATTTATTTGTTTGTTTATACAAATAAATATATACTCAATTTGTTATAAATATATAATCAATTTGAGGGGCTCATAGCTCCCTCGCGTATACTTTAATAATTTTTGTCTTTTAAAATTCATTATTGTCTAATTTATTTAATTTCCCCCCGAATGAAGCGTGATCGCCTAGTCTCGAGGTCCCTAGACTTGCTGTGCTATTGAAGAGGTAGGTCAAATAGAGAGGTGGGGGAACCAAGCCATCTCCTTTCCCCTCGTCTATCTCCCTCTCCACGTTCTCTCCGTAATAAAAACTATTAACAGTTTTAGCGATCTTTAACACTTCATAGCGGTGTCGCTGTTGGTTTAACTAAAAATTGTACTTGCAAAAAATGTTTGTCTCATTGAATAGATGAAGTTAGTTTTTTTTCCGACCTAAAATTCCAATTAAAATTTGAAGTTCACGTTTAGCCGATAACGTTGTCCAACGAACTCGTCCTGGGCAGTAGTAAAATGAACATGACTACCAAATTTCATCAATATCGGTCTACTTTTACTCAACTTATCGTCACTTGTTTCAGGGGACGTGGACTCACAGACCGACAGACAGACAGACAGACACGTGACCAAAAATGTTCCCTGATGTCTGAAACGGATTTCTGTCTTGGAATTTTTAAAATCGGAGACATTACATTTTCTCGCCCTCAAAAGTGAATCTAATGCACCCGTTACCTTTAGTAAGCAATAATACAAGACATAAGAAGTCTTAAATCTTTTACTAAACAATACCCTCAATTAATAATAATTATAAAAATAAATATAAATAATAGAACAATCATTATGAATAAATATGATTATGAATCTAAAATGGATCATCTTTTTCAAGATAAAAATATTTATAGAAAAATTAGTTATAACCCCCCAAAATTATATCAAAAAATCACAGGGAAGTACTTGAGTCCAAGTACTTTTTAGGGTTTTGTAGATGATTAAGCATACCCGTTATGTAATTATGATTTTTTTTCTTCGATCCTAAGGGTCCCGGGTTCGATCCCCCGGGAGGTCACAATGTTTTTTATAGGTAATAACGACAAGATAAATTACATTTTTTAGGAAATTTTCATCGCCCAACCATACGGTGTAACCATGAATCATTTCAAAATTTTAAGACCAGCCATTATATAAAATTTGGGAGGGGGGGGGGGTATATTTTGACTTATAAAACCTATAAACAATTAAGAATTTAAAAAAGCAAATATATATATGTATCCTACTCTTCAGCAGCTTTTATTTGATACCTAACTCAAAATTTTTAAAAAATAAAATTTTGGGCGCACTCCAAATTTTCGCGCACAAAATTGGTAATTTTTAAAACCTGGGAATGAACTCCCGGAAATATCATCGCCCTACTATAAGGTATTAGTATGAATTATTTCGAAATTTTAGCACCAGCCGATCTATAGTGGTTGGGGGAGGGGGGGGGATTTTTTTGGGGTATATTTTGATTTTTTTCCCCTATAAGGAATGCAAATTTTAAAAATGCATATATATATTTGTGTCCTACTCTTCAGCAGCTTTCATTTAATACCCAACTCAAAATATTAAAAAAATAAAATTTTGGGCGCACTTCACTTTTTCGCGCCCAAAATTAACAATTTTTGAAAATTTGGGATGAACTCCCGGAATTTTCATCGCCCCACAATAAGATATTAGCATGAATTATTTCAAAATTTTAGCGCTAGCCGATCTATAGTGGTTGGGGGGGGGGGGGGGGGGACATTTTTTTGGGGTATATTTTGATTTATTTAACCAATAAGGAATGCAAAATTTAAAAAATCATATATATATTTGTGTCCTACTCTTCAGCAGCTTTCATTTGATACCCTACTCAAAAATTAAAAAAATATACATTTTTGAGTTTACCACATTTTTTCGAATAGCGCATCGCAAATCTAATTATGAACTTCTGTATATTTTTCCTGTGGTTGGGTCAAAAAGTTGCACCAGTGTTTCAAATTTCAGTACTTTCGCTTAAACGGTTCGGGCCCTATGAACCAAAGAGCGACGGACGGACGGACACATCACCCTCGGTATAAGGGTTTTGAGAAGTATCTACAAAACCCTAAAAAGGTCTGTCATGCACCATGACTTAATGAGCGAATTTTCAAAGATATTTCCGTATATTGGCTAATGATAATATAAGAAACTTTGGGTTTAGAATTAAGATGGGTGAAAAAAAAAATAAAATAAAATAAAATAATGGTTCACAGGGGTACGGGGTACAAAAGTCGAAATAGTATACACCCTCCAAGATGCATGTCGTTAGAAAGCTCTTTATGAGTACAGAAATTGTTGTTATGTACACTTTTGTCATATTTTCATATTAGAAGGGGGTAAAATGGAAAACACGTTTTTATGCTATTTTTGTCTATAAATTGTTAAAATTTGATTCCCAAATGGACTCCGAACATTCTGGCCAACGCATCCTAACTCATCCTTTCGTTTGGTATTATTAACATTTTAAAATTTGTTTGGATTTTGTAAGTACATCCTAGGGTGAGATATCGTCTGGAGTGACACATTCATATATACATATCATATATGCATATATACATAAAAAAGGTGTTCATTTTCAAGAATCGATTAAGAATGGTCTAAAACGGATCTCCATGCAGAAAGTTTTCAAAAATTCGCATAACAAAAGTTTTAAAGCCATTGCAATAGCTTAGTTTTCTTCAAAAAATCGACTTATCAATTAGAAAGTGGTTACACAGTTTGCTGTTATTTATTATATATATATATATATATATATATATATATATATATATATATATATATATATATATATATATATATATATATATATATTTTTTTTTTTTTTTTTTTTTTTTAATAAAATGGTGTGCAGTGTTGTATACAACTTTGCATCCTCATGCTTGTGCAATTACTAAATCAGAAAATGTTTTTAAGTTTAAAAATGGTGCAGGATAAAATCCAGGGTTAAATTGGGACAAGTAAAGAGTTAAGTGATAAATTACCAAGTTCTAGTTGGTAATATTGCAAAGTCGGAGTGTTAAACTTAAGTTGTTTTATGTAATTATTGATTTGGTTCAAGAACAAGTACAATATATAGGAATTCTGTTGGGAATAAAGCAACCAATATCTGATATAAATCAAAACCACTTTGTGAAATTTAATGTATTTAATATTGTTCTACTAATAACACGTCAATATCTCAACATTTATTATTTTATTAAATATTATACATATTTCAAATAGATACATAGTTGTTGCATTTTCTGACTTTTTATTAGACAACCACATCCAATTATCTCCGGTAGTGTCATTATGAAGCAGGAAGAAATAAAAAAACAGTTTTAATCAATTAACAACTTTTATTTAATCATTTCTTTTTGTATTTAGACAGCTGATTATTAATGTTTTTAACTTTCATATAATCGAGGTGGACTGATTATTAGAATATTAGCTAACCAAATTTAAATCCTTCTTTATAATTTAATTAATTCGTTTCTAAACACAAATAAAAATTGTTCAACAAGTGATTGTTTACATTGAATTTTAGATCTTCAGCTAAATGATATTTATTTTCATCAATATCACGGAAACTAGATTTTTCCCGGGAAAACAGCTATTATTTAGGATGTTACGTTTTTTCTTTAAACCTGGAATTGAGGTAAGGAAATAAAATCAATTAGGCTGCTGCCTGACTTCTCCTGCTTCCTATGTGCCACGCAAGCGTGTTCCAACATCAGACATTACGTCAGTAAGATGTTGGCCCGGCATTACGCCATGTCCATTGTTCTGTTTTGATGTGTGCTGAAGTGTTTTGCCAGCCAAGGAAGAACGGCGGTGTGAGAGCACGCTCGTCTCTGATAAAGCTGATAAAGCCCAATATCTGATCTTCTTGATTTAGTATAGGTCCAGAGTTGGGTGGGCATCACTGATGAGTCGGACGCGACGAAACGATACAGGACATAGCGTAATGCCGAGCCCACATCTTTGTAACGTAATGTCTGATGTTGGAACAGTTGTTCCTATGTGTCCCTCTTGCGTGGCACATCCCTTGGTGTCTCTCAATAACACAAATTGTGTACCTCATTGCAGTGTGCAAAAACACGGTATTACATTGCTGATATATATATATGTATATATATATTTATCGAGAACCCATTACACATGTTATGGTTTAAAATAATTTAAATAGTTGAAATAATAGAAGAAATAAAGAAAGAACGGCTGCAAGTTGTAATTGAGGTAAAGTGAAGATATAACGACCTTGGCATCAGAACGGCATCGTTTGCTGATAATCTATGAGCCGTGATTATTGTTATTGTGTAAACATTTAAATAGTTTCCTGGTTTTTATACAACTATAACGTATATTTAGTCATAACACTTAGAGCAACTGGCTAACTTACAACAGAAACTCGGGGTCAATCATTCAATATATATATATATATATATACATATATATATATATATATATATATATATATATATATATATATATATATATATATATATATATATACCACAGAACGCAGATTGACGACACACAGATGTTTTCGATGTAAATCGGCTTCAACTGATTTACATAGTAATATGCAACTCTTTAATTTCTAATTTTTACCGACCAGCAACACAGTCATGAATTGAAGTTAAACAAATAATTATGAATATCTGAGCATTTAGTTCAATCCTTAGACTATTATGTAGTCCGGTATCCGGTATATTGGAGTCCATCAGAGAGGCTCGGGGAAGCTTGTTGAGCCAATAACCCAGAGGTGAAAAAACCTCGTGTATCGAAACCACGCTCTGCTACGTTTCTTTTATAACCCTCATTTATAACATAATATGAATTCAGTACCATTTATAAACTACCTAAGTATTATAAATTGATTCAAGATCGTGAGTTCATATTTAAATTTTGAATTTTGTCTAATAAAAAAGAAATATACGGTTTTAAGTTAAGTAGTGTGTAATAGTTATTTATGCATCTAGGGAGTAAAGTAAGCCATTATTCCCTGAGCGAAAAAGTTGGTTCTTGAGGCGAAGCCGAAGGAACCATGGCCTCTAAATCCCGAGGCGAAGCCGAGGGAATTAGACTCTTTAATTCCCGAGGCGCAGCCGAGGGAATAACTCTAATTAGCTAGATAATTATCGCGAGGGGAATAATGGCACTTTACTCACGAGGTACATACAATATTTTATCTCCAGTGTAGGAAGAAAATACACATTTTCGTCCATTGCACAGTTTTTATTTATTATTTTAATAAATAACAATAATTATTAGCACTTTTAATAGCAGATATAAGAGATTCAATATTAAAAACAAATAAGAATTGGAATTAAACTCAAATAGAAGGTTATTTAGATGCAGGTTATAAACAAAGATAAACATGGTCAAAAAAGCGCAGGACCGCCAACCTGATTTCAACAACTTCATTGCATAAGCCTTAAGCCATTCATTTTCTACTATTTATAAAATAAATAAGTTGCAATCTTTACTTTTTTGCCCTACTTTACTTTTTCTCCCTACTTTTTGAGTTCAGGGATGAAAAGACCCGTTTTAGTCCCTCTGAACTAATTCAAAATCATAACTTTTTATCCCTACTGGAGATAAAATATTTTTGTTGTATACTGAAACAATATTATAAATCATTATTCAATGCAGTGATTATAAACACATATCCCTCCACGAAGTTAAATTGCGAGTAACAAAGTTCTTTTCTTAAACATAAGATTTCAGTTTAAATGGACTTACCCGATGAAATTCCTTCTCTGGAAGTTTCTCCTGTTGCCTTTGCTTAGGAAGTGGAGAGACTTAAATATGATCAAATTAACTGTTAAAGCTAGAAGTACTGAGACTATGAAGAAAGGAGAATAAGAGGGGGAGGAGGGGGATTAGGATAAAATGTAGGTGAAAAAGAAGCGAAAAAATATCTCAAATTATAAACGAGATAAAGTAACTCAACAACTATTGACTAAATAATGTAAATACATAATATTTAATAATGGAAAATAATGATAAGTAGGGAGAAAGAAAAAAAATATTACCAATTAACTAGTAATAATAGTATATATACCTAAGCAAAGCAGGAGATCCAGGGGGCCTAGATAATAAGAAATAATTCTAGGTGAATACAGGGTTAAATAATAATCTATACAGGGTGTATCAATTTTTAGATGGCCATAGAAAAAGGGGTATATCTACAGGTCATTTGGAGCAAAAAAGTTCGTATAAGCTATAGTCCAATTCTCAACAGGGTAGGAGCTATAGGCGAAAATAGACTGTGTTAAAAACAATCGACCTTTGCCTTAAAAAACTGAAATAACTCAAAATAAAATTGAAATTTTAGTTCTCTAACTAGAAGATCTATTATTGTAAAATATACTTACCATGGTATCTCAAGGCAGAAGCTGAGTTGGAATATTTTGAAGTATTTGGTATCGTTTTAAAGCTTATTAAAAGCGCCAATTTTTCCTAACTTTGTATGCATTTCTCCCATTCGGATCATATCGATAAGTGGGCTCAAAGTTTTTCAGATTTTTTTTAAAAAAACTATTTTTTTGTTTTCAAACAGCTCTGGGTCACACTAAAAAGGCAACAACTCAACTAAAACATACATCATTTTATAGGAAATTTCCTGCTCTTTCCAACGATTGTTCATTCATTGTTCCAAGATTAATATATTTTGAGTTATTTTAAGGCAGTTTTTTAAGGCAAAGGTCGATTGTTTTTAACACAGTCTATTTTCGCCTATATAGCTTCTAACCTGTTGAGAATTTAAAAACTCATCTGATGTTTATGAAATTTGTATGGTTTGTCAAAAGTAGGCCGCAGAAAATCTCAGATTAATTTCAGCCATCTGCACTCTTAGGCCATGCGCCAGAGTCTTTGAACCAAAAAAAATCGGATAAAGCTGAATTTTTGTTAATTGCTTTATTTTGGTCCCCTGATGAACATACTAAGTTTTCCCCCTCGAGGGAGGTCGGCGTTGGCCACCATTTTGAAAAAAAGGGACCGGAAGAAAGGGGGGAAGAAAAACATTTTTTGCTTGGATTGTTGCTTTGAGCATTGAATAAATACTCCAGAGAGATGAAGATTTCATAACTTTTGATAGTTCTGCGCTCGTATTTTTGTTTGGACTTGTCTGGAAGTAAATTCAGTGTTACATTTTTCACTATTGTAGCCAACTCTTCTGGAGTATTACTAAATTCAAAATCACTTTCGCTACAACTATCCATTTTCAGACAACTGTTTCTAAAAGGAATAATGAAAGGTTTTTCAATATTTACTAAACCAGCTGTTCTGTTTATAGTCAGTGTTGCCTTTTTTTCGAGATTCAGCAAACCTGACCAAGCGCTGTTATTATTTTTTATTATAACACTTACTCATCCCATTTAATTCTTTTTTTTAGATTCTCTATCTTTAGTTTTTTATATTTTAACATTTTTATATTTGATATATAGTGCAAATCATGTATTTAATTAAAAAAGTAACATTAGTTGCTATTGTTGTTTTTATTATAATTTGGATTATTTAATCTTTGTTTAGATTTAAGTTGTTTATGTTCTTAAGTTGGAACACTGGAGTGCGGTAAACTAAAATGAGTGCGGTGAAGTAAAACGAGTGCGGTAAAGTAGAAAGTGCAGGAATGTGCTGTTTTGCGTACTATTTTGAGTGCGATAATAACCACTTTATCGGTCAACTGTAGGAAAATCATTTTAACTGATATTAATAAATTTTACAGTTTTTAGTTGTAATGCAATTTTTAAGCTTACCAGCTACAAAACAATTTCTTATTTGTGTTTTTTAGCCCACCTTATTAAACTTCAAAATTCGTCCCCGCGCCTAACATCTTTTCCTGTAAGTACAAACTTGCCCTCAGAAATCATTAAAACTCATCTTTTTGCACTTAGTTTTTAAAAAATTCTCGGCGGGGGGACCGGGGGTCTGCCCGCTCATTCTAAGGGGTCCAGATGCTAACTTGCCTAGGGGCCCGGAAATCTTCTCATTGATAAATAATATAAATGGTCATTATACATAATAACTATATCAGCTGTTTTTATTTTACCTAAACGATAAAATATGTATCTTCGAAAAGGACTAACGAAAAAAATTTAAAACCCCATTTTTGGATAAGCTTGAAAATTTTTTTATTTGAAATATTAAAAAAGTTAATATGGAAGGGGAGTAGTTATAGGACACCCGGTATAATATTGTTGTTGTTGTGAGGAGGTAAATTGCATTTTTATTTATTTGAGAGATATGCTCCGACTTATCCTTCCCGGTCACTGCAATATCGTCTAAAAAGTTAATTGTCCCTTTTGCTCCTTGCAACACCTTCTCTAACTCCCTCTGAAAAATCGCGACAGCTTGCTTAGCTTTAAAGGGTAATCTATTCATGACATAACAGCCTTTATGGGTGCTCCATCCTAGCAATTTACTAGTTTCTTCGTCCAACACTAAAGCCCCGTTTCCACTTTAACAAGTTGCAGGCACATATTGCGGGACAAGTGCAATTGGAAACAGTTCCGCAACAGTTCAGTAACACAACACTGAAAATACCTCAACCACAAACGAGAGAGCACGTGTAGGTAGGGAGCAAGGTTTAGTTATGGTTTGGGGAGCAAGTATAGACTGCACTAAGCGTGCGCCTTTTCCCGGGATATGTTGCAAAGTGTTTCCATTGCCCGTGGCACAAGTTGTGTCCTACAGTCGCATGGCACATTTTTGTCCCCGGCACATGTCCCGCAACATGTTGCAGACTGTTTCCATTTCAACAAAATCCTGGAACTTGTGCCGGCAACATATTGAGGGACAAATTTGTTGTAATGGAAACGCGGCTTAACTGGTTATATTATATACTTGCCTGATGTCTAACTTGGTAAAATACTCACCCCCTTTTTAGTGCTGCAAACAATTCCTCGACTCTAGGTTAAAGATACTGAACATCTTCTTGCCATTTATTTACCGTCACACCAGTGGCGTAAATAGCGCCCCCGCCAACCCCGCGGCGCGGGGGGGCGCCTGCTCTAGGGGGCGCCGAAAAATTAATAAACAATAATATTTATATTTAATAATAAAAATTAATAGAAACTCTATGTGGGCGGAATTATTTTAATAAAATTATTTTTGGGAGATGAAAATAAATGAGAGACAAACAAATAATAGAATTTAAATCAGGGTGAGAATGATATGAGATGTTATGGTTTAGAGCTTATTGTTCAGTTTTGTTTTCTAGTTAAGTGTCACTATACCTATAATAATATGGGTAAGTATATCGGACTCCCTTCTTCATTTTCGACTGGCAGGAGATCAAAGTGTTTATTACAACTAAAAGTTATATTATCTAATCCGTTTTAGCTGTACTAGATAAGAAAATCTGTTCCAAACTTTAACAAGTTATACTTCCATCTCTTTCTCTACCGCTTGTCTTTGCTATATACATAATTATGTATTTCTCTTTCTTTCTTGACCCCCCTTACTTCTTTTTCCCTATCACAACCTCTTTATATTTAGTTTCTAACTCTTTTCTTACCTAACTAATTTTACCTCCCTTTAGAGTTGTTATATTTTTTACCCTTCCTTTAATTTGAGAATTGTTATCTATTTTAATCACATTTATCAATTTCCACATTTATTAAGCCCAGTTCTGTTCAGTTATAGCTCTCGTGCACGGTGATTGTGTCATTTGCTGTGAACTTTAACTTTCCTTTTGCTAGAAAGCTCTGCTATTTTTTATTTCTTATTCTACGTTCAGTTATTTTGTGCGTAAACTTAAATTATTTTGGTGAAGAATTCATTTGAAAAGGTGAGTGCATTTTTCAGACTATCATAATATAGCCGTCAGGACTCTAGAGGAGCCCCATCACGTCTATTTGTTAATAACTAAAATATTTCATCGTCATCTTCCTCCTCCTCCAGTAGCAAACACTTTTTTCTTTTGCTTCCAAGCTTACCGAAGGTAACTGAAGCTATTGTGATCGTTCTGAAGAACGAACAAATTTTATGTCTCAGATTTCAAAAATTCCAAGACAGATATCCGTTTTAGATAACAAGGAAACATTTTTGATTTCGTGTCTGTCTGTCTGTCGCTAAAAACTACTCATCCAATTTGAATGAAATTTGGATGGTGGGTCATGATTAACTTATTGTTGGTCCCATATAAGTTGAAACCGTGAGCGCCCATTTCTTTCTCTTTCACATGCGCACAAACATACATTAATTATTTATACCTATAATATCTTTAAAAGTATTTACTTATTTGATTTTTATTAAATTTGGATAGTTTATCGAAAGTAGCCCGCATATAATCCCAGATTAATTTCAACCGTTAGCACTCTTTAAATTTTGCTAAATTGGTACTTTATTTCATGTTAAATTAATCAAAACAATTTTGATTTTGAGGGGGGAAAATAAAATAAATTCTACAATAATAAGTTTTAAAAGCATAAAATCATTGAAGAAAAAACAACATAAGACGCGAGGAAGCTGTGTGCCACATTAATTGGCAGATAGATGTGCATAGTTGTATATTGTCTTTTAGTTACTTAATTAGGTATTCAGTGGCTTTATGTTCACATCTGTATATATCATATTTATATTATAATTTTACTACTTTTATTAAGGAATAAAAATAAAATAATTACTGTAATATAAAGTACTGTACACGAGCATTTAAAAAAATAGAAAATAATAATCTGTTTGCAAATTAAATTAATTTTTTTTATTTTTTATTTTTACCAAAAGAAGTAGGGGGGGGGGGGGGGGGGGAGGGTAAATTTTGTAAGCTATAGGAGGCGCATTTTCAAAAGCTGCGGGGGGGCGCCGGATTTCTTAGTTACGCCACTGCGTCACACGATAATCAGCGCACAACCTAAGTGAGACATCCTTTTTCAAAACAGGGACTAACGGAGTTCCCCAATTATTTGCTTCTACTTTACTAATAATTCGTTCCTTTTCCAACCGAATTAGTTCTTTTTCTACCTTATCTTTAAATGCAAGTGGAATATTTCGCGCCTTTCAGAAAATAGGAATAGTGAAAAAAGTTAATTTCCCTGTCTTAGAGTGCAACTTGTTGACATCTCGATAATCCTGATGACATCCTTCCTTCATAGCCGCTTCTTTCATTTGTGCGATGTCTAAAAGAACTTCCAACTTCTTTTTTTCGTCTTCTTCACAAAGTCTATCGAGGATAGGACCATTCTATAATCCAGTTACGAATTGGTCCTTTACCTTGTCCTCTAGGTTTTTCCCAAATAGACAATTTAGTGCCGCGTTTTTAACTCGTACATACCAATTGTAGACAGTTTCGTTATTTTCCTGTTTTGCCTCATAAAATAAATAACGTTCCCTGTATACCGATCTCTTGACCGAGTACTGTGTTTCCATTGCATCACAAATTTTTTTATACGGCAAATCACTCGGCTTTTCAGGATCACACAAATCCTTTAGCGTGGTGTATGCCTTTTGCCTTATGATTGTAAGTATAACAGCTACCTTCCGGTCATCCTAGATATAGTTTGCGATAAAAAATTGCTCCAATCGCTCTCGATAAATGCTCCAGTCTTCACTGGTATCGAATTCACTTACAGACCCAATCATTGTCGTAATAGATGAACAACCTTCACTCATCCTTATTCTTCAAAACCTTTTTCTTAATTTAATTTTCCTCGTCGCCACTAAGATAATATATATTTATAATTAAACATTTTACAAGTTATAAATTTGATTGATAATAAATTATATGTTCACGCTTCGTTAGTAATATCGTTTATTAAATACAAACTAAACTGTGACATATATAAATATAAGTCAAACCACAATGACAATGTCACATCATCGCTCCCTTCTGAAATGTGCTGCCGATCGTACTTGGTCTACGTGTCTTCTCCACACTTCTCCCGAATCCAACTTTATCAGATAGTGGACTAAACCCTGTCGCTCTTCAATCTTCCCACTCTTCCACTTGATGCTCTTTTCTCCATATGATCTAGCTAGTACTCTCTCTCCCACCTTAAATTCTTTCCTCACCGACGGTTGAATGTTCCTGTCTGTTCCTTTCCTTCTCATTCCAAACATGACTTCTAACTTTGTCCTTACTTCTCTACCAAACATAAGGTTATACGCCGATATACCTGTAGAATTTCGCGTTCTTCGTAGACGGCGTAACAAAACTTGGATTTTTTTCCATTTGTCTCCTGCATCTTCCTCCATTGCTTTCAGACCCTTTTTCACTGTCTGAACCCATCTTTCCGCTTGACCATTTGTTGCCGGATGGAAGGGTGCAGTCCTTTTATGATTTATACCGTATGCTTTTAAAAAGGTTTTGAATTTTCCCGCAGTAAATTGAGCCCCATTATCTGAAACTAGAACTTTCGGAATTCCAAATATGTATATCATTGTAATATCATTGTATTCGTACTAATTATTTCAACCCATTTGCTGTATGAATCCACTACTATAAAATAGGCTTTCCCCTTCTCTTTTTCTGCAAAATCCACATGTATTCTTTCCCATGGTCCTCCTGCAGGTTCCCAAGGATGTGTTCCCTGCCTCACTGGGTTATTTTGCTTCCGTGCACAGTGTTTGCATTCCCTTACAACCTCTTCTATTTGTTTATCCATGCCTTGCCAATAACAATAGCTGCTTCCGAGTTCCTTCATTTTCTGCATCCCCAGATGACCCCATGTAGTTCATTCAACATTTTGTTTTGGAATATTTTCGGTATGACAATTCTTGACCCTCGGAAAATACATCCGTCTTGTATGGTGTACTCGTTATTTTGGAGTCCAAGTTCTTCCAACGGTTTTCCTAATTTTAAATTTTCCTTAATTTTTCCTAAATAAATGTCTTTCTTAGTTTCTTCTGCAATTTTGTTTTTGTTTATTGATAGTACCTCTTGTTGGTTTGCTTGAAAGAATGCTGCCTGATCCGCCTCTACAACTTCTGGTTCCCCTACCGGAAATCTTGATAAAAAATCTGCATTCGCATTGTCCGTTGTTCGTCTGTATTCAATTTTATAGTTTAGACCTGAAAGAAAATTTGCATAATTAAACATTCGAGCAGTAGTCATTGTGGGTAGTGTCTTATCTGGGTGAAAAATTGTCACCAATGGTTTATGGTCTGTCACTAAAATGAAATGACGGCCGTAAATATAATGAAAAAATTTCTTTAATGACCAGTATATGCCTGTAGCTTCTTTGTCAATTTGGCTGTATTTCAATTCGCTCTTGGTTAATGAACGTGAGGCAAATGCTATTGGCCTTTCTATACCATTTTTATATCGATGAGACAAGACTGCCCCCAGTCCTACTGGTGAAGCGTCAGTAGCTAAAATCAATTGTTCCTTTGGGTCATAATGTGCCAATGTCCTGTCACATGCTATTTGTTTTAAAATTTGATGATAACTCTTTTCACATTCGTCTGTCCAAATAAAGTTTATACCTTTCTGTAGTAGGTTATTTAATGGTTTTAGGATTGTTGCCAGTTTGGGAATGAATTTGATATAATAATTTGCTAGTCCTAAAAATGTTCTCAATTCACTTACGTTTTGAGGTTTCTTTGCCTTCAACACTGCATCGATCTTCTCTGTGTAGTTCTTTCTCGTCAATCTTGTGTCCAAGGTACTTGATACTTAGCTCACAAAACTTGCATTTTTCTTTATTCAGTCTTAAATTTTGTTCCTTGAGTCGTTCCAAAACTTATCTTAATCTTGTTAACAGTTCTTCTGTAGTTCGTCCTTCTATACAAATATCATCCATAAAACATTTTGTTCCTGAAATACCTAATAGTGTCTTGTCCATAAATCTTTGCCATAATGCCGGTGCTACTTTAACTCCAAACATAAGTCTGTTAACCCTGTATAAGCCTTTATGAGTGCTGATAGTCTGCATCAAGGCTCTTTCCTCATCCATTGCCATGTGTAGGTAAGCGTTACTTATATCAAGAGTACAGAAGTATTTACCGCCATTCATTGCTGCAAAAATTTCTTCTATAATGGGAATAGGATACTTTTCATCAAATATTCCTTGATTCAAGGTTGCCTTAAAATCTGCGCAAATGCGGACGCTTCCATTTGGTTTTAAAACGCATAGGTGTACCCCAATCGGAATGGTCTATTTTTGAAATAATTCCTTCCTTCTCCAGTCTTTCTAGCTCCAGTTCTACTTTTTCTCTTAGCGCAAATGGTACTGGCCTTGGTTTTAAGTAAATTGGTTTTTTGCCTTGTCCTTTTATTGTGTAGTGGCCTTGATAACTTGGAATAAGCCCAATGCCCGGCTTGAACACCTCCTTAAATTCTTCCATTATATCTTCCAATTTTCCTTGGCTTTTGCTTATCCCTTTAATTTCTGCCAAACGTAATTTTGTTTCCCGTAACCACTCTCTGCCAAATATAAGGTCTCGTTCATGTCTAGAACGTACAGCTTTCCTATAAACGGCGTTTTATTATACTTACACTCTATAAATGCAACTCCTTTAGGTTTCATTACTTCTCTTGAGTATGTTCGAAGTTCGACACTTGTTTTAAATAATTTATTAGTTAGTCCTAATTTTTTATAATCTTGAAATGATATTGTACTCACTGCTGCCCCTGTATCCAGTTCCGTGTTTTGTTTCTTTTCCGCGAACTCTACTTCCACCATAATTTTATCTGATCTTCCACTTTTAATGCTAAATATCTCATGTTTATCACTTTCTGTTCCTTTTTCCATACCACTACACTCTTCAACTTGGTTCATTCTGCTTTTTTCTAATTTTTCTCCTAAGCAAACTCTAGCTAGGTGCCCTATTTTTTCACATTTACTACAAGTCTTGGTTCGGTGTGAACAGTTCAAAGCTCGGTGTGTCGACTCACCACATCGGTAACATCTTCCTCGGAGCCTCTCAAATCCACTAGCCTGTTGATTTTGTTCGATTTCTTTTCTGGTCCCCCCTCTTGATGCCTTATTCTTATCATATCTTAGCTGATTAATGTCTGTTTGTCCTGTACACGTCACCTGCATCTCCTTGTTTTCTCTTTTGGACATTTCTACACCGCTCGCAATTCTTGAAATCTCCAAGAAACTCTGCTCTCCTGTGAGCTGCAATAACTTAGTTCTTATGTCTTGATCTCTAAGATTTCTAACGAACTGCAATCGCAATAATATTTCTGACACCGACTTTCCACAGGAAGAATCAAAATTGTAGTTCCTTGTCAATGTCTTTAATTCTACCGCATAAGTAGAGCAGTTTTCATCTGGTCCCTGTAACCGACCTATGAATTTGTGTTGAGCTGCCCAGATGCTAGGACGTGGTTCAATATATTTACTCAACATCTTCACTAAGTCCTCATATGATTCTTCCAAAGGGTTATGGGTGAACATAATTCATAAAGTTTTTCATGTAACTTTGGAGTGAGCGCATGGAGAAAAACACAAACTTTCATTTTAGGATCTTTCACTTCCTTTAACTCCATGTATAAATTTAGCCTATTGATAAAATTTTTGAATGTTTCTTCTTCATTAAACGGAATAAACGAAATATTTGCAGCTGGTGTCGATACTAATTTATCTTCCTTGCCACTTGCACTCTCCGTTGTGGTTGTTGCAGTCTTAGATTTCAATAACTTATTTAATTTAGCTTTACATAAAATATAATTGTCCCTCTTCTCATTCCTATAATCAATTTGCTCTTCCATGTTTTCTTCATTTGTTAAGAAATCTATGTTATCTTGAATGCCCTCGTACTTAGTCCAATTTGATTCTAATCCAATCCAGCCTACTTTTAGCCTCCTCCATGCATATCACTTCCTTATTTTCTGGCTGATTTGTCCCTTAAGCTTTGTTAGAAAAGATTTAATTACTGACCGTTGTTTGTTTAGCTTCCCCAGCTCTTTCTTCTCTTCCTCCGATATTAATACCTGGTTATTCATCATCCTCGTCGCCAGATGATATGTTCACGCTTCTTTAGTAATATCGTTTATTAAATACAAACTAAAGTGTGACATAATATATAAATATAAGTCAAACCACAATGACAATGTCACATCAATATATATAAACAAGTACTGTCACAATACAGAACAGAGATCAAAAACGAGCCTGTGGTGTGCTAGAAAATCCGCACCTAGAATTGGTATTGGTACGTCGGCGGTAAGGAACTCCCAGAGGTAAGCTCGTCTTAGACCGATTTTACGGCAATCTTAGTTTCACCGTAAGTTTTGATAAGTTTTGTAATTTTTGAGTTTGCGGCAAAGATCCGGTACGCCAGATCAGGGTTGCGTGTAAGGAAACGGTTTCTTGGTAAAACGAAGATATCCGCACTCGTATCTATGAGGTATTTCCAGCCGGTGGTATAATGAAAGGAATAATGTATAATATAGTCCTGATTCTTTTCAATGAATAAGGCTTTGGAAACGAAATTGTTTAGCATTTCATATAATTGCTTGGCCTCCATGATAATAGGAAACATAGCTACTGATTTCTAGCCTTCACCCTGCTCTTTGCAGGTTTTATATACCCTAGTTTTATATGCTGGTATATATTGATAGCCCACAAGCATGTCTACGGGCTGCTATCGCGGATTATTTATAAACTTCAAAATTTATTTCCACATATTAATCAGTCTCGAATAAATTAAAGCAGAAATCGACCTTGGATATTATAAATATTTATTAATATTATCAAGCTAAATGAAAGAAATCAATTAACTAATAAAAAATTAAATTTACATCCGCTAACTTATTACCATAATTTTTCTAAATATAAGAGAAATACGTGATTGATAACAATTGTCGGTGTATCAAACAATCATTTAATTATCCTCATGTAAATTAATCGATAATTTTATGAAATTATCAAGATTGTCAAGAGGTAAAATTGTTTACAGCGGTAACATTTATTTAATAAATAATTACAATTAATTTATAAAACAAAACAAATCAATCATTCTAATTCTATTTAATCATTTTATTAAATATTTTAGAACCAAAATAATAGCTATAGAGCCCAAGTAGTTAAAGCGCACCTTCCTTAGCCGCGGGTGGAGGAGGGATAAAAAGCAAACAAAATAAATGAAAATAATAATATCCCCAAAATATGAATATCATGAAACAGAAATTGATGAATAATGTATTTATATTCAAATATTGTTTTTAAAAAATGTAGGCTGATGAAATATTGAACATACTTTCATAGATATATATTTGTATATACAATATCATGATTACATGAATATTATATTTTTTGGGGATGTTGAATTTTAATAAAATGAGCTTTAAACATGATTTTATAATCAATTTGAAGTACCGTAGTTAATTGGAACGATGCTTGATTGTAATTTAACTTCATTACCTGATCGAGGATTGGCTCTTTAATTATATTTATTTTTATTTTGACATCTCTTTTTTTATCCAAGATAAAAAACAATTAATTTCTCTTCAATTTTTTAAATGATATTATATACATTGAATAAATAATTTTTAAACTCCTTTAAGAGACAAAATTGAATTTTTATATTAGAAGGTCAATCTAAAGAAGCCCAAAAAGTGAAAAGTGGATTGTGTCAAGTCCACTATCAAGATCGCTGTCAAATTCACTGTCAAGTTCGCTGTTAATTTTGCACTGCTTGATTATCACAGGTTAGTTTTAATATTGTAATGTGATTTATTTCATCTCATTTAAACTGTTTTAATAATTTATTATGTAATAAATCAAAATGACTACTTTTAATTTATAAAAAAAAGTAAGTAAAAAACTTTTTCCAATTAATTAATAACCCGAAAACAAATTTCTTATTTAAATCAGAGAAATAACAATTTATAAATTAATTTACTTGCATTCTTCAAAATGTGCATCTTGTCTGTGTAACTGTCAGTAACGTTTACGTATCCGACGATCATTTTTTCAAATAGATTTTTTCAGTCAACCCATCAATGAATGAGGAAATGATAAAGATTACCTTGAAATTTGTATAAATTGTTAACGCTTCTTTATATGACTTATTATGGATAGTATCTAGATATTCTCAAATTTACAATATTTGTTATTTTGTTACTTGACGGTAGGTAATTAATAAACTCGTCAAATTATTCAAAGAATTAAAAAAACACACTTCATAGCAAAGCCTGGAGGGTTTATACATATCATTTAATTTTCTAGGACTGATAATATTGTAGTATACTCACGATATTGGAAGCAACTTTAAGTTGGTTTAGTTCATTAACTTGTCCATTTTAATTAAAAATTAAAAAAATTGCCATCAATGATATATTTAACAAGGTTAAACAAATAAACTAAAACTAAGTCACACCCTTCTTCAGAATTTGTCTGTTTGTGAATTATAGGAAGAGAAACAACTGCAGATATATTATGTAAATAAGAATTTTGGATAATTAGTGAGTAATTAACCTTGACGATAAGTTAACAGAGCTGATAAGAGATCAAAAAAATCTAATACTTATCTTTATTTTAATTTTAATAAACTGGATTTTTTTTTTTTTTTTTTTTTACACCCACTTGCATGTCCTAAAAAAATGTTAAAACAATAAAAGCCTCTGTCAAATGGTGGAACAATAACTCTTGATTTATTGTATATTTTTGGTTTAATTAAATAAGTAGACAAATATTTTCTTATTTTTATGGATATATCCTGGTCATATTGATGCCCATAACAACGATCAATTGACTTGAAACATATTTTTCTCTTCATGTGTTATAATTAATTTATATAAAACAGAATTTTAATATTAATATGTATTTATCAAAACAATAATTGAAGTTCCCTGCTAAAAAATACTTCACAGAATGTACATTTCAAATGTACCTGTTGCGTAATTTATTCAATGTCATATTCGACTCGTTTTTTTTTAAACTATGCATTTGGTGATACAAAATAATTTAAGTTACCCACATAGGAAAGAAGATAATGTTATATTATGCGGATCAACACAAAGACAAGTTTAAACCAATTATTACATTACCTTCCATACCTAAATAATCCATGCATCCAGGTTATCTACAACAAGCATATCTCCCCCTCCCCCGTGTAAATTGGTAACACTGGACAACATTCAAATGTGGAGGGAAAGGGTGCGAGTAATAATGGTCGTTATGGTGATCACCAAGCTTTTTTGCAACACAAGTAAGAACACATTTAACCAATTCCTCTATGATTCCGAACAAGGGAGGAGAATTTACCGGGTTCCAGAAAGAAACTTAGCCTATTACCTGACAGCATCAGACATAAGGTACTCTTATAGAAAAGGGCCCCCCTTTTTGTTTTTTATACAGAAGAGTTTATATCCCTTAGTCTAACTACGTATAAAGACAAAGGGATATTCAGTCTAATATTCTTTGGGACAAAGGAATATCATACTTTTGCATAAAAAAAAGTGTGTATCCGGTTGTCAGAAGGTATATTAGATTAAAAAAATAGTGGGGGGCCATTTTCTATAAAAGTGCCCAGACATAATTACCTACATAGGTGTAGAATGTAGCGGGTTCCATTAAGAAACTTAGCCCATCACCTGACAGCACCAGACATAATTACCTACATGGGTGTAGAATGTACCGGGTTCCAGAAAGAAACTTAGCCCATCACCTGACAGCTCCAGACATAATTACCTACATGGGTGTAGAATGTAGCGGGTTCCATCAAGAAACTTAGCCCATCACCTGACAGCACCAGACATAATTACCTACATGGGTGTAGAATGTACCGGGTTCCATTAAGAAACTTAGCCCATCACCTGACAGCACCAGACATAATTACCTACATGGGTGTAGAATGTACCGGGTTCCAGAAAGAAACTTAGCCCATCACCTGACAGCTCCAGACATAATTACCTACATGGGTGTAGAATGTAGCGGGTTCCATCAAGAAACTTAGCCCATCACCTGACAGCACCAGACATAATTACCTACATGGGTGTAGAATGTACCGGGTTCCAGAAAGAAACTTAGCCCATCACCTGACAGCACCAGACATAATTACCTACATGGGTGTAGAATGTACCGGGTTCCATCAAGAAACTTAGCCCATCACCTGAAAGCACCAGACATAATTACTTACATGGGTGTAGAATGTACCGGGTTCCAGAGAGAAACTTAGCCCATCACCTGACAGCACCAGACATAATTACCTACATGGGTGTAGAATGTACCGGGTTCCATCAAGAAACTTAGCCCATCACCTGAAAGCACCAGACATAATTACTTACATGGGTGTAGAATGTACCGGGTTCCATCAAGAAACTTAGCCCATTACCTGACAGCACCAGAATTCATTCCTCACATTAGTTTCATACACTCGCCACTGATCAAAAATACTTATCTATGGTCATATTTCTGTTCTATTCCATCTATCAACTTAATTTCGTCTCTTTATATGCATTTCCTGAAATATATTCTTTCAATTTCACCCAATAAACAGTCAGCCTTCCTTTTCAGTTGATAATGGCATTTTGAACAATAGTTACCATTTTTGTTTTTGGACGTCACATTTGACGTCGAAGGCAAGTTGAAACTTCACTGTTTCTTGAAGGTTTTGGATCAGAATTCTCATTAAAACTTTCATCTATCACAGATATCAAATAGGCATTCAATTTTTTCCCTAATAATAATAGAATCATTAATTACTGATAAAAAATAAAAATGTACGTTACTCCTTAGCTTGAGGCAAAATGATTAAGTAATATTGTACGGTATTCCTTAACATGAGACTATGTGACATATCACACTGGAATAAAATTTAAGTTTATTACTTTCCATGAGTCCAAATTATTCACTGATATTTACAAAAACTTAACTTAGGGGGAAATTCATCTTCCCCAGATGTTACTCATCGGAGGTTGGAAACCAACAGTTTGGTAATAGTGTTCCTGATAAGTAAACCTTCTTCTTAAACAAATCAAAATTACTCATGATGAGTACTTTAGTGTTAATACCCACATGTGGCCGGAAGAGCTCTGCATCATTATGGAGTGTTTAAGAATCCTTCTATGAAATTAAGGAGTGTTCATGAAAAAGTGTCTAGGTCACGATCAAAACCTGAAGTTTTAGTCGTGGTCGTTTCGAGTGCAGTTTTAGAGGCAATACAGGATATACTGATTTCCCATTAAAGGCCGACAAGAACCACTTTTTTGTGCAAACAGAATATTTCGTTGCTTGATATGATTTTATGAAGTTTTTAATACACAAACATTATTTAAATTCATGGTTTTTTAATAGTGCTTCCTACAGAGAGAATACTTGACACTGACGTGACGTTGCCTTATTTGAAGGAGTTAATCAACTTCAAAGGTCAAATAAACCACCTTGTCACAATGATTAGACATCTAATTAGCTTCCAATATAACCTATATTTCTCTTAATTACATTCAAGTGTAGATCATCTCGTCTCAAATAGTCATATAACTCCAGTCGTACAACCACAAATAGCCATAGTTTTATGTTTATTAATATATTACCCGGTTCGACTGACTGTAGCTTCAAGGTAGATATGCCAGGCAAATTGAAAAAAGCTAGGACTTGGTACTTTTATTGGAGAAGGTACAAACAAAAACATGCTTACATTTAACATAATTTGTTGTACAATATGCATTATCAAATACATTGATATAAAAAATACATCATTTATTATAAACTCAAATACAAGAAGTAATCAAAACACTATGTATGACAATGGTCTGACACTGTGAGTGAGAATTATTTTGGTACTGTAGGTGATAATTGCCTGACACTCATTTAATACTGTGACAGTTTCGTGCCAAGTACCTATATATATCTATGACGAGGATACTGAAAAGAAGACGTGCAAGAAATGTTTCTTGCAACAAATCCATTAGTTTCAAAATGACTCAAAATAGACTCACTATTCTTGAATTACGATGTAGAGGCCCAATTGAAAGCTTTTGAATGAATTGATCCTGTTTTTTTTTTCACATATTTTCAAATGTTGAATCTTTTCTTTCTTCATTAAAACTTTTCAATTTCATTCAAACTTTTCAATTTCATTCAAACTTTTCAACTTCATTCAAATTTTTATTGTAAGTCTTCAGCTTAATTTAAGAAAACTAAGTCTGTTAAGAGTAACTTTTCAAATTTAAGGATTTGCTCTGAGAAACGTTTGTTGCACACCTTTCAGTCATTATCTAGTTATTTTAAAGATACTTCCAAAGTCTTTAAAATATACTGCTGATCCGTTGATATTCCCCCTTCTCAATTATTGTCAACATTAATAATATTATTCATAATAAACATATGAAATAATAGACTGCCAATTGGTGTGGCACATAGCTTTTTCGCATTTATACTTTTACAAGCCATTATTGCAGGGTTGGCACCCGGGTGGGGAATATTAAAAAACCCATATTAATTTCCCCGGTTTTTTTTTAAAAATATAATTTATTAAAAAATATATACAATAAAAATATTTTATTTTTTTATATCAAGTATCTATTCTTGTGTGATTGCAAGAGCTGTGACACTAAAAAATATGCAGAATATCACATATATCCTAATTCGATGATAACTATAAATTATTTTTGAGCTTTGTGTGGCTTAAACCTTCTGAAATCCTGTTTATTCCCAAAATTCTCTATTTTATTCTTGGGGAAAAGCAATTATTTTTATTTATATCAAATTTTAAATGTATAAATATGTACTAAAATGAAAAATGTAAATATGTACTAAAAAAAAAAAATAATATGAACTAGGGGACTCCACTTCTACTCGCTTCGCTCGTCAACCCCAGAAAAGTGGCCGCTATCTTGAACCTTCGCTTATAGAAATCTTTAATTTATTTAAACTTTCATAGCTTTTTACAATTTGACAAATTTGACACTCTCACTGAACATGTTTGTTTACAAAACTTTTATAATAATTTAGATAGATATAACAATGTAATGTACATAAAATGTAGGCACTTAAAATAAATACACATTATTACTTTCTCATATAAAGAGAAAGTGTTGTGATTGCGCGAAAATTCGATTTTCAGATTTTGATGGATTTACACGTTACAAAAAAGGTACTTTCTTTGGACTCAGGGTTTGAGGTACCCTGAGTCCAAAAAAGTACGTATTTAAAAAATGTCTGCCTGTGCAGACTCCTGGAGCCTAAACTACTAGGCCGATTTTGTCGAAATTTGGCATATATGTTCAGAAAAATCATACCCCGAGGCGAAATCGAGAAATGAATTTTAGCTCCAAATTTGACCTCCTCAAAAAAAGAAAAAAAAAGGAAAAACGTGAAAAATATATTTCTCAAAAAACGGTTCCGACGATATTAATTATAAAATTTAAAAATGTAGTCCATTTAAATACGATTCCAACGATATAAGCCGTTTTCCTGGGAATAATCTAGTTCCTGAGAAAATAGCTTAGAATGCGGACGGATAGAGCCCGGGTTCGATTCCCCGCCCAGGAGAAGTTATTTTTATGATATATTTTGATGAAGTGTACTATAATAATTAAATGTACATACAAAAGCTAATAAATGGGCTAAGTAATTATGGACTCGTATATGAGAAAGTTTGTCTGAGTTGTCTCGGACCGATTTTTATTATTATTATTATTTCGTAGAAAAAACCTAATACTTACATGCTTTTTTATAGGGTTTACTAGACACAATTTGTAATTTTTCATAAGATCTGTTACATTTACAGATTTTTCTATGTTAAAAATAACTATTTTTTAAAAAAACCCAAATAACCCTTAAAAACCCAAATTACCCATAAAAACCCGGGTTTTATTAAAAAAAAACCCAGGTGGGTTGGGCTTTTTCCATAAAACCCGGTTTTTTTCCAACCCTTTATTGTCTAATTTGTCAAATTGTTTCTCCCGTTTTTTTTAATCTGTCAAAATTGTTTGTACTTTTTACATAAATTAAAGTATCAATTTAGCAAAAGTTAAAGAACGCAGATGGTTCGAATAAATCTAGGGCTATCTGTGGACAACTTTCAATAAACTATAAAAGTTTCATACAAATCAGATAAGTACTTTGAAGCTATAGGCGTAAATAAATGTATGTTTGTGTGCATGTGGAAGAGAAACAAATTAGAGCAGAAGGTTGAAACTTATATGGGACCAGCAATAAGCTAATTATGACCTATCATCCAAATTTCATTAAAATCGGACGAGTAGTTTTTAAGATTGTTGCGGTTCGCAAAAATTGAACGACGCGTTACAGGCTGCAAAAAAGCACCATTATAAACGTCCTAACTATAAGGAGGCAAGATTTGGAAACATTTGAGCAACTATACAGCACACAGGTGGTGCCATAGGAACTAATCAATTAAAGAAATTGGAATAAGATTCTGCAAAACAGAAGCAGTTCATAATTTCATAATTTTCAACTAAATGTAATTTATAAATTCATACCATTCAACTAAATTCAGTACATAAATTCACACTGTTTAACTTAATTTACATGAAAAAGTGAATCTTTAGAAAATGTCCCGAGTTTTAAATTATTTTTATTATTTTATGTTAGGATAAATTTAGAAATTACGTTAAAAAGCAAATAAATATATTTATCATAAATTACAGAATTAAGGAAGCAGAGCAAGAGCAAGAATACCCATGACAATAGAATCGAATGAGTTCTTAGTTTACCACAAAAAAATAAAAATTTACAAACCGGTCGGTTAAACAAAGATACTTGAATCGACAATGAATGAATGTAACTGCGTAATTTACAAATTTATATGACAGTTAAAATAATAAATACTATATAAACAAATAATTTAGGCTCCATAGGATCTATATTTAAATTTATTCACTTTGTACGTTCCAGATCATTAAAATGTATTAAGTCCAAATTCTTTTTCAAGATCAAAGAATTTGTTTTTTTCTCTCATTATTTCATTATTTTGTTCTTAATCATTTAAATCAGTTGCAAGATTTATTGCATTAAAAAATATTTCGTATCAGTTCAAATGACATTGCTAAATATAACGACATATCTTTCTCACAAAATTAATTAAAAAAATATATCAAACTGCAATATATAATTTAATTAAATTAACTATATAATTAAATTATATTTTAAAATTTATATACGATTTAAATGATCAGGAAGAAGTAAATTTAGCAAAATATTTTTTTTTTTAAAGTTGTTCAAGAACATTATAAATTGCAAATTAAATGACTTTATATTATACAAAGCAGGAATATTAAAAACATAAAATAATTATATGAAATTTCACTACTCGTTTAATCAACCTGCATTTATTAATCCGAGATACTGAAGTTAATTATATTTAAATTGACCTGTTATCACTTATTATTTGATACAATTTGGCGCCAGTAATATGATCTTAAAGCTTTCTTCTTCAAATCACGATGAAAACAAATTGTTTTTTATACGAACTACATTGAAATAACATCTACAACTCTTTTATATTACCAAAACGTTCATAGTACCAACAAGTTAATAATATAAACATAAGCTGATATTATTATTAAGTTTTTATTACGCGATCAAGCATGTAATACGACTAGGAAACAAATCGATTTTAAAATGATAGTTGCATATATTTTTAATATGTATTTCATGTAAATTTTTATATTCATGAAATAAAGGGCATTGTTGTGATATGATACAAACAAATGTATGGTTTCAAAAAGTTAATAATAAAATCAAGTGTATTTTACGAACAAGTTAATAATACGAACAAGTTTATAGTATGAACAAGTTTATAGTACGAACAAGTTTATAGTACGAACAAGTTTATAGTACGAACAAGTTTATAGTACGATAGTTCATAATAGGAATAATTGAGTGACTTTAATAGATATCAAAACGAAGCTCTTGCACATAGTGGACATCACTGTATTACAGCGTTAAAAATAATCAAGTTATAAATTTAAAAAATTGTTTAAGAACAGTTCCAAAGATATTGATTTAAAAATTCTATTTTATAGTCTATTAAAATTCAAATGGAACGAAATAAGTTGTTATATTTACATAACTATTAAAACAGAGCAGCTTCTCGCAATCAATAATAAAAACTAAACATAAATCAAAGAAAATAGGATATAAACAAAGATGATAAAAAAAACCAAAACGATTATAAACGTAATAATTATATCATTTATCATTTATCATTTATCATCTATCATCTATCATCTATCATCTATCATGTATCATGTATCATGTATCATGTATCATGTATCATGTATCATGTATCGTGTATCGTGTATCGTGTATCGTGTATCGTGTATCGTGTATCGTGTATCGTGTATCGTGTATCGTGTATCGTGTATCGTGTATCGTGTATCGTGTATCGTGTATCGTGTATCGTGTATCGTGTATCGTGTATCGTGTATCGTGTATCGTGTATCGTGTATCGTGTATCGTGTATCGTGTATCGTGTATCGTGTATCGTGTATCGTGTATCGTGTATCGTGTATCGTGTATCGTGTATCGTGTATCGTGTATCGTGTATCGTGTATCGTGTATCGTGTATCGTGTATCGTGTATCGTGTATCGTGTATCGTGTATCGTGTATCGTGTATCGTGTATCGTGTATCGTGTATCGTGTATCGTGTATCGTGTATCGTGTATCGTGTATCGTGTATCGTGTATCGTGTATCGTGTATCGTGTATCGTGTATCGTGTATCGTGTATCGTGTATCGTGTATCGTGTATCGTGTATCGTGTATCGTGTATCGTGTATCGTGTATCGTGTATCGTGTATCGTGTATCGTGTATCGTGTATCGTGTATCGTGTATCGTGTATCGTGTATCGTGTATCGTGTATCGTGTATCGTGTATCGTGTATCGTGTATCGTGTATCGTGTATCGTGTATCGTGTATCGTGTATCGTGTATCGTGTATCGTGTATCGTGTATCGTGTATCGTGTATCGTGTATCGTGTATCGTGTATCGTGTATCGTGTATCGTGTATCGTGTATCGTGTATCGTGTATCGTGTATCGTGTATCGTGTATCGTGTATCGTGTATCGTGTATCGTGTATCGTGTATCGTGTATCGTGTATCGTGTATCGTGTATCGTGTATCGTGTATCGTGTATCGTGTATCGTGTATCGTGTATCGTGTATCGTGTATCGTGTATCGTGTATCGTGTATCGTGTATCGTGTATCGTGTATCGTGTATCGTGTATCGTGTATCGTGTATCGTGTATCGTGTATCGTGTATCGTGTATCGTGTATCGTGTATCGTGTATCGTGTATCGTGTATCGTGTATCGTGTATCGTGTATCGTGTATCGTGTATCGTGTATCGTGTATCGTGTATCGTGTATCGTGTATCGTGTATCGTGTATCGTGTATCGTGTATCGTGTATCGTGTATCGTGTATCGTGTATCGTGTATCGTGTATCGTGTATCGTGTATCGTGTATCGTGTATCGTGTATCGTGTATCGTGTATCGTGTATCGTGTATCGTGTATCGTGTATCGTGTATCGTGTATCGTGTATCGTGTGTCGTGTGTCGTGTGTCGTGTGTCGTGTGTCGTGTGTCGTGTGTCGTGTGTCGTGTGTCGTGTGTCGTGTGTCGTGTGTCGTGTGTCGTGTGTCGTGTGTCGTGTGTCGTGTGTCGTGTGTCGTGTGTCGTTTGTCGTGTGTCGTGTGTCGTGTGTCGTTTGTCGTTTGTCGTTTGTCGTTTGTCGTTTGTCGTTTGTCGTTTGTCGTTTGTCGTTTGTCGTTTGTCGTTTGTCGTTTGTCGTTTGTCGTTTGTCGTTTGTCGTTTGTCGTTTGTCGTTTGTCATTTGTCATTTGTCATTTGTCATTTGTCATTTGTCATTTGTCATTTGTCATTTGTCATTTGTCATTTGTCATTTGTCATTTGTCATTTGTCATTTGTCATTTGTCATTTGTCATTTGTCATTTGTCATTTGTCATTTGTCATTTGTCATTTGTCATTTGTCATTTGTCATTTGTCATTTGTCATTTGTCATTTGTCATTTGTCATTTGTCATTTGTCATTTGTCATTTATAATCTATCATCTATCATTTATAATTTAGCATTAATTATTGCTTTAATCATATATTTATAATAGCTTTAGTCATATATTTATAATAGCTTTAGTCATATATTTATTATAGCTTTTGTCATATATTTGTTACTTTGTTTACTTCATTTTTATTTGTTACTACTCCTCTATTTTTGTTCTTTCTACATTTTTTAAAAGAATGAAAAGTTAAAATGACTTGAACCGAGAGTAAACGACCAAAGCAAAGCAGTCCGTTACCCGGAAAACATCAAAATATTATAAAAATGTATAAGTAAAATATAACCGTCATGTGTCAATAGGTTTAACTTGTTGAGATTAATTCCACTAGATGTCGTACAACTTGAAAGTAATCATTCATGAATTATTATTATAGAATAATATTTATTTGATATATAATGCATTGGTTCGATTGGGTGGAATTAATGTGTTAAGTTTAACAGATTTAACTTTGAAATTAAGTATAATTAATTAGACCATATTTTCTCAACTAGTTGACAGGTTGACATTTGAGACTGTCAAAGAATGTCGAATGTACAGATTTATTAACAACAGGTATAATACCTAGTTATCTTATCACTATAACTAACTTGCTATTTTTAAATTAACCTCGATTTTATTAGTTTGTTCGTGCTTGCCATCTGACGACAAACATTTTTGGAGCGCAAATTTACCCTCTTCCAGTCATCCTATCGAGCTGAAACTTGGCACATAGACTATGTACCTCACAAGAACATTCCATTAAATGTTAGGGTCACCCACCCTAACCCACACTCTGATTAATCATTGGTTGTAACCATGATTGTTGAACGAGCGTAGTGAGTTCTTCATTTCAGAGACTTTTGTCAGAAGTTTGTATGTTTGTCTAATGATAACTGGCGTAAAAAATGAAGGATTAGTACGAAATCCAACTTACAAGTCTTAAAATGTACATGATGGCGGCCAGTATGGAGGCCATCTTTACCAAAGTATGGTACAGTCGCAAGAATTGGTAAGCAAAGGATATAATATACCACTTAAATGGGTCCATTGAACCAACACGGGATAGGAACCAACCTATTTCGATTTATATCGAATCGAGAGCGACGATCATGGTTTCCAGGCCGACACCTGGTGGCGCTACACTTTCGAGCAGCTTTCCATTTATTTCAACAATGATGTGAACATGAAGCCTGGGGGGGGGGGGGGGGGGGGTCCGTCCGGGAAATTAACCCAGATATGTATAGTCTAGGACACCCATTCAACTCCTGACCACGCCTGTTGCTGCTTAACTTCGATTGCTTGAAAGCCAACCGCTTTCCCCTACGGGTTACCCAGGCCCAGGCCTCCCTTACCACTACTAAAGTGGGTATACTTGGATTTATTTAACGTTGCAATAATGCAACTGATATCTACTTTGTTGGATAGGACGGACCAATTGTTCGAACCTAGCAACCCTGAGACTTAAGAGTATAATACTGATATACTTGTACAAGTTCTTCATTTTGATAAAAAACAAAAAAAAACTGAAACCCACTCTATTAAAATTGCATAACAAACTTTAGTATGAACAAAAAGAAGTACAATTTTATGAGTGGATAAATGTTCTAATATGTAAGTTATAATAAATTACTGGTAATAACAAACTAGCGTAGTTATTATTAACTAGAGTAGTTATAATAAATTACTGGTAATAATAAACTAGAGTAATTATTATTAACTAGAGTAGTTATAATAAGTTATTATAATTAATTACTGGCAATAACAAACTAGAGTATTTATTATTAACTAGAGTAGTTTTTTTTTTTTTTTAATGGCGGGAAAAGAAACAACGGCGCCTGCAGGGCAAAAGTTTTTTGCCCCAGGGTGTATGAAGCTAAGCTAAGCCACCCTGGAGCCCCGCTATCCTACTCTCGATAGCGAGACCTATCGCAGGAACCCGGGATCCCTGAGTGTGGGGATTGAGCTACTTCCCGACTGCTCAGCCGACACCGAGACAGACGCTGGTAGCCCCTACCCCACTAAAATCCCTGCCGGTGAAAAACCCTCCATTTTGGGTACCATACTCTCGAAGGAGCATATGGTACCTCACGCGACTATAATTATAATTATCACTACAACTGCCAAGAGCTACATCGTCATCGTCGTTTCATATGATGATCGTGTGCTCCTGGCTTCCTAGACTTACCCTTCCTCTATGCTTCCTGCTCGTCAGGAAGAAGAGGCTGAGGGTTCATCGATGTCAGTTACTTCTCTGTACGACGATGACGATAAGAAGAAAGCGCCCCCGAGCGCTCAGCGGCCACCAGCACCCCGAGCCAGAGAGATACCCCGAGGGGAACCCGCCCCCACAGTGGACCCACCAACCCACCGAGCCACCCAGAGCATCCGGCCCCTCTCCCTCCGATAGAAGAAGAACCTTCTCCCCGGGCCCCCCAACGACCGACAGATCCAGCGGAGGCCGCGACACCCCCGACGCAGCCCCAAAGCCGCAGCACCAGAGGACCTCCTCACACCCAGAGACGCTTCAGATGATGGTGAGTAGAGTACAGAAGAAGTTGATGAATCCTGCAGGGTAAGGTCACAACCTTACCCTACAGCTACTACCTGAGTAGTTATAATAAGTTATTATAATAAATTACTGGTAATAATAAACTAGAGTAATTATTGAGCTACCTCAAATAAAATTTAAGGATAGAAAGGATCAGTCAAATGTAAAAATTGGAGGATTGTGTGAATCACTCAAAAATAAAATTTGATGATAGCGTCTAGTCTCAAGCTCAAATCAAATCCGAGATTTTTTAAATTTTGCAAGTAATTGTTATTTATGTTACTAGGCTGCAAAATGGAATTTTGCTGACAAGTTTTTAAGTTTTAGTTCCGAGCCGAAGGCGAGGATAGGCCAAACAAATTTACTGACGAGGCGAAGCCGAGTCAGGAAAATTATATGTTGACTGAAGAGGCGTAGCCGAGTTATTCTAATTGTTATAGTTTTTAAAACAAAATCTTTATATTAGTTATATTGCATGATTAGGAGCAGTTGCAGTGTTAAGTTAACTTCAAAATTATAATAAATAAATTCAATACTTTGACAGTTTGACATGCCTGTAATTACAGATCTCGAATCTGTCGAAACTGTTGGTTTTATTGACATCTGTGTAATCACCAGTCTTTTATTAAGTCAAAATATAACCTTTTCAAGTTTACCCTGCCTAAATCTTTTAAACTGTAATGTAAGCTCTATTAAAAGAAAAATATAAAACCGCAATTATATTTATAAATGAATAAATAATATGTTTACTGCTATTTTATAATATTAATTTTATACGTGAATGGTAGTTTATTATATGTAACTGTGATTTTTATGAATCTATAATTAATTACTTTCCGTAATTACTTATTGTTCAGGGTTATACTCGTAAACAACTCCGTGTAACTCTTGAATTTAATGACTATGTACTACATATGTTTTATTACATTATCTATTCAAAATCCTTTCTCATTTAATAATTCAGTAACAATATTCGAATCTTGTAATTTGTTTTTTTTTATAAAGATAATTTTTTGTACTTCTTTTTATAATTTATTGCATTATTGTTTAGTTTCTTTTTTAATCATTATTAAGTTTTATTTAATATGTTATTACAATTGGAACAGTCATGTTAATTAATTACTTGTTCTGATATATTAATGTTCAAATAAACTGCTTAACCTCATTTTATACTCCATGTACTTGTTTTAATTTAATCTTTTTGCCTATAAATCAAAAACATTACAAGTTAACTGAGCTGATCGAAGGATTCTCCATAGTATGGATAAAATAAAGGATTGAAAAAAAGAAAAAAATCGTTCACTAAATTTTTTATATTGTGGCTTACAACTAAAACTGGCTAAGTCAATTTTTTTCGGATTTTGAGTTATTATGACCAAGTAACTCTATTTTAGCGTTTCTTTTCTGTAAAAAATTGTAGAAGCCAATAGCTTTATTAGACTTCAGTTAAAACTGGTTAAGTGATTTAGCTAATTATATTTTTGAAATCAGCAAGTTTCATTACAGGAAAAACTGGCTATGTCGACAAAATTAATTATTATTTTTTCAAATTTTGAAGATATCATGACAACAAAAACTGGCTATGTCGCGACATAGTCAATTATTTTATACATAATTTTTAGTTATCATGACAATAAAAACTGGCTATGTCGACATAGTCGTTAACAAAAATTTTACAAGTCGGTCAAATGTCAAATATGTTACAGTAAAAATTGACTGTCACTATATGTCAGATAATTTTGGGTAAATATACAATTTTAATGCTTTCCATTAGGAAAAAAACACGGTTTTTTACATCTTCAGAGCTACTGGAGTCCAGCTGATTAAAAAAGAGAAGATATTTGCTAAGAGAGACAAGAATATATGCAATTTTAAGTAGTCAACAACTTCAAATGCGATTTTCCAAAAAATAATGATTTAGTTTTAGTTGTAAGCCGTTTATTGTATGACACAACTACAAATTTACATGTTATAAGTGTCCCGATTCATATATAGATACAAATCAGAGCTCCATGGCACGGGATCGAACCCACGACCTTGATTCGCCTCTCATTGATAGCTGGGCAATTGAACAACTAATAAACCATCAACTAATAAAATTGAAACCAGAAACAACTAATAAATAGAAAACAGAAAGCACTTTAGTATGTTTTTAAGGCTAGTTAAGAATTATAATTTTACCTAATGATCAACACCAACCTCATGAAAGCGTTCTACAGCTATAATATATGCTGATTTGGTTGTATTCTAATATTTTTGTTAATTATGTCATTAATTTTAATGTTGCCCATTGCTATAACCCTTGAACGAACTGACCACATATTCTTGAAGGACACCAAAACATTATCAAATGCTCAGCACTCTAGTTTTATGTTAGTTAGTCTCTTTTATGCACGCTATCTCCTGGTCTATAATTAATATTATTATTATTATTACATTGCCCTGCCCTTATAATAAATTAAAGATAAATACATTTTGAACGTGTGTTTAGAATTACAATGTACTTGTAATTTCTTGACCTATATTTAATAAATTTGAATTTATTTATTTTTTCAAGCTTATTTTATTTAAATACATATATATATATATATATATATATATATATATATATATATATATATATATATATATACATTTTTGTGTATTGAGACGTCTTTTTACAAATCATACATTTTGGCGTCCTCATGAAATAACAACATTTTTAATAATTTGCTTTCAATTATAAGGTACTGCGGGTTAATATAGAGTTTTGATCGCAAAAAATTTTAATATATATGTTTATTAGCAATATACATTTTCTCATAACTCCGCTTATATTTCTACACCATTATGACAACTTTTTAAATTACCGCCGATGTGGCACTATATGTATATTCTGTCCACTGATAAGTTAATATCACGTCCAACTGTATATACTTTTAGTAAACTGCACCAATAAGACGTCCAGCGGTGTTGCCAAATCTTAATTAATTTTTATTAGGTATATAGTCCAGCCGTCGTATACTTAACCTTCGAGCGCTCGCGCCTTTTGTACACAAGAACACTCGCGTGGGGGTACTTACACCGCCATCAGTTTTAAATAGTGTTATACTCTTATGCATAGCTATTAGGGGTAAATTTATCAAAACTTAATTAAAACATAAAAAAATAGACTGCCAATTAGTGTGGCACATAGCTTCCTCGCATCCTATCATGTACTATAACAATTATTGTTATATTACTTTATTGTTATATTGTTTATTTTGTAAAAACTATTAATAGTTTTAGCGATCTTTAACACTTCAAAGCGGTGTCACTGTTGGTTTTACTAAAACATTGTATTTGAAGAAAATGTTTGTCTCATTGAATAGATGAAGTTAGATTTTATCCCCGACCTAAAATTCCAATTTTAAATTTAAAGTTCACGTTTACGCGAGCGTTGCTCGTGAAAGCTTGGACGGATAACGTTGTCCAACGAACTCGTCCTGGGTATTGGTAAAATGAACATGTCTACCAAATTTCATCAAAATCGGTCGACATTTACTCAAGTTATCTTCGCACGTTTCATAATTCGCGGACACACAGACCGACAGACAAACAGACAGACAGACACGAGACCAAAAATGTTCCCTGATGTCTGAAACGGATTTCTGTCTTGGAATTTTTGAAATCGGAGGCATAAAAGTTTTTCGTTGTCAAAAGTGAACACAATGCTTCCGTTACCTTCGGTAAGCTCGAAAGCAATAGACTGCCAATTAGTGTGGCACATAGCTTCCTCGCATCCTATCGTGTACTTTATTATTATATTAACATTAAAATCAATGTTAAATGTTAATGTTTAATGTTAATTTTAATAAAATTATTGTTATATTGTTTATTGTGTAAAAACTATTAATAGTTTTAGCGATCTTTATCACTTCATAGCTGTGTCACTGTTGGTTTTTTCTAAAAAATGTATTTGAAAAAAATGTTTGTCTCATTGAATAGATGAAGTTAAATTTGTTTCCCGACCTAAAATTCCAATTTTAAATTTGAAGTTCACTTTTACGCGAGCGTTACTCGTGAACGCTTGAACGGATAACATTGTCCACCGAACTCGTCCTGGGCATTGGTAAAATGAACATGTCTACCAAATTTCATCAAAATCGGTCGACATTTACTCAAGTTATCGTCACACTTTTCATAATTCGCGGACTCACAGACAGACAGACACGAGACCAAAATTGTTCCCTGATGTCTAAAACGGATTTCTGCCTTGGAATTTTTAAGTTAATTATCGCGAGGGTGCAAGTGATTTTTACTCCCAAGGTACGTACAAGATTTTACCTCCAGAAGGAAGAAACAAATATGGAACGATTTTAATTTTAAATTACCATATTCAACAAAAAATATAGTTAGATATAATATTAACAATTCTCTAAATAAGTTTAATCACGTTAAATTATAGATAATAATTATTTGAATTCCAATGCTAAAATTAAATGGGAGAATCAGCTGGAAGCTGAGTCGTGTATATTGAATGGTGCTGACAACTGATGTATTTAAATATGGATTAGTTAATCTACATTTAGAAATTATGTTTCCACTTTTAACTTGTTTGTTTCTTTTACTGATGAATCACTGTGGCAACTGTGGAGGTTACATGACATGTGTGAAGATGACATTATAGATTTCGACATTAAACAAAAGTTAGTAAATGAAATGTGTATTAATACCAACCTAATTTACTTGTGCTTTATCTAGGGCAACACTGGAGGGAATCATGAACTTTCATGATTACTCCCTTACTTATTTTTCACTACTCCCTGTTTAACCCGACCGGGTGCAATGAGTAACTTCCCTCCATATAAACTAAGGAGGAAAGATACATTTTTCTCCCCGCTGGAGGTAAAAATTATTTTATATGAATGATAAAATTGTGGACAGACTGACGGACAAACTCGAACCAGAAATGTTTCCTGGTGAGTGCAACGGATTTCTATATTGGAATTTTTGAAATCGAAATTGGTGACATAAAAATGTTCGTTCTTCGGAACGATCACATAGCTTCAATTCAAAAATAAATCAATAACACTGCCCAAATATATACGTGAATAAATCATGTTCCCGTTTTCTTCCATTAAAACTCGGTGTAAGGGGCGGCCTTTTTTTATACTAATTTGTGAAATTCACATTATTACTTTTACACAACATATTGAGAATTTGTTTAATATTAAGTAATTAATTTTTATCATAACCTTAAGATAAAGGCCGGTATTTTTGCAAATACCGGGTATATGATTATAATTATTATGTGTTTATGACAGTGCAATAAACATTTAAATCCAATATATAGTACCGTTAAATTGATGCGTGTAATATTTAATTATTTTATTAATTAGGCTAATAAATAAATAATTTTAAATAAATTATTAATTTCCCCTTTGTTCAATCACTCTTAAAAGAGAAAGCTAAATACATAATATAAGCAATAAGCAAAGTCAATCGACAGAGATGTATGTAGATATGACTAGTTAAGTTTAAGGAACACATTTCCTTATCAAGTAAAGCTAATTCATATTCACATCAGATTAGATAAGATCTCTACAAAACTCGTAATCAAATTATACTTTTCGTCACAATCTTCCCAGATTTTATATTACTACTACTATTTGTACTCAAATAATAATATTACTAGGCATCGCGTGGCTCTATCATTGAAGCGAGCGTAATGGAATAAATATTAGATAGTTAATCATGATGAGTTGATATTATAAGAATATGCAAGTAATAGAGAGTCGTGCAGTGGGGGAGAAGGGTTAATTCTACTATTCCTTAACTCTTCTACATGTCCCGGCCATTCCACTTCAAACTTCAATTATGTATTATATAAATTGTATCACTTCGACGCGCAAAAACTACTGTATGTATCAAGTTGAAATTTTACATGCCTGTTTCCATTGAGATTTAGATGGTGTATATGAAGTTTTATTAAAATCGTTACCTTAGAACGTAAGATATCGGTAAAAAGGTTGTTTCCTCTATTTTAAACGTTTAGGTCCGCTTTAATAGTTTTAGCGATCTTTATTAATTCATAGCGGTGCCGTTGTTGGTTTTACTAAAAAATGTTATTTGTAAAAAATGTTTGTCTCATCGAATAGGTGATGATAGAATTTTTTCCCGTCCTGAAATTCCAATTTTAAATTTGAAGCTCACGTTTACGAACTTAGCCCGAATATTAGTAAAAGGATCATGTATACCAAATTTCAACTAAATCGGTCAACTTTTACTCAGGTTATCGTCGGACACGTAAACGTTAGACACAGACAAATCGCTGGCTTCTGTACGATTAAGTTAAGTGTAAGGACAGGATATGATAATTAACCGACTTGACTGCCGAGGTGAAGCCGAGGCAGGCAATGAATAAATGAGGCAGAAATGTTTCCTTTGCTGCCTTGTGGCATACATTTTATCTAAGGGCGGCAGAAAAATGAAACTGCTAACATATCATCTTTATTAATATAACAAGTTAATTAGTATGTTACATTAATTGAAGCGAGCGTAGCGAGCTTCCTACAACCAACGAAATATGCTCTGTGTCTGTGTGTCTGAAACGTACGACGATAACTTGAGTAAAAATTGACCGATTTTGATTAAATTTGGTACACACGTTTATTTTACCAATGCTCAGGACGAGTTCGTTGGACAACTTTGTCTGCCCAAGCGTTCGTGCACCACGCTCGCGTGGTGCGTGAACGCTTGGGCACATGGTGCACATGGATTTTCAGGACAGGAAAAGATTCTACCATCATCTATTCGATGAGACAAACATTTTTTACAAATAACATTTTTCAGTAAAACCAACAGCGACACCGCTATGAATTAATAAAGATCGCTAAAACTATTAAAGCGGACCTAAACGTTTAAAGATTGTGTGGTTAGAGGAATAGTAAGAATGCAGGGTTGTTCCCTTACTACTAGCCGCTGTACTACTATCATACCATATATCTATCAACTCATCATGATTCATGATTATCTATTTTTTCAATATACAATTCATATTTATTACCATACGCTCGCTTCAATGATATAGCCACGAGATGCCTAGTAAGATAATAACATACGTATTAACTAAAATGAATGTTCATAAAGAAAAAATAGTATTTAAACAATACAGTGTGGCCTACGGACCCTCGCTGTGTGCTGACTAGCACACACTTGACCTGTTTATTTTATATTTGTAAGGTTTATTTTGTAAAAATTGTATATTGCCTTTGAACCAATGATACTCATTTATACAGCTCGTATTTTTATGTTTTGCACATTATATTACTATTACTGCAAAATGCATTTTAAGCTTCTGCACAAAGTACAAAGAGAAACCTGATATAACGGCTCTAGCTCTGTCTGTGCGTAGCTTGTTTCTATTAATAAACTACTATAGCTAGGAACGAAAAATTCAGCACTCAGGTGCATCTCGGCATTTGTGTCAACTGGACACTTTTTCGATTTTTTTACACTTAATATTTTCAAGATGGCGGCCAATAAGGCGGGTGACTAAAAAAAAAAATGTTTTAGACATTTGATATATAACATGTCATATGGTGTCTAAAAAAATTTTTTAAGTCACCCGCCTTATTGGCCGCCATCTTGAAAATATTAAGTAGGTATTAAGTGTGAAAAATCGGAAAAGTGTCCAGTCGACACAAATGCCGAGATGCACCTGAGGGCCGAATTTTTCGTTCCTAGCTATAGTAGTTTGTTAATAGAAACAAGCTACGCACAGACAGAGCCATAGAGCCGTTATATTATCTAGGTTTCTTTTTGTACTTTGTGCAGAAGCTTAAAAGGAAATAAAATCACCATCTATGCAAAGAAATGTATAGTATTGCATCTAATGCACAAACATATGAATTTAATAGTAAAATGTGCAAAATATAAAAATACGAGCTCTATAAATGAGTATCATTGGTTCAAAGGCAATATACAATTTTTACAAAATAAACCTTACAAATATAAAATAAACAGGTCAAGTGTGTGCTAGTCAGCACACAGCGAGGGTCCGTAGGCCACACTGTATTGTTTAAGTAGTACCCTATTGATGGTGTTTTTTAAAATGCTAAAAAGCTTACTTTGAACTCTCCTATGGGTCTGGGTCTGATATTCTCAAAACACATAAACAAACGTCTGATAAAGTATTTTTTTGCCACTGAACCGGACTACAACCATATAAATACATCGAAAAGACCATAATTATGAAAAAAAAACGTATTTTGTGAATAAAAAATAAAATCATATCTTTTTCGAAATTTCCAAAAAGTGGTATCTTTACTTTTGGTTGAAGAACGAATAAAGCCAAAGAGCTGGTTTTAGTGGTTTAGGAAATTTTATCAGTTTTTTTTTTATCAAAGGGATTTTTCTCTAGGATGCGTCGTTTCGGAGTTATAAGCGAAAAACTAAAACAACTTCCGATTTTTTATGATTTTCGCCATTTTATTATGGTGAAGCCAAATCCGAAACTCGTCAATAATGAGATTTTCAGATTCAGCACCTCAAAAACGTAAAGATCCGTCAAGAAAAATTCTTCAGTAATTTTTTCCTGTCCAAACTACCAAATGACTGGTCTATTAGAATAGAACTGGCAAGAAAAAAAGTCTAGAAGGTTGATTCACTCACACCTTATCAGAGATACAAGCGTAAAGGGTTTGAATGTTGGAGGTGGGGTATTGGGCGGCAAAACCTTGCATTGTTGCCCGATCTGCGGAGTTCCGATTATCCGTCGACTGTACAAAAATATACATTTCTAGATATACATCCACAGCACTACCGCCCCTATAGGAAATAAGTCAAACTAAAAATATACATTTTTTTTCAATTTTCGACCATTATTACTTCCCTCTCAGATTTCAAACATAGCTTATTTGAAGCTTTTAGAACGAAATTAACACGGGTTGTAAAGTGACGTCCGGTATACGGAGTTCATATTGTCCCGGACGTCATATTGATGGTAAATCCCTAATGTATGGACGTCATAATGGTAGGAAGATATATATATATATATATATATATATATATATATATATATATATATATATATATATATAATAACGAAACTAGAAAAACAATAATATAAAACGTAAACACTAAAACTATTAAACTGCGTTTTCTCACGCATGTCTGTTGTATTGTTTCATGTTAAGATAATTATTTACATATCAAGAGCCTATTAAATGTATAAATATTTACAGCGCCGGTGCTACACTTTTGGCCGCCACAGGCAAGACGGTTGTTGGCCGCCCCATTGAAATAGGAATTTTTTGACCGGGGGGGGGGGAGGGGAGTGGGAGAAGGGTGATTTTTTGGGACTTTCCTACATTTATGTGTTCATATATAAATTAGTTTTTTTCTGGGGCCGTGAAATTTTCAATAGCCATATTTTTAATATTATCCTTAGTGGACATTATATTGTGAATCATAATGAACCACGAAACATGCCTCCTCTGATTCTTTATTTTAGATTAGATTAAAAAGTAAATTTTTACTAATAACCAACGTTTGTTAACTTCGGACAGTCTCGCCTTTCTGGTTCTTGAGGTATAACAACTTAAAGTATTTTAAAATTTTTAAAATAAAATAATTTTTCCACTTTCAATCGCCCTTACAGAGACAGAGGAATGAACAAAGTCTATTTAATATAACCTGACGGCTTTTTAAAATAGTGCATGTCATTATTGTTATCTATGATAGTTTTTGAGTAATAAAGTAAAGTAGGCTATTTTTAAAAACTCAATATTAGAGGAAGGGTACTTCTTTAGATAGTTACTCCCGTATGTTGCATTTGAAAAAAATGACTGACTAAATAACTATTAAGACAAAGAGATGTTTAGTCCAATGTATACGTATAGTTTGGGACCAAGGAATATCCCATTATCCCATTTCTGTTTTAATACGGAGTAACTGTCTAAAGAAGAACATTCCGTTCACCTTCTTTATATTGTTACTCCCCTCTGTTTTTTTATAAGGGGAGTAACAATCTAAAGAAGTGCCAGAGGAAGAAACCTATAACAGAACTGAGCTTTATATTTTTACTTTCTCATATAAAGAGAAAGTAAAAATATTTGAGATGGGGCAAAAATTCGATCTTGAGATTTTGATGAATTTACACGTTTTGAGGTCCCCTGAATCCAAAAAAGTGGATTTTAAAAAATGTCTGTCTGTCGTCTGTGCAGACGCCTAGAGCCTAAACTACTGGGCTAATTTTGACAAAATTTGGCATACATGTTCAGAAAAATCATACCCGAAATTAATTTTAGCTCCAAATTTGGAGCCGCTACCCCCCAAAAACTCCCCGCCGAGCCAAGGAGAAGTTATTTTTAAATGTTGATGAAAATGTTGAATAATAATTAAATGTACCTACTAAAACTAATAAATGGAAAACACTGGCTATGTAATTATGAACTCGTTATATATGAAAAACTTCGTTTGATTTGTCTGGGACCGATTTTTATTTTATTAGGATTAGGAGAGATACATATAACAATTTACAAATTAAAGGAAGAGTAGAAAATGTAACAGCTATAAAGGGGTAAGAAAAGAGTTAAGTGAATAAATAAAAAAAGATATGAGGTGTAATGGAAAAGACTTAAGGAGGGTTTAAACGAGAGAAAGAAAAATACATACATAGATAAATATATATGTACTCATACAATAGCAAAGACAGCCGATAGTTTTTTAGGAATAATAAGAAATAACGCCGGTGTAACCAAGAATCAACCCGCAATGCGATTAGCTCGGCTACTTAACTAAAACAGCACTTGATAAGGTATTGTCTAGGGGTGTTATTACTAGGTTTCCATCTATATCTGCCTACTTAGTACCTCACGCACATTATTACCGTTTCGCTACTATAGATTTTGTTTTTTAATTTATATAATATACAAACTGAGGGCGTCATCGGCCGCCCCCTGAGTTTGGCCGCCACAGGCGGCCGCCTGCCCCGCCTGTGCGTAGCGCCGGCGCTGAATATTTATTATTTCCATCAAACGGTAAAAAGTGTAAAATTACGCACTTATTTTACTCGTATTATTTCTATTAAATTTTGATCAATACAACATTTGAATTATTGAATTACATTTGTGAGGGGCAGTGGTGGATTTAGGGGGGGGGGGGGGGGGAGGGGGAGTGTGAAGGCAGCCTGCTCTGGAGGCTTACCAAGTGGTTTCAAAAGTTGGCGTCCGAGCTTCAATATAACAATTTTTTATTCTTTCATTTCCATTTTCAACATATTTTTGAAAAGTTGAATACTTTTCTTTTTCAGCCGAAAAGCAGTAGTCTCTTTTAGTAATTTGTATAGTTTTTTTAAGAAATGAATCATCTTTACAGTCTACTAAAATAAGTTGCTAATTAGTGAGACCACAATATGTTTTTTTTCCCCCAATCAGCCACAATTATACGAATGTATATGAGTTTAATTTGACAAACCATTCAAATTTCTTTAAAATGAGATAACAAATTTTAAAGATACAGTGTTAATAAAAAAATATTTGCGCATGTAGAACATAGAAAGTAATAGGTGATGAATGTTAGAATTAATTTTAGATCAATAATGGGCAAATTATTATGACCAATCATCCAAAATTTCATCAAAATCGGATGAGTAGTAGCAGTAAGTCTCCAGGGGACAAAATCAACCTGCAGACTCCAAGAAGAATGTTATAAATATATTAAAGGGTCAACACAATGAACATGGTACACTTTTTTCACTTTACTATAAATGATAATTTATTAAAAGTATAAAATTTGTATGTGTTGTTGCAGTTTACTTAAAATGTAAAATAAAATGTACTATTTATATAATTTACTATAAATGTACATTTTGCATACTATAAATCTACCATTTGTTTAGCTTACTAGAAATTAACAATTTCTTCAGATTACTAGAAAAATGAAATTTGTAAAGTTAATTATTGTATTAAAAAAAATAAAATAAAATAAAACCCAAGAATAGTAAAATTTTTAGTAAAGTACTAAAAGTAAGTATGTAAATTTTACTTTACATCAAATAAGGTAGTTATAATTTTTTTGGTATATTGTATATGACGGATGGCTAATAATAATGTTTTTAACCTCGGCAGACCTCCGGATAATTGTGAAATAATTTAAAATATCGCAAAATTTTCGAAGTTTTTCAGGCTTTTGTAAATTTTTACCCCCAGCAAGAGTCTTATTAATTAACTTATAATTTACCATTAGCCTTAGCCGTACCTTATATGCAATTTACCAAAAAATCAATACTACCTTACTTGATGCAAGGTAACCCCTCATATTTACGTCGATTTTACTGCACTAAAGTAAAATTTTTTACACTAAGTTTTTTATTTATTTATTTTGTGGTCAGAAAGCTTAGGTTTCTGAATTAATATATTTTATTCATCTTTGTTATTACAAAAACTAGAAGCCTGCTTATTTTAAGAATGATATTTCCTTAAGTGACAGAAAAGAGCATTGTTAAGAATACTAATTCTTTGATGGTTCTGAGAAGTGAGCGCCGTGGTACTTGGGGAAGCCCCTAGACTCCGCAGTCTTCCATGTTAAGCATCTGTCATTATACTTCACTTTGGCACTTCCTCCTCTACTTACCAAAACTATTTGATCATACTATATAAACACAAATATATGTGTGCGCGTGTTTATTTACATTTTTCTCTTTATCCTGATTAATTTCCTGGGAAATACCTCCGTTCGAGTCGGAGTTTTTAACCTTTTTAAAAATTAATGTCCTCTCAAAAATCTTCCCTAAGATTTCCCCAGATTTTTAATTCCAAGTAATTTATTAAAATATTCATATTCATTTTAAAAACCGGTGCGACACAACAGCGTCAAACTTCCCATTTACAAATAATGTTTATGTGATAGTCTTCATTATATTGGAAATTAAATATTCTCAAGAAAGTAACTGATTTGGTTTATAATTAACCAAATTAACAAAGAGAAATTCAAAATTTCTGGACATAAATTTGTTTTAGACATCAGAGAAGATTTCTGGTTTCTTATTTGTCTGTCAGTCTTTAGATTTTCATTCACAAATGATTGTGAACCACCATATCTAAAAAATAACTCACATATCTGATTTTGATGACATTAGGATGGTAGATCACAATTATCTTATTGTTAGTTCCATAGTAATATCAACTTTCGGAGGATTCTTTTCACATTCATATGCCCATAAATCTTTTTAATTTCTCATATAAAGAGAAAGTATTTTAATGGCGAGAAAATTCGATTTTGAGATTTGATGGAATAACACGTTTTGAGGTCCCCTGAGTCCAAAAAAGTTGTTTTAAAATAGTACATTACGCGTCGAGTGCGGAAAGTAGCATTTTGCATGCGAGTGTGGAGTTTGCACCCGAGCGACAGCGAGGGTGGTAAAACCACACGAGCAATGCAAAATGCCGTTTTCGCACGAGTTGCGTACCGTACTTTATCTACGATTGTTAGATTTAAATAATAAATACAGAAAAAAATAAACTTCCAGTATACAAGTTCGTATTTCTCTTTTGATAAAGATAACATTAATTCATTAGTTGTATTTTGCGCCGAATTATTTCGGGAGGCGTATTATTCTCCTCATATTCGTCATAATAATTTAAATCACTCATTGATTTTCACAAAAAACTAGATAAAAAAAGTTACTTTTATTAAACAAACAGCAAATTAGTCTTGTTAAATGTAAACAAGCTCGCTAATCGTGCGTAAAGCTGAAGAATTCCTCTTCTTTACCACGCTAGCGCGGTTCTTCTTCAGAACTATGAGACGCGCGCATGCGCAATGAATACAAGTACATAAATAATCACTTTCTACGCATCTAAACAGAGATATAAATATTTATATTTCGTATCAATCGTAGATAAAAATGTTTGTATGTCGTCAGTGTAGACGCGTGGAGCCTACAGTAGATTACTACTGGGCCGATTTTGATTAAATATGGCTCACATTTTCAGGCGAATTCGAGAAAATTAATTTTAGCTCCAAATTTAGGGGCACTACTCTCCAAAAACACTATAAAAACGAAAAAAAGTATTTCTCCAAAACAATTTCAACGATTTTGATTAAAAAATTCTAAAATATAGTCCATTTAAATACAAATATAATAATATTAGCTTTTTTCAGGGAAAAAATCTAGTTCCAGTGATATTGATGAAAATAAATTAGATATGTTTGAAAATCGAAACCAAAAGGTTCTGGGATCTGGACCGTGATTATATGAAAAAGTTTATCTAAGATGGCTTGGACCGATTTTTTTTTTTTTTTAATTAATACCAATATATTTTTTATATTACTTACTTATCTGATTTTAAAGAAATTTAACAGTTTATCAAAAGCAGGCCTTAGATAAGTTCATATTAATTTAAACCATGTGTGCACATAATATATATGTCTATTCCCCCAATGGGAATAGAAAATTATTCAACAGTGAGGGCATATTATTTTATATTCATGTGATTATTCTTCCAATAATAGGAAGCGAGGAAGCTATGTGCCATACTAATGGACAGATTATGTTTATTTACATTTCCGATCAACAGTAGATTATTACAGGATTAAGGTGAAGGAAGTTAGAGATGATAAGAGGTTGCTAATTTACCCCTTTTACTTGATCTGGGATTCGAACTGTAGTAGCTCAGTTGTTGGTGTCAGACCTTGGTTTTAAGTTAATAAAAAAAACGGTCATCACTCAAATACACCGATTTCCATTAATTATCCAATAATTATTGAAAATTTAGATGGAGTATGATAATCTTAGAGATCTCCTCAAGGCTTTATTATGAAAGCCATCAGATCTCTAATGTCTTTTCATTAAGTATAAATACTTAAATTAATGGAGTAATTAAATCTCTTTTGAATTCTACTTTAAATCAAATTATTAGATATTAAAAAGAATTCATTAGTAATAATGACTTAATCATGATTTCCTTATCACCATCGTTTAATTTATTTATTACATTTTTTATTATTATTTATTTTATTTTTTATTTTTATTTTTTATAATTATTATTGAAATCCTTACTTTTACGATATCGCTTGGAAAATTGTAATTAAGGACAAAAGATAATTTAATATAACAATGAGTGAAGAAGAGAAAATGAAGAATATTTAATTTGAATAATTAATTACGCGGAAGACTTCGGTAGAGAGTATTTTTAGAAAATCAAGGCCTTCCTCAGTATACGCAATTTTATTTAATTTTTAATTCTATTTTGATTGATGTACAAAGTATAGAGAAGCGCAGCAATATTGCTTAATCCCATCACTGTAAAAGGTCGATGGAATTTTAATAAAGCAAAATTACCATATTAAAGCAAAAGCACCATAATAAAGCAAAAGTACCATAATAAATCAAAAGTACCAAAATAAAGCATAAGTACCATAATAAAGCAAAAGTACTAAAAAAAGAAATACCTTTTTGGACTCAGGGGACCTCAAAATGTGTAAATCCATCAACATAATCAATATCAAATTTTCGAATTTCCATCACAATACAAGTACTTTCTCTTTATATGAGAAAGTAAAAATATAAACAAATTTAGGAGGAAGGCCCCAAAAATCAAACAAAAATAAAAATATGTGTGGCGTCCCGGGACACCCGGTAGGAACGAAGTTCCTTACATTTTCATTAAATATAAATTTTAAAATCACACTGCTAAGTACGTATACATTGCTAACTACTTATACATGGCGGAGTTAGAAAAGAGACAAAATTAAAAGTAACGAACTGTTTGTACCTGGCATAGTAAAGGCAAAATTAAAAGAAAATCATTATTTGTATAATTTGAGCAAGCGTCTTACTATAAATATATATTAAATATAAGAAAAAAGTTGATCATGATGAGTTGATAGTGAAAGAGTATGTTTGTTGAAGGAGTTTAGATTAAAATAGGACTGTTTTCTACCTACCCGGCCAAACTCTCTCCACAGCTCAGGACTCCATGTGGAGTCCTAATGTAGAGACTAGTGGAGAGATAACCTAATGTAGTATTAAATTGTTAAATCAGCAAAAAAGATAACTCGATGTAATGGAATATTATTATGTATTAATATGTTGTATTTTATTTATTCAATAAAGGTAAATTAAATCCAAAAAGAAAAAAAAATAATTTAAAATATTATAAAATATATCTCTTCCCTACTCTACAGCTTCTGCTTGTATCAGGGTGAAATTTTACATGATTATATTTTATTTATTTACAAAACAAAGTGATATTTTTGACTTATATAACAAAAATAATCAAAACAAGTCAAGTAACAGGCTTCCTTAATAACACTTTTTCCCGTCTTTTGAAGCTTAAGTTTACGCTGGCGTTGCGCGTGAACGCTTGGGTGGATAACGTTTTCCGACGAACTCAGTCTGGGCATTGGTAAAATGAACATGTGTACCAAATTTCATCTCACTCGGTGAGCTTTTACTTAAGTTATCGTCATCTGTAGATTTCGTGACGGATTTTGCGTGACGATAATTTTGGTCGTTTTTTTCGGATTCACTCCCGGGCTCCAGAACGTGCCATAAGGAACTTCGTTCCAAAAATTAAAGGGTCCCTGGTGGGGTTACAATGTTTTTTACCGGTGATGACAACAAGGTAAATTAAATTTTTTCCGTAAATTTTCATCTCACTATAATAACATAATTGCATTAATTTTTTGACAAGCCATTATAGGGTGGTAGGTCGAGAAGGATCTACGAAACCCTAATATAGAAAAATATTTTACAGCAAAATAATGATTATTAGAACGTATGCAATTATTCTAAATTGTATATTTTGGTTATCTATTGTCTAAATTTGTGTTTATATAGGATCTTTGTTTTTAGCGAATGTTTCTAGGCTAAAGCTGCAGTAAGGAAGACGATAATAGAAACCTATTTATAGTTAGTTAGAAACCTCAGCACAATTACCCCTAATTGAGAGTAATTTCATTGAGTTGATTCGAATTTGTTTCTGAAGGGAGAATATTCATAACTAGACTCAACCAACTCATATCCCCTCCTTTTTATAAAGTAACAGCCTGATTCAGTAGCCATATTGTCCACGTGATTCATAGTTTAAACTGTACTTAAACTGTAAACTGTTAAACTGTAATCAAAATTAATATGAAATAGAATAAATCTATTAACGGCTATAAATAATAATTGAAATTATAAATCAGTAATCAATTACTTGTTAATAAATTATATCAGCAATAAGTAATCAATTACTTTCCTGCATAAAATTTACATTTTAAAACGTGAGCAATAATAGTGATATCTTGCGTCACACCAGTAGCTATTTTATTTGTGGTTTAACTATTTTGTAAAACAACATGACACTAATAAGGAACGAATACATAATTTGAAAGTAATCAAGGAAAAATTCCGTGTACTCTTGACACACCTCAGAAATTACATGTAATAAGAGTAAGGGATATCAAATTACGAGAGGTATTAAATTTGACCGGGGAAATGCACAGTAATGTTCATGAAGTGCTTAAGAGCAGCCAACCTTAACTGACCTTAGGTAAAGTATGGATTAGGATGCAGCTATGCAGTTGGTAATACTGATTGTGGATATTAATTTAAAGAAAAATATATTCATAACAATCCCTTATTATACATTTTCTTTTTTTTTCAAGGAAATTAACAACGTTAACTGAGCCTGTTTATGCTAATTATTTGTAAATAACATATGTTGCATAATAGTTCATTACGCGTCTAGTGCGGAAAGTAGCATTTTGCATGCGAGTGAGGGTGTGCGAGTGTTATGCACCCGAGATATAGCGAGGGTAGTAAAACTACAATTTTTTCAATTCCCAGAGAAGTCGAATTTATTTTTATTCAATATATAAGTGTGTGCAGTCAATTGAAGTAGATAAGGGTATCGATTTTTCCAAATTTCTTTAAATCCGGATAAGCAGTTGTGAAAATATAGATGTAAATAATAATAGTCTGCTCTAGTGTGGCACATTGCTTCCTCACTTTCTTTTGCGAACTTTAATGATGTAACCACCTGTAAAGAACTTTTTAAATATGTTATAAAAGTCAATTAATCAAATAAGTTTGCAAATATCTATTTGAGAAAGATTTTTATACTCATATCATATAAAAGCTATTAAGGCATAGATTAAGAATATTTAGGTTTTTAATATTTGCACTCAATCAAGATCATTGTGTGATAAAACTCAATCTAAATTAAAAACAAGATCATTGTGTGATAAAACTCAATCTTAATTAAATACAAGATCATTGTGTGATAAAACTCAATCTTAATTAAAAACAAGATCATTGTGTGATAAAACTCAATCTAAATTAAAAACAAGATCATTGTGTGATAAAACTCAATCTTAATTTTTAAAAAAAGTTATTTATCGTGTCTAATTAATATTAATTAGAGGAATTCTTAAGTAGAGCTGCGATTCTAAGGGTTTTTATTTTCAATAAGGAAATAAATTATTTATAATATAGTCCTGATTATTTGCTATAAAAGATTTGGAAACGAAACTATTTAGGCATTCCATTTAATATGTGTATATAATTATTATTATTGTTTTTGTTTCTTTATTTGTTATAATTTCTTTTACTTGTAATGAACTTTACAATGAAATTATTATAACCAAACTACTAAAGCTGAATCACCCTTTGTAATATGAAATATCAATATAAACTATAAAAATATATTTTTAAACGATATATATATATATACATTCGTTTGTTAACTATTACACTGCACTCTTATAAATTTATACAAGTAAATCTTTTCAATTTTTCTTGAAAACTAAGCTTAACCATCATAATTACCTGTTAGTTAAGTTATTGCATCATGCTGCTGTTCTTTTATCTTATTATTATAATGTATAAAGTCTTTAGATCCCACTACTCTAAACATTATAATACCTTAATTATACTTGTTTTTAAAATAACTAATATATATATATATATATATATATATAATATATATATATATATATATATATATATATATATATATATATATATATATATATATAATCATACATAAATTTATTGTAACTGACTTAATAGCATAATCTACGTGAATGTAATCACATTTTAACGAATAAAAGAAAAAATAATTTTCATAACGATTAAATATTAAAATTATTTAGATAAGTACAGATGTAAAACAATCGTGGGAACCGTTTATAACACTCTTGAAGCACAATAATAACAGGGTAAAAATCGTCTTTGCAGCGTTCTTTTAATTTTTTTTATTATAGAAAAGAAACACTCTTTTTAAAAAATATTACAGCATGATTAATTTTAATTGCTAGAGCGTTAACTCAATTTTATTATATTCAATTTTAAAATTTTTATCTTATAAGGTCAGATGTAACCTCCAGTAGATGAAGCGGATGAGCTCACAGTTCAGATACAGCTCTAATTAATCTAAAAATAGTTTTCTCAAATACTCCTTCAGACTTTACGACTCTAACCAGCTCTAACACACTTAATGACTCTAACCAACTGTTTTAGAATTTACAACTCTAACAAACTCTTTCAGACTTTCCTGCTCTAAGAAACTCTATCTCACCTGCAAATCATCTTGATTGATTTGCTTCATTTGTAATAAAAAAATTATAAATTCTTAAGATATCAGTCAATCAAACAATGAGAACAGAAGTCAACTGAATTATGTGGAATTTCGTGGAAAATAAAGATAATTTATTTGTATTTCCCCTCTCTATTTTAGTGCCTTTTTTTCAACGCTAAGATAAATCATTATCAGTTTCAGAAGATATTGAGTGGGATAATTGCAATCAAAACAGAACAAAACTTTAATTTTTTGAAAAAATAAAAACATGTCTGATGGAGTAGTAAATTCTTAAATTATGATTTAACGTTTCCCTTGATGGACAAGGTAAGTTAAATAAATAATTTTAACAATAATAATTGTTTGTTCATTTAAAATCATTATAAGCATCTTAATTCTTGAGTTATTGGGTATATTAAGAAATAAAAAAGCTCACAAATCAAAAATGTATTATGACATAATGTGCGAAAATTCGATTTTGAGATTTTCATGGATTTACACGTTTTGAGTCCGCTGAGTCCAAAAAAGCGGTTTTTAAAAATGTATGTTTGTCGTCTGTTGTCTTTGTCTCTCAAGTTTTAAAAAATTGTCTATCTGCATCGTATGTGCAGATGATTGGAGCCTAAACTACTGGGCGTTTTTGATGAAATTTGGCAAACATGTTCTATGGAGAAATCGAAAAAATGAATTGTAGCTCCAAATTTGGAGGTGATTCCCCCCAAAACTCTGATTGAGAGTGAAAAAAAAATTCTCGAAAACGGTTCCGACAATTTTGATTAAAAAAGTTAAAATGTAGTCCATTTAAATACGAATCTAACGATGTAACCCTTTTTACCGGGAAAATCTAGCTCCTTAAAATAAAGAAAATAGCTTTAAAAGCGCACGGAGAAAGGTTGGGTTCGATTTCCCGCCGAGAAGTTATTTTTATGATACATTTTGATAAAATGTTAAATAATAATTAAATGTGCCTACAAATACTAATAAATGGAAAATACTGGGCTAAGTAATTATGAACTCGTACATGAGAAAGTTAATCTATGTTGTCTCGGACCGATTTATTTTTAAACATTATCATCATTTACCCTTATTTTACTGTGTATAGTGAAATAATAGTTTTTTAAAAAAAAAAATTAACTTATAGTCTGAAAATGCCCAGAAGTGAGCAAAATATACCCTAAAAAATTAATAAATTTGTAAATTATATCTCAATTTTAAAATCGACTGTCGTCTGTGCATTTGCGCCTAAACAACTGGGCCGATTTCGATCAAATTAGATATCCATGTTCAAAAATAATTATCCTCATATATAATTGAGAAATTAATTTTAAATCTAAATTTGGAGGTGCCGAACCCTTTTTATGACATTTAGGTACTGCGATTTTTAGACAGATAGCTACTGCAGTACCAAACTAGTGGGGCTGCTTGTAATCTTAAGATGCCTCCTGCACAGCTAGCCTTAAGCTTTAATCTCTACCACTTGCGGTTTCCAGAAAAAAAATATTTTCCACTAAAACATTGGCTGTCCAATAAACCGGTATGCCTCATAAAATATTGTTTTTAATGTTTTAGTACCTTTTTGACAGACCAATGTGCTTAATTGTCTACAGTTATTGTCCCAATCTGACAAACATATTTGCCAGCATTAATTTCTAGGTCTTCCTGTGGTGACCGCGTCATGTTCGATGTGTTTTCCGACGTTTCGCTTCCTATGCTGGAAGAATCTTAAACGTCGGAAGACTTAATGTAGAACTTAATGATGACATCAAACACGGAAGCCTACGCACTAAGATATATGTGCCAGTTGTACAATTTTATAATAAGTATTTTTTAAATCTTGAATGCGATAATGATTGTAAATTATATTATTAATTTTGTAAATGTGAAAAAAGTAATTCTAGCATAGCGGTTTAAAAGACCAATGTGCCTACATCTAGAAAACAAATTCATCTGCCCGTACCAGTGAATAAAGTAAGTAAACATTTAGTAAGTTTGTGGTTAAAGTGATAATTTCTGCGGTATTACCAGACCTGCAGTAATCACTTGTGATTATTTCCTGGATTATTTTTATTAGCGTTGGGAACCATTCGATTGAAAAAAGTCGACTAAACGGTTGTTTTAAAATATTCATTCATTCGGTTGTGGATATCTAGTTTTCATTCGAATGATATCAGTCTATAGTTTGGAGTTGTATTAGTTGTAATTCGGACGTGTATATGTGGACGTGTGTATAACGAGATAACGAGTGTCATGCGCCTTCTCACCCCTCCTCCGCTCTGAGCCCTTCACCGTCGTTCCTTTCCCCTACCTAAAACCAAAAAACATCCGAATGAAACATTCGAATGAAAAAGTCGACTGGATTCAGTCTCAGTCTATATTTTTTCATTCGAATGAAAACGATGTTGTAGCAGGCTGTAGTTTGGGACGAGATAACGAGTGTCAAGCGCCTTCTCACTCTCACCCCCCCTCAGCTCTGAGGCCTTTACGGCCTCCACCGTACTACTCCTATATAAAAAAAAACCATTCGATTGAAACATTCAACTTGCGGGTTCAGTCTCGGTCTATATATCCTATACCCGCTATGAGACTGTTTTCAGTCGATTGAATTCAATCGACTGTTTTTTCCCGAATCGACTTATTCATTCGGTTGTTTTTTCTAGTCGGTTGTCCCAACGCTAATTTTTATTATGGAATTCACACTACAACACTGTCTTATTCATAAGTTGTCAATTACTCATGGAATTATTTATTATGAGTATAAATATATTTATTTTCTTGATCAATATAAAACCGAAGAATTTGTTCTGAATGATGTAATTTTTCTGTCCTCGGAAAATTGAATACTGAGGATTTCTAGAGAAACATGAGAAATGCTTCGGCTACTGTGATTCCGTTTAGTTTATGGATCAGATAAATAATTGCCTTCTTTCAGTTAAAAGATATTGTAAACGCTTGTCTGTCTATTACAATAAAGTAGCTTTTAAATTCACAGTTTTTTAGTCTTGTTTCTAAGGTTTAACGGGAATGGTTTATACTTTTCATATGGACTAGCGCTCACGGGCTGACCGGGTTACATCGGTGGATCGCTTTCTTGGTGGATATTTGCTCGAGCAAAGAATTTGCTCTATTTTTACTCCGTCCCCACACACATTTAATACAAACATAACTAGGCATCGCATGGCTCTATCATTGAAGAGAGCAAGTAATAAATATGTATTGAATATAGAAAAATAGATAATCATGAATCATAATGAGATGATATTTAAAGGGTATGATAGTAGTACAGAGTACAGAGGCTAGTAGTAAGGGAACCACCCTGCATTCTTACTATTCTACTAACCCCCCATCTCCTTTTCAACTATTATAAAATCTATCACTTCACTACATAAAAACTTCAGTTTGTATTAAAATTTTACATGCCTGTTTCAATTGTACTTTAGACAATGTATATGAAGTTTTATTAAAATCATTACCTTAGAACGTAAGGTGTCGGTAAAAACGTTGTATTCTATACTTTCATATAGGGGTGTCGCTGTTGGTTTTACTATAAGAAAACTTATTTGAAAAAAATGTTCGTCTATGAAATAGGTCATAATAGAATCTTTTCCCGTCCTGATATTCCAATTTTACATTTGAAGCTCACGTTTACGCGAGCGTTGCGCGCGAACTCTTGAACGGATAACGCTGTCCAACGAACTTAGCCTGAGCATTAGTAAAAAGAAACATTTATACCAAATTTCAACTTAATCGGTCTACTTTTACTCAAGTTATCGTCGGGCACGTAAACGTTACTGCCAGACAGACAGACATACAGGCAGGATGCGTATAGTTTGTTGAATGTATAAGAATCTCGCTTACGCTCGCTTCAAATAGCAATTTTTTGCAGCTCATTTTATAAATCAATAATTATCGATATTTGCAGCTGTGCAGTTAAATGTTTAATTCATTGAACAAGAAAATAATCAGTTTCATAAATATAGTATCTATTTTATCTCTCTAATTATTATAAAATAACAGACTTATTCACTCAATTAATATTTATTGTCTTTTAGAGCTATTCCAATTAATTTGTATAATGTACAACCTTTACTGTAATGATATAATAACTTAACTTAAACATATTCTCGAAATGAAGTTGTTTGCCTTAGCATATCTTGGTGTAAAATCTCAAGTATGTCAAAAAAATTCGTCACTGGACATTATAAATAATTAGAGGGAAAAAAATTCTCATCTTCTAACAAATATTTATATAGAGTGTGAAATTTTTCATATTTTTTCTCTTTATCAAAACATTTGTGACAGCATATTATACTAGGTATCGCGTGGCTCTTTCATTGAAGCGAGAGTAATACAATAAATATTGAATGTTAAGAATATAGTTAATCATGATGAGTTAATTGTAAAAGAGGATGATTGTAGTAAAAAGCCTTGTAGTGAGGGAACAGGACTATTCCTTAACTATAACTTAAAACCCTCACGCCCCGGTCATTAAGCTATTATAAAAATGTATCACTTCAGTACTAAAAAAATTCTGCTTGGATCAGGTTGAAATTTTACATGCATTTTTCAGTTGTACATTAGATGATTCAAGAACTTTACAACGTTAGATATTGGTGAAAACGTTTTCTCTATTTTCGGTCCACTTTTTAAAAGTTTGTACAGATTATTAACATTTTACAGCGGTGTTGCTGTTACTTTTACTAAAAAATGGTATTTAAAAAAAAATGTTTGTCTCATCGAATATATCAAGTTAAATAAATAAAATTTCCCGTCCTTAAATTCCAATTTAAAATGTTGAACACTTGGGTGGATAACGTTGTCTAACGAACTCTTCCTGGGCATTGGTAAAATGAACATGTGTACCAAATTTTACCAAAATCGGTCAACTTTTACTTAAGTTATCGTCGCGCGTCTCCGACACACACACACTGACAAGCTGCATAGATGGTTGAATGTAAGAAGCTCTCTTCAACAACGCTTTTATTTGTTTTGGGCACTTCTTTAGATTGTTACTCCCCTTATAAAAAAATAGAGGAGAGTAACAATCTAAATAAGATGTACGGGAATGTTCTTCTTTAGACTGTTACACCCCTTATAAAAACAGAAGTATACTATTCCTTTTTTCCCAAAGTACATTGGACTAAACATTCCTTCGTCTTAATAGTTATTTAGTTCGTCATTAATATTCTAAAAAAACTTAGGGGAGTAACAATCTAAAGAAGTACCTTGTTTTGTTCTTCTGCAGCAAGAAGAATTCGAAAATAAAGCTCCGTATGCATAGCGAGGATTTATGTTGTCCTCACGTCCAATTATACACCAGACCACCGACCACCGGACAGACACTGGACCAAAAATGATCCTTGATGGCTGAAACGGATATATGTTGTGGAATTTTTTAAATCGGAAGCATAAACAATTTCGTTCTTCTGAGCTATCACATATCTTCAGTAACCTTTGGTAAGCTCGGGAGCAAAGAGGGAATAATTTAAGAAATTAGACATTATGAAGTCAAAAAACCAAAAGATTTTACATTGAGAGTAAGCAAACATTTGCGTATTTTAAATGAAGCTATAAGACGTGAGGAAGCTTTGCGCCACACTAATTGGTAAAATATTTTTTTTAATCCATTTATTAGATTTTAGAAAAAAAAGTTCTCATGCATAAGTAGGTATAGATAGAGAGTAGTAGGTATTGAGATGGAAATTTTTAATTAATTAACTTACGAAAGTTAAATTTAATGACAATTGTTCCCCTTAATTACTTCAACCACAACTATAATTTTATATTTTTAACAAGCAACTGAGTGCAATATTTGGAATATTTAATTAACAATATAATTAAAAAATAGGAGTCAAATTTACGCCTACAGATTGAAATCAATCATATATCTTTAAAAGGAAGGTAAATAGAAACTTGTTGCAGGTAGAAACGTTGTCGGGAAGTTATTCAAAGTGTTTCCTCACAGTGGTTATTATAACTTTTCGATGACAAAGAAGAACGGATAAAAATAATCATCATAAATTTCCTGCTCACAAAAATTTACAAAAAAAAAAGAACAATTTTATGATTTAAATTATAAGGAGCCATATGATATTTGATTACGTTTTGTAGGGTTGTGTAAAGTGAAATATGTATACATATTTTTTTCTACTCCCTTAGGCTAGGCGCACACTGGAGCCAAAACAGTCTGCAGACTGTTTTGTCTCCAGTGTGCACCTAGCATTACTCCTCTTGCAATTATATCGATTATTGTATAAAGTTGTTAATTTAATTACAATGTAGGAACATGTGAGTAGGGTCAGTGGTGTGTAAGACAGGTCCAGGTCAAACGGAGATGATGTCACTCGATTGTTTTTCCGCTACAGTTTTACCAAGGGGAATCTCCTCTGTCAAGGTTGACTATGCGAACTTCAAAACAGTTAATTCCGAGAAAGTTCAGTGGCAAGATGCCATTTGGCATTTCCAATGTTAGGACAGTGAGTACCAGAGGGGAATCTCCTTTTATTGAATGTCGGTTTGACCCTTCTAGGAAAGCTGTTGTTAACACCTTTTCGTCAACTCTCCGTCCTTGGATACGGCGTCCCTTGAGACCCCACCACTGCCTCCTGGAGGCCGCTGTCCCCTCCTAGGGGGGCTGTACCGCCGCCTCCTTGGTTACTCTCTAGTTTTTAACAACACAATCTCTGACTAGCAGTCCTCCGCGTAACAACGCTACCGATAAACATTATCAACGAGTTCTCCGCTATCAGCAAGTAAGTTTTCATCATTCCTTACTACTTACAAACAACAAAGTTAATAGAGAAAGTTCATCGCTTAAATTAGCAATGCTTAACTTCATCAAGTTAAATGATCCAAATATCACTTAATCCACTTCATTTTAACCAAATACATTAAATATCCAATTTTTTAATCGGGACCAAAATTGGTCTGGATTATCGGATTTCTGTTAAAGAAATAACATCATGTAATTATTAAAGAAACACTTAAACTTAATTTACATTTGAGATTAAAAATATACAGTGCAAATATCACAAAACTTCAGTTTATAGTCCAAAAAGTCTATGATTTTATTTTTGTTTAAAGTTCATTCTACATAGCTTTTTAGCTATATCTGGATAATCGAACAATATCGCTGCTTCTACTGTACATTATAACAAAATTACCATATTTTAAAAAAAATTTAAATTGTCACTATAATGAAAAATAGCCCGTGCCACGACCAACTTTAGTGGCTTTTATTATCATTATTATTATTATTTATATTTATTTTTTGGCATTGGCCTTACACAGCCTTACTGCTACGGGAGCGTATAATTTTTATAATTAACACTTACCTAATGCTAAATATAAATGAAATAATCAGAAAATATTTTTAAAGTACTAACTATTTAATATTTTCTTACTAATCATTTTTCTTTTGTCTGCTACACATATAATGCACTTGTAATAATTTAAATAAACATTTAATATTCTACTATTAATGACCTAAAGAAGTTCAATTTGTTCAATTGAAGTTCAATTGTAACAAAGTAATTAACTAACAATTAACAAACAAATTTACAATATAGTAAAAACAAATAATATATAAAAAATAATAATTTATTAGTACAATCACGAACAGTAAGTTGATAATTTAATTTATTTTTTTTTTTTTAATATAATTTTATTTATTTTTTTTTTTTTTTAATATAATTTTTTTTTTTTTTTTTTAAATAAACTAAATTACTTAAATAGTACCTTAGTGTAGTAGATACTAACTAACTTAAATAGTAAATTAGAAACAATAAGAGATTATTGTATTTCAACTGAAATTACTTAAATAGTACTTTAATAGTAGGAACTACCTGACTTAAATAGAGAATTAGAAATAATAATATAAGATTATTGTAACATCATGGACAACCAAAACTTATTTACCAGTATTTTTTCATCAGTAAAAATACAATGATATTAACTAAATACTATAAGAAATACCTCAAAAACTACTAATAAATTAGGGCACTTTTTTACTTTAGAACCCCCCTTGGTTCTAAACAATAGTCTGCCCTACAAAAGTCTCAAAGGTTTGTGTGTTTGTCTGCCCAAGACATTGAGTCTCCTGGGGCAGTTTTATATTTTAATATTTCTTTATCTTAACAGTTGATTAGACTAAGGGATATGATCACAATTATATACACAAGTGTGATATTCCTTTGTTCCAAGGTACATTGGAATAAATATCCCTTCGTCTTAATAGTAATTTAGACTAAGGAATATATGCTAGTCTATAATATGTTCCTTTGTCTTACTAAATAACCATTAACACAAAGGGATATAGGGGGGTGCTAAAGTAAAAAAAAATAGATTATAGTAACTCATAATGTGATATTAAATGAATCTATAAATATAATATATTAAAAAAGATACCTATATAATAAAAAACATGTTTTTCAAATGTTCATAAAAAATACGTTTGATGATTGTATACTTAAAACCTAATAAATTGAAAAAAACAAAAACTTTTTACGTCCCTTATTATCTAAATTAAACAATTTAATTTGAATTATTCTTATAAAACGTTTATTTTATAAAGCTATCCATCAAGCCTTTCTGGACTAAACTAGATACTCAAAATATAAATAAATAAATTGACTTGCAATTACCCGTAAATTAATCCAAACATTTTACATAAAAAGTAATTAAATATAATTTTCTTTAATGATTCTTGAACCCTTTACATAATATGTAATGATTTATAAAATTACTCTGCCAATTAGTGTGGCACATAGCTTCCTCGCATCCTATTTCGTAAAATTTAATGATTTAATGCTCCTACAACTAATTATTGTCAAATTTATTTAATTTTTTCCCCCGTTTTTTAAATCTGTCAAAATTGTTTTCATTTTTTACAAGTATGAACTTAGCAAAATTTAAAGAGGTTTATATTAATCTGGGGCTATCTGCGGGCTACTTTTTACGAACAATAAAAATTCATAAAAAGCAAAAGAGCACTTTCGAAGACATAGGTGTAAATACATGTTTGTGGGCATGTGCAAGAGAAACAAATAGGCGCATACGGTTGACACTTATATGGGACCAAAAATTGGCAAATTATGACATACCATCCAAATTTCAATAAAATCGGACGATTAGTTTTTAAGAAATGTTGGTTCGCAATAATTGAGCGATAGACGGACAGACAGACGCGGAACCAAAAATGTTCCCTGATGTTTGAAACGGATATCTGTCCTGGAATTTTTGAAATCGGAGACCTAAACATTTTTCGTTCTTCAGAACGATCACAAAGCTTCCGTTACCTTTAATAAGCTCGGAAGTAATAAATAAATAGTAATAATTTAATAAAACACTATTATATGTATATACATATATGTTTTTTTTGAAGGGTTATTAATTTTTTGTAGAGTTAAAACTGTAACTGAAGTTAATCAACTTCTTTTTTTCAAATTTCCATATATTTTTTCCTCCAGCAAATTTTGGCCTACACCTCGGGCTTCTCTAAGCTACAAAATTAACAATGATTTTCTAATAAATATAAAATTTACACTGGTCATTAACTAATTAAAATTTAATTTATAAAAATAACAAATCATTAATATCAAAAACAAATACTGGTTATTTAATTTATAAAAATAACATCATTTATCATATACAAATACCTGGTTATTCTATTTCTTTCTCACATTAGTTAAATAAAAAAACAAACTATTTGGTTTTAACTAAACCTTGTCATTTATTCATAAGTACTGAGAAATAATGTAAGTTAAAAAAAAGTTCCCTGTTTGGCTATCAACTAAATTTATAACGATACAAAGAAGTTTATCACGTTATAATGTTACAAAACCTATGGCCATAGGTAAACGTAGTAGGTTTGATCTTAGTATAAAACTAAATAAAAAACATAGTATACCTAAATGTACTATATAATTTATTGTTTATAAAATATTTAGGTAAATAACTAAATAAGTCGGGTAACACTTAGTAGTTAACAGTTCAATTTTACTGTCAGTATACTGAGTTTTATTGTCGGAGTGTAAGTCAGTAAGTGTCAAAGTGAAGAAGGCAAAGTATTAATAAAGTGTCAAGGACTCAAGTGTTATTACTATTACTCTGCACACTACTGAGTTCTATGTAATTATTACTAATATAGGTAAACGCATGTAAAATAGAAGGAAAAAACCCACATTCTGTTATTTACACTCTAAATACGTCATATGTTCTTATAAAGAAAACAGCTGATTTAAATACACCTGTATATTACTTTCTTATATACGTAATGCATAATATGAATAGAAATTATTATGTATTCATTAAATTCATTCATTTTTATACATATTTATTACAGATATTATGGGATTAAAACTTAATATAACTACGAATATGTGAAAGTTATAGTATATATTATATAGTTATCATTTAAAATTATATACATAGTGATACTATACTTTTATCCTATAATATTTAATTTAATTAATTCATAATTAAACATTATTAAAAATATCCATTATTAAAATAGATAGTAAGTTTTTATTTGAATATACATGATCATGATCAATATTTATATGATGTTCGATAATTAAATATCATTTTAGATTTAACAACCGATCTGATTTTATCTACTAACAATTAATAAACATTATGAATATTTAAATAAATGATTTATAATTTATGCAAAAATATTATTAAAATATATAATTATACATTTAATTTGTTTATTTATTTATTTTTGAATTTTTAATTTAATTATATTATGTAATCCGTGAATCAATTTTTTTGACCATTCATATGAATAATAGATTGAATGATATATGCAAATTAATTTTATTTTAACATAAAAAAAAAATAAAATGTAGTTATAATTCTTTCAGTATATAAATATTAATTTAAATGTACAACAATAGTCAAAATAGAATAACTGTAATTAAAATGTAATCCATTTTATTAAATAAATATGTAAATTAATTATTTACTTGTTTTTTTTTTCGAGAAAAAATTGATTAATTATGTATACAGATTTAAACTCACTCGTGGTTTTTTTTTATCTTGTTAATAAATTAATCAAATTTGCTTTCTTTGCTAGCAAAATTTACAAAAGTCCCGAAACTTATAGATTACCATTTTTAATGAATATTGTATATTGCAAAATTTAAATTTTGATTAAAACTTATGTTTTTAACAAGGAAATGCCCTTTTATTAAATAATTACCATTTGATGTTAATCGTAACTAATTTATCTTCATTAATTTAACAGTCAACCCATATAAACTTAATTTTGCAATGGACATTATTAGATATTTACGATAATTTTGCTCAGTGCTTACCGAAGGTAAAGGAAGCCATGTGATCGTTCTGAAGAACGAAAACTTTTTAGGTCTCCGATTTCAAAAATTCCAACAAGACAGAAATCTGTTTCAGACATCAGGGAACATTTTTGGTTCCGTGTCTGTATTTCGGTCTGTCTGTCGCTCAATTTTTTGCGAACCAACATATCTTAAAAACTAATTGTCCGATTTTATTTCAAATTGGATGGCAGGTCATAACTAGCCCATTGTTGGTCCCATATAAGTTCCAATCATCAGCGCCCATTTGTTTTTCTTCGACATGCGCACAAACATACCTTTATGTATTTACACCTATATCTTTAAAAGTACTCAACTGATTTATATAAAATTTTGATAGTTTCGAAAGTAGCCTGGAGGTAGCCCCAGATTAATTTCAACCGTCTACTCTCTTCAAATTTTTCTAGATTGATACTTTAATTCATGTGAAAAATAAAAACAATTTTGAGAGGTTTAAATGAAATTAGAAATTGAATAAATTAGACAACAATAAGTTGTAAATGAATAAAATCATTACTTTATACAAAATAGGACGCGAGGAAGCCATGTGCCACACTATTTGGAGGACTATTTTTCTTTGTATTAATATGGAAAACCAAAGCGGTTTTTAAGAAATACATTTTACAGTTTTTAGGGGAAGCACCCTAATAAATCTAAGGGTGAATAAATCTATTTCATTATATGAATAATAAAATTAATTATTTGCCCTAATATTTAGAGCAAAAATTCATTTCTCAATACCACCTGGAAGTATGATTTTTCTGAATATGTATGTATGCCAAATGGTACTTCTTTAGATTGTTACTCCCCTATGTTTTTTTTAGAATAAAAATGACTTTGACTAAATAACTATTAAGACAAAGGGATGTTTAGTTCAATTCACTTTGGGACAAAGGAATATCACCCTTCTGTTTTTATATGGGGAGTAACAGTCTAAAGATGAACATTCTATAAACCTTTTTTAGATTGTTATCCCCCACCCCCCCCCCCCCCCCCCCTTTATGAGGGAAGTAACAATCTTAAAAAGAGCCTGCTAAATTTCATGGATATCGGTAAGTATAAATCCGAACGTAGCAAAAATATTTCAAGAAATTCAAGATGAAAAAGTAAAAATCAAGACCATACTTTTCTCAAAATTAAAAAAATATTACACTTACACTAAAATTCGTAAAGGAAATAAATTACTCCCCATAGCCTAAAAGTGTAAAATCTGGAGAGAAATATCGTGATAAGTCAGTCTGATTGACTCAAATACCACTGAATGACTGTCAGTAGTATTTGATTTTTATAAATATATTATACTATCCTGTGAACCATATTGAATCAAATATGCTGAATTATCATTTTAACATTTTTACAAAAGATCTACGTCTATATAAAAAAAATTAATTAAATATAAAATAATTCTATAGTTTTTTTGTCGTCATAATTAATATCATAGAATATTTTCCAGTAATCCTCAAGTAAAACTAAGAACCCTGTTTCCATCGGAAAAAGAAGACTCATTCTGTAAAATACTATATATGATTTAAATATTCTTCTTTGTACTTTATAAGTATTCGTTACAGTTATTATTTATGTATGCTTTAATAATGTACTAAGAAATTTCTAATGAGCTTCTAGTAACTCGATCAAAAGTAAAAACATATATATATTTGTGTGTGTGCATGTGTATTTCTGCGTCACAAGCTATTCATTTATGTAAAACTAATAAAAAAAGTTCATTAAATACTCGGGAGCTGGTAGTTGTATCGCTGATGGTTTTTTTTCTTAAATAAAAACAATAAATTCCCCGTGACATATTTATATTCAGAATGGAATGGAATAGTATTTCGAAGGAACTGATCATTTTAACAGTTAATTTTACATATATATATATATATATATATATATATATATATATATATATATATATATATATATATATATACACACACATATATATATATATATATATATATATATATATATATATATATATATATATATATATATATATATATATATATATATATATATATATATATATATATATATATATATATATATATATATATATATATATATATATATAGTATACTGATGTAGTTTTTTATCTATGTAGTTGGGGAAAAACGCTGATTAGTGATGCGAATATAGCTACTAGTTTACAAGATCAATTCAGGGTTTAATTTTTTCTGCCTAGAAATCATGATTAATTGTAATTACTTGGTAATGAATGAATGTAAACTAAGTCAGAAGGTTAAAATGAAGCAATTGTGTTCAAAAGATCGTAGTAAGATATTAAAGCAAAACACTTCATAGTAATAACAATGGGACGCAGGGATTCTCGGAATTTTTCCTCACTTACCATAAACATATAAATGACAACCTACTAGTCAGCTGATAAAATAAATAATATTAAATGTTTTAAAATGAAATTAAACTCTCTCCTAAATCAAAAATAATTTACCATTTGAAAAATATAAACGCTCATTTATTTTATCTTTAGAAGAGAGAAAAAGTGAACTTTTTTCCCTAATTTCAGCAAGGAAAATTATTCATTGCACCCTGTCAGGTTGAATAGGGAGTAATGCAAAATAAGGGAATTATGAACTCTTATGATTCCTTCCAGTGTTGTCCTAGATAAAGCACATGTAAGTAAGGTTGGTGTTAAGTACACAATTTTATTTACTAACTTTTGTTTAATGTTTAAATCAATAATGTCAATAATGTGGTGACACACGCCATCTAACCATCTCAATGGTTTTCATGGTGATTCATTAGTAAAACAAACAAGCAAGTTTAAGGTGAAATCATAATTTCTAAATGTAGATAAACAATTGTACCCACGCACTAATTAACTCCCTTGGCTCCGCCCCGGAAGTTAACATTGTGAGGCGAAGCCGAGGGATGACTTACTTAACTCCCTTGGTCCGCAAATAACTATTGTCTTTTTGAACTTATATTATTTTTTTTTTTTTCTTGTTAAACAGTTCTATCAATACTCCATTCGTTGATATCGGTGTAATCGTTTTAAAATTATTTAGCTTTAAAGTTAAAAAGTCGACATTTTCTGGTGGCATAACTGGTGGCAGATACAAAAAATAAAAATAAAAATTCAGTGGAAATATTTATCTTATAAAGAGGTATAATTGGTGCTAATTTCAGTACAATCAAAAAATTTTCGCTGTCTCACAAAATGGGTAAATGACGAAAATTTTATGATTTTCCGGGCGCCACAACTACATGTAAGGACTGATTTTTGTGCTAAGTTTCAACTCTCAAGTTTTAAAAGTGTGGGAGCTATGCATGACACCGACAGACGGACAGACCCACTCACACATAAACAGACAGACATATAGCTAAAACCAATTAAATAATATATTAAATAATATAATAATTTTATTGAAATTTCGACTAAAGGTGAAAACAATACATTTCTTATATTTTACTTAAATGTAAAGACAAAACTATAATTGCATATATATATATATACACACACACACACACACATATATATATATATATATATATATATATATATATATATATATATATATATATATATATATATATATATTAAAAATAATTGGACTCCTAGGAAATTAAAATAGATAATCTGATATAAATATTCATAATAAAACATTAAATTTACTTATTAATCTGGAACATAATTTTTTAAAATGTATGAAATAAATCAGCAATAAATTGTGTTAACATAAATCAAGTTAATTTTTATTTTATCAACAAAGAAAATGGAGTCATTAATTAGATATAAAACCTGTCTAAATAATCCTAACAATAATTTGTTTACTGTAGGCAATTGCATCTTAAAATTTCAACGATTTTCAATTAAGATAATGTAAGAATGAGTTTATACGAGTGTTATATCACTATTATTATGTAACGGCTAATGTGAAAATATATTGCAATTTATTTTATATCTCCATAGTCATTGATAAATTATACTTCATTTGTCTACATATGTATTGATAAGTAAAGGTTTCATATATACTATATAATTTTTGTAAAGTATGTTATATAATTGACTGGTTATTAATAGTGTTTACATATTTTCTTGTTAAATTCCATATATAGTGACTGGTTTCTATACACATTTGACAATAATATACACGGGTGTCTTAATATGTATATACATATATATATATATATATATATATATATATATATATATATATATATATATATATATATATATATATATATATATATATATATATATATAATATTATATTATATTATATTATAGTATATTATATTAACAACAAAATAGCTCAGTTATCCTTGTTTTTTATGTAAATGATTTATTATATAATATTCATTTTAAAAATTTTTTGCTTTGACCGATATTTTATGGTAATCAAACGTAATAATAATTAATTCAACACAATATGTGTTGAATACAACCCACAGGTTTTTTAATATAAAATAATAGATAATTGTCTTAACATTCCATAAATCAAATAACAATCCATATTTAACAAATATTCAAATACTAATTTAATTAAAATAGATGTTATAGGAATTAAAGTGATTATTAATAAATCTATATATGAGAATATTTTGTTCAAGTTTTTCGAAATCGATTTTTACTTTTTCTCAAAAGTATAAAGGAAAAGTATTGCTTTAACCCGAGAAACCCGAAATCAAGATTCCAACGGAGTTATCTGTTGTGAGGGGTTTTAAGAACATCGCAGTCGTGTTTTTTTTTGCTTTTTTTTATTGTCTTTTGCTGTCTGTCTGTGACACGCATAACTCCCACAGTTGTTAAGTTGAGGAGTTAAAATTTAGTTCAAAATCAGTCTTTAGGTGCAGTTGTGACGCCATTAACCCATTTTGCTAAATAGATAATAAGATTAAGTTCGAAATTTGTACCAATTATATCTATAAGGCAAACATTACCAGTGAAATTCGATTTAAAATCTTCTGCTATTTTGAAATTATATAGTCTTAAAACTTAGAACTATTTCGCTAAGAATATGATAAAATTTTGATCGAGCTTATCATACTGATTTATTAAATAAAATATATATATTAACTCCGCGTTAGATCATTCCAATATGGAGTGAAAGAATTTATATAATATGATTGTTATATTAAATGATTGAGATCAAATTTATGTTATATCTCTACTCGATGTGATAATTAGAGTAAAACATATCTTAACTATTTAGGATTCAAACCAGACATATCCATATTGATAGCAGTGGCGTAACTAAGAAATCCGGCGCCCCCCCGCAGCTTTTGAAAATGCGCCTCCTATAGCTAACAAAATTTACCCCCCCCCCCTACTTCTTTTTGTAAAAATAATTTATTTTGCAATTTATTTAATTTGCAAACAGATTATTATTTTCTATTTTTTTAAATGCTCGTGTACTCGAGTACAGTACTATTACAGTAATTATTTTATTTTTATTCCTTGATAAAAGTAGTAAAATAATAATATAAATTGATGAAAACAAATCAACAACCTTGTTCCTTGCTTGAAGACTTGAACTGGAATATCTTATACACATATACAGATGCACATAAAGCCACTAAATACCTAATTAAGAAACTAAAAGACAATATACAACTAAGCACATCTATCTGCCAATTAGTGTGGCACAAAGCTTCCCCGCGTCCTATTTTGTATTCTTTAATGATTTTAGGCTTTTAAAACTTATTATTGTTGAATTTATTTAATTTTCCCCTCTATTGATTTTTAATTAATCAAAATTGTTTTGCGACAGACAGTTAAGACACGAAAACAAAAATGTTTCCTGTTATCTAAAACGGATTTCTGTCTTAGAATTTTTGAAATCTGAGACATAAAATTTGTTCGTTCTTCAGAACGATCACAATAGCTTCAGTTACCTTCGGTAAGCTCGGAAGCAAAAGAAAAAAGTGTTTGCTACTGGAGGAGGAGGAAGATGACGATTAACAAATAGACGTGACGGGGCTCCTCTAGAGTCCTGACGGCTATATTATGATAGTCTGAAAAATGCACTCACCCTTTCCAAATAAATTCTTCACCAAAATAATTTAATTTTACGCACAAAATAACAACGTAGAATAAGAAATAAAAAATAGTAGAGCTTTCTAGCGAAAGGAAAGTTAAAGTTCACAGCAAATGACACAACCACCCCGCACGAGAGCTATAACTGAACAGAACTGAACTTGATAAATGTGATTAATAGATAACAATTCTTAAAAAGGGAAGGGTAGAAAAGATAACAACTCTAAAGGGAGGTAAAATTAGCTAGGTAAGAAAAGAGTTAGAAACTAAATAAAAAGAGGTTGTGATAGGGAAGAAGAAGTAAGGGGGGTTAAGAAAGAAAGAGAAATACATATTATATAGCAAAGACAAGCGGTAGAGAAAGAGATGGAAGTATAACTTGTTAAAGTTTGGAACAGATTTCCTTATCTAGTACAGCTAAAACCGGATTAGATAAGAAAAATTGTAGTTGTAATAAACACTTTGATCTCCTGCCATTCGAAAATGAAGAAGGGAGCCCGATATACTTATACTTACCCATATTATTATAGGTATAGTGACACAACTAGAAAACCAAACTGAGCAATAAACTCTAAACCATAACATCTCATATCATTCTCACCCTGTTTAAATTCTATTATTTGTTTATCTCTCATTTATTTTCATCTCCCAAAAATAATTTTACTAAAATAATTCCGCCCACATAGAGTTTCTATTAATTTTTATTATAAAATATAAATATTATTGTTTATTCTTTTTTCGGCGCCCCCTAGAGCAGGCGCCCCCCCGCGCCGCGGGGTTGGCGGGGGCGCTATTTACGCCACTGATTGATAGACAATAACTTGGCAGAATGTTTAGTGACACTCCCCCTTGATATCACCTACTTAATGAAATCTTTTTCATTCATTAAAAATTGTTTATGAATGAATGAAGTTCACTGTGTTGTTTAAGAAAGAACGCATTGCCTAGCAGTAATCACTAGTGAGATAGATGAGAGTTTGTCACTCAACGTGATAAAATTAGCAGCTTTTTGTCTGATCATTTATGGAGCACATTGTTGTTAAATTTACCATCGGAATTGAACTAAATCACCCAGACAATGGCTTTAATTTATATCTGGTTCACCAGAAGAGGAGTATTACACACTTGTTTATTGTATATTAAGTGTCAACGGAAATTACTTTATTCTCAAAATCCTGCTAATAAATAAATAATAAGAATATATCAAGCAGTTTCTTCGAGATAACGTCACGATGCTTCTAATTTTTTTTTTGTGTGTGTAAATATTTAATTTTTTCTAAATGTTGTGAGTGTGTTCAATATATAATTAATTTAAAATGTAAATGATTCATTGGTTGAATTAATATAAAGTTGATAATTATTAGTAATCAATGGCTAGAGATGATTGATAGTACATTACGCGTCTAGTGCGGAAAGTAGCGTTTTAAATGCGAGTGTGGAGTTTGCACCCGAGCGACAGCTAGGGTAGTAAAACCACTCACCAGCAAAGCAAAATGCAGTTTTCGCACGAGTTGCTTACCGTACTTTATCTACGATTTATGGATTTTAATAATAAATAAAGAAAAAAATATTTAATAAACTTCCTGTATGTAATTTCTCTTTTGATAAAGATGGCATTAATTCATTAATTGTATTTTGTGCCGAATTAATTATTTCGGGGGGCGTAATATTCTCCTCATTGTCATTATAATGACATAAATCAATCATTTTTTTTTTGTTTTTTTGTTTTTTTACTAAAAACTCGTTATATTCAGTTACTTTAATTAAACAAACAGCAAATTAGTTTGTTTAAAAATGTAAACATACACGCCAATCGTGCGTTAAGGTGAAGAATTCTTCTTTTTTACCGCACTAGTGCGGATAAAAGACGAATTATAAAACGTGCATGCACAATGAATAATGAATCCAACTACGAAAAGAATCACTTTCTACGCATCTAAACAGAGATAAAAAGTTTATATTTCGTATCAATCGTAGATAAACAAATATTATTTCCGCATATGTGTAATTGTAACAATTGTTTTTTACAACAAAGTCATATGATTATTAAGAAATTTTGATGCTTGTCTAAAGTAGGCCACAGGGGATCTCATATTAATTTCGATCGTTTCCACATTTTAATATTGCTGCACTATTTAATATTACTGCACATTTTAATATTGCTGCGCATTTTAATATTGCTGCATATTTCAATATTTGTAGGAAGATCATATAAAAAATAAGGGTGACCCCCTCCGGGAATCGAAACAGATTTAAATTTTATTCGAGCATTAATCCAATAATAAGATTCGAGGAAACTATGTGTCAAACTAATTGGCAAACTATCTTCTTCTGTGAAAATAAAACAAAGTGAGTATTGTCTTTCGGAGATCTTGAACAGCTTCCTCTGATATAAAAAAAAGCGATAATATTGAATTTGACAAATAAATAAATAACAGTAGAAAATTGTATTAAGATAAAAAATAGTCTGAATTTCAAATTATTATTATAATGTAAAGATCAATTCATTTACTTTTAGGGAGACAAAAATTATTTAAAATGGTGGCCATTTTGGAAACCGTAGGGTTATTTCTGTTTTTTTTTCTGTATTTCTGTTACTCAATAATTTTTGTTTGAATTCATTTCATGGGCTAGTAGACTGCTTGGACAAAATACAATTCCAAACTTTATCAGCGTAAGTATAATTTAAACAAAAAAAATAAAATAAAATAACTGCAATTTTCTTATTTTTAAAACTAATCATTGTTTTTTTACCGTTTAATTGCTTGTTTTTTAACAACCTGATAAATTATATAATATTTTCGTCTATTACAGCATAATAAGCACCACAAAAAATGAATTTACATAATAACATAAAGAATTGATAACTAGTTATACAATATTTAGTAAGATAAAAAGTATTGAAATATGTATTCATTTTTATATACATTAAAATGTGACATAAACGAAGTAAATACGTAAAAAAAAAAGAAAAAATAAAAGGTTTTGTATTTAATAATTATAACCATTTAAGTCTACTTGAGTAATTTCTTAAATATTAATTATTACTTTATTACTAAACTAGCTCTATTTATGATTAGAGAATATTATTTTTTATTTATTAGGCATACACATTTACCATCATGAAATATTACACTCATTTACTGAGCGAAAGAAAGTACCGCAACAAATACAATGATTTATTTTAGAGTCAAAGATGTAGTGATATTTTTTATTATGTTCGTGATATATGGCCACCATCTTGAATCAAAATTACTGATTAGGAAATCCTTTTACTAAATTTCCTTAAGTCTTATAATGGAGCTAAATTTCAAGATTCTAGCTCAAATTTTTCAGGAGATATGGTCATGGTAAATTTTTCATATAAATGGCTGCCATATTCGATCTTAAAAAGATTATCTACCGAGCAACCAGAGCTAAGATAAACCTATCTAAAATATTTCATGGTCATAGGTGCAGTGGATCGAGTTATATCGTGATCAGTCAGTTAGATAGTCAGTAGTGTGTGTGTGAGTATGTAGCATGCTAATACCAATACTTGAACACGACACTCTGATATAAGTCATTCAGTATTATTTGAAATTAATAAAAATTAGAATAAAAAAAAATCACAGAAAAGTACTTTTTAGAGTTTCGTAGGTTATTAAGCATATTTGTTATCATATTGTGAAATAACCATTTTTATTTTTCCTATCTAATCCCGCCTCATATATGAAACCCTAAAAATCTATTTCTGTGTGTAAAAGTCTATTCTGAGCGGTAATATTCTGTTATATATCTATGAGTATAAGGACACGTTTTACATTTAACAGTTTCACTCGATTTACAAGACATATATATATATATGCACTTCATTAGACTATTACTCCCTTTATAAAAAATAGAAGGGAGTAACAATCTAAACAAGGTGTACCGAATGTTCTTCTCTGGACGCTGTTCTTTTATAAAAACAGAAGTGTGATACTCCTTTGTCCTAAAGTAGATTGGACTAAACACCCCATTGTTTTAGTAATTTAGACAAGGAATGCATAAATTATTATATCCCTTTATATTCTAAAAAACATAGGGGAGTAACAATCTAGAGATATAGATCTAGTTTAAATCTATATTTATTTATATATATATATAGCAAGTGAAATGGATGGAGCCCATTATGTCATATGTGTAAATTTCAAACATTTCTATTTTTGAAGAAAAGTCACTTTATAAAATCTTAATCGATAGTTAATTGTTCTTAAATGAAGATTTATAGAATTACTTTTTGTTCAAGTGCGCCCTATACCCTAAAAGATACAATTTTTTAAAATCGTACAAGAGAAACCAGACCAAATTTCGACTATATTATTTAAATACACACATACACACATATACATATATATTATATTTATTTATTTATGTATATTATGTATACGTGCTACTGTAAATGAATCATTGAATTAAAACCAGTTATTCTTAGATGAAATAAAGGAGGGCAGGGTAAACAATATAATATCATATTAAACTGATCTTAGTTAACATATTAAGCATTATGTAAAAAATTAAAATACAACCTACAATTATTAAATTTAATAACAAATTGCAATAAAAATGGAATTAAACTTCTACATAATTTAACAAGATTTGTAATAAAAGTGGATAATCCTTATAAATATTAATTTTTATTATTATAAATAAATTTAAACTTACAAGTCAACATCTTAATTTATCTTATATGGATTTTTTTTTATGTATATAAATATTATTAACTATTAAATCTAATAAATTTATGTATATTAGTGTAATTTCTATATTATGTATTATATAAATATATGCATATATATATATATATATATATATATATATATATATATATATATATATATATATATGATACATTTTTTTAATTTATACATGTTAAATGCTTTTCATAGCCGCATTCTTTGATTACTTGACCATTAAAATAGATAAATAATCACATAAATTGCTTAAAACGGAATGAAACATGTGTATTCATTTTATAATTGGTATTTACGGTACAATAAAATGCGTTTTTCCTTATTATTTCTCTTTGACGCGTTTTATGTTTATTTATTTATTTTTTTTTTAGTTGGTATGTTAAAGATCGTGATGTAGGAAAACTCGGATTAATACATTGTTTTTCAGGTACTTCTTTTCTTCTCATAAGTTGTGCGCTATTATATAAATAATCCCACTATAATCTATCTTCTAAGCACCAATAATTACGCTATAATCTATCTTCTAAGCACCAATAATTACGCTATAATCTATCTTCTAAGCACCAATAATTACGCTATAATCTATCTTCTAAGCACCAATAATTACGCTATAATCTATCTTCTAAGCACCAATAATTACGCTATAATCTATCTTCTAAGCACCAATAATTACGCTATAATCTATCTTCTAAGCACCTTTAACCACTTACAATCATCACTCAGAAAAAAGACTTCCCTATAAATGTGTTATATGTATAGAGTGAAAAAGAATTATTGTGATCGCATAAAAATCAGTTAGAAAGACTTTTAAACGTTCAAGATAATATTGTCTTAATTAATAGTACGAGTTAAATTCACTTACTACAAATGCATCTTTTTAAAAAGTTTATTTTAAAAATAGACTGCCAATTGGTGTGGCGAATAGCTTCCTCGCATCCTATCCACGTACTTTATTGATTTCATGCTTTTACAAGCCATTATTGTCTAATTGGTTTAATTGTTTCCCCCGTTTATTTTTTAATCTGTCAAAATTGTTTTGAGTATTTACACGAATTTAAGTATCAATTTAGCAAAATTTAAAGAGAGCGGAGGGTTCATATTAATCTGGGGCTATCTGCGGGTAACTTTCGATAAACTATAAAAGTTTCATTCAAATCGAATAAGTACTTTTGAAGCTATAGGTGTAATAAATGTATGTTTGTGCGCATGTGGAAGAGCAACAAATAAGCGCAGAAGGTTGAAACTTATATGGGACCAACAATGGGCTAATTATGACCTACCACCCGAATTTCATTAAAATTGGACGTGTAGTTCTTAAGATATGTTGGTTCGCAAAAATTGAACGACAGACCGACAGACAGACACGGAACCGAAAATTATCCCTGATGTCTGAAACGGATTTCTGTCTTGGATTTTTTTTAAATCGGAGACCTAAAATATTTTCGTTCTTCAGAACAATCACATAGCTTCCGTTACCTTCGGTAAGCTCGGAAGCAATAAACAAATGAAAATGTTTAAATTACAAAACTCTGGTCTCTGTAGTGGAGACAATAGTAATAGAGATTTAAGATGTTAATACAAATGGCAAAAAATTAAGATATGAAGTGTGCTCAGCTCTGGGTGTGGCTGGCTTATACATATATGAATTAGTACTGAGGTCTGAGGTCATGGTTATATTGTGTCTTAGTGTGTTTATTGGTGAATCTATGTGTTACTTACTTTAATACTTTTCTTGAATATAACTTAAGTTACTTAAAATAATTATACACTTATGCACAAATTTTTGGTTTTAATTTAAACCCTGAGGTTTGGGTTGATGCAATTAAAAAAATAGTAAAGTTAGAATGCTTCCGAGTTTACCGATGCATTTTAAAGAAATGAACTTACTTTTTTTTATCCAGATTTGGTTAGAGTATAAACGTTTAGAAATTCAAAATGATCAAGACAGAAATGCGTTTTAGACATAAGTGAACATTTCAGGTTTATTAGCCCGAAGGTTTGTCCATCAAAATTATTTACGAACCACCATATCTTAAAAACTTCTTGTCCGATTTTAATGAAATTTGGAAGATACGGCCAAATTAGCTCACAGAAAATTCTAAATTATTTTCAATCTTTAGTGCCCGTTTTTCCTCTCTTACAAAACCTAATTTTTCATAAATGATTAGTTGTTTTGAGTGAGATTTTGTGATACCACTTTATAATTATATCTAGAGGAGTTGATAAACAAGTAACACAACTATATGGTACTTCTTTAGATTGTTACTCTCCTACGTTTTTTAGAATACAAATGACAGACTAAATAACTATTAAAACAAAGGGATGTTTAGTCCAACGCATTCTAGGACAAAGGAATATCGCACTTCTGTTTTTATAAGGGGAGTAACAGTCTAAAGAAGAACACTCCGTACACCTTCTTTAGATTGTAACTCCCCACTGTGATTTTTATAAGGGTAATCTTCTATCCACATTCGCATAATAATAATAATAATAATAATACATTATTTACATCTATATCTTTAAAAATACTCATCTGAGTTTTATAGAATTTTGGATGGTTTGTCGAAAGTATATTCCACAGATTGTCCCATATTAAGTTCTACCCTCTGCGCACAATATTTATTGCTAAATTGATACTTTTATTCGTTTGAAAAAACAAATAGATTTTGAAAGATTTAAAAAAATGGTTTAAAAATAAAATAAATTAGCCAACAATGAGTCGTACAAGCAAGCATCATTAAATAACAGTACGTGAGGAAGTGCCTCATTAATAAGTAAACTATATATTACGCCATTTTTTTAATACTCGCATCCCTTTCCATTTATATCCGACTGTGACTTCACCTGAGTATTTAATTGATTGCTAACTTAAGTATATAATATCTGTTATTGAACACAATTTAATTAAAAATAAGAACTGCATACATCAATAAGGTTTATAGCTTCTGATTCTGATCACTCCATATGCAACGCCTATACGCTTGAAGGCACACCTTTAAAAACACCATAAAATAATGCATCTTCCAAGGTACTAAGTAATTGCGAACCATAAGCCTGTTTTTTAATAGTTGCAAGTATGAATTTTTAAATGCAATTCATATTAAGTACTGACATGTTTATAGTATGTACGATATGGTTGTTTATTAGTTTTATATAGTTGTTTTATTTATGTTTATTCCTATAGTTATTTTCTTACATAATTGCTTATATGTGAAATTATTTATTCTTACATTTATTACTTTTTTTAAAATTAATTTCTTTTTATTATATATGTTTCAATCATTTTATTTATGCATTATATCTATCTATCTATAAATTTTAAATTTATCTATCTCTAAGATTTAATTTAATTCAGACATATAGTTTTGAATTTATATTAAAATTTTAGTATTAAAATCAATCAAATTCAAATAGATAAATCAAAAAATAAATTACATTTATTTTAATATTCGTATTGCAATTTAACTATGTACTAATGGTAGCAATATACATCCATTTAATGTAATAGTTAATTATTGTTCTAGGAGAATTATATATACACACACACACATATATATATATATATATATATATATATATATATATATATATATATATATATATATATATATATATATATGTATATATATACAAGTATTTCATAAATAAATATAATTCATTCAGTAAGCAAGGACAATGTCATGCTTAATATTTATGCAACGATTCAAAAATAGAAGTAGCCGTTATCTATACATTCGTAAAATAGATATGAATCAAAGAATTTAATTGAAATGAATAACTGCTAGTTCAATTAAATATTAATAGTTAATTAAGAGGGAATTAAATGGTTATAATCAAATTAAAATAAGAAAATCAAAGTACATATTTAAAAGTAATATTAAATTATTGCAGTGTTGATTTAAGACTGTAATAGTCCTAAAAACATACAGTTACTATAGTAAACATATAGTACTATAAATGAATATAAATAATACTTTATATTTATACAAACAAATATATGAATATGAAGTCAATTCTCTACTAATAATTGAGACATGCATACATGTAGAAAGGGAGACAATTTAAAATAATTTATAAAATTTAATTTTATGTGAATATATATATATATATATATATATATATATATATATATATATATATATATATATATATATATATATATATATATATATATATATTATTGAACTGTTAATTTAGTTTATAACGACCGTGTAAAAATATGTGAAAAATACGTTGTAAAGCATATTTGTTACTAGTATTTTATTGATTAAAATTTAAATCATTTTAGTATTTTAGTTTTTACTAGCGTGATACAAAATTTAAAGTACTCATCACGCTAGTAGTTAAGTTCTAACAAATGTGATACAAAATTTTACTTAAAATTTGACGTTTTAAAGAAGAAATCTTGCTAGTATTTCAGTTTTTACAATTGTGATACAAAATTTGACGTTTTAAAGAAAATATCTTACTAGTATTTTAATCTTTACAATTGTGATACAAAATTTGACGTTTTAAAGAAGAAATCTTACTAGTATTTCAGTTTTAACAATCGGGAAATTAAATTTGACTTTTTTGAGTATACATTTTACAATTATTTTAGTTTTAACAATCGTGGTACAAAATGTATAACGATTAATTAAAGTAATTGCCGTAAGAAGTTTATTTTTTATGATTTGTTAATAAAGGTTACATTGTAAATATAATGTAAAATTTAATTTGACTTATTATTAGGTATTGCAATTCTGTTTGGATGCGAATAAAAATAATAATTCTATTTTTGTTACTGAGTTTTTTATAACTTTACACGTTTACGATTAACTAATTCTTTCATTAGAGATGATTAGTGGTTATTAAAATAAAAAAAATTAAAAAAGATTGAAAAGAAAAAAGAAGATAATGATCTTCTTTTTAACGAAGATTTCTTTTTTGTCGAGACATAATGATGTTATTCACACACTTAGACAGTTTAGAATGAAATTGCATCATTTTTTTTCCTAACTCCTTGTTTTTAACCTTGATGCAATAAGACCCTCAGCTGCGGTACCTGCAGGTAAAACCAGACGGTCACGTTGACTGCCTACCTTGGTACCCGCGTACTCAATAGGTGTCTAGGACTCTTGACAATCCGTACAAAAGAAAGATTAACTAAACACAAAAACCAATACAAGAAGCGTTCCTTTCAAATGACTATACCGATGAAATCACTTCTTTTTAAAGGTTACTCCTTAGTTGTTATTTTAATATTTTTCTTTTTTTTTATCCTTATTGTTTTTTCTTTCTGTTCTAATCGATTTCATGCGGATGAGAATTGACCCGTAAACAAAAACTGTACATTGAACAAAATGATAATATAACAGAATGAACAAATTGAAAAAAAAAATTAACTCTTTGTTTTCCATTTTTTATTATATTGTACTTGTTTTTTCATTTATTTAATTTTCTTTGTCTTACGGTTTTGATATTGCCTTATTTTTATTTAACAATATAAATATATAATGATTAATTCTTTAAAAAAAAAAAATCGATGAAGGATTTTATTTGTTATTATTAATTATTTAGTATTGTCAATTATATTTATCAAGTTATCACAATCTTTAGACATTTTTGTATTTCAGTGTTTCTTATCTTAATATTTTTGTTATTTATTTAAGTCAAATAAATTTATTTGTTTCTGAGCATATCGAAGGCAACGGACACATTTTTGTACTCAAGAATAATTATAATGCTTCCGTATAACTTCAGCAAGCTCGAAAACAAAAATTTATTACTTTGTTCTTTCATTTTTTCGAAATTTTAACATTTTCTTTATTCATTGACCCGGAAATATAATAATTTAATACAGAACTTATAAAACTATAATTTTATACAAAAAAGAAAAAAACTAAGTATATCTTTAAAAAAAAAAATAAATAAATAATATATATATTTTGAGAGATATTGCCGGAACAATTAGGAATGCAAATTTGCCCTAATTTTTGGGACACATCTTTAGTTTGTTACTCCCCTTATAATAAAAACAGAGGAGTAACAATCTAAAGAAGGTATAGAATGTTCTTCTTTAGACTGGTACTATCCATATAAAAACAGAAGTGTGATGTTTCTTTGTCCCAAAGTAAATTGGACTAAACATCCCTTTGTCTTAATAGTTATTTAGTCAAAGTCATTTATATACTAAAAAAAAACCATAGGGGAGTAACAATCTAAAGAAGTAATATTTTTGGAATATGAATTTTCTAAACAATTGAAAATTAGTCGGTGTAGTTTAAGCTTCACGTCCTTCATTGATTCTTCTTTTTACTATACCTACTTTAAAATGTGTAATTCAATCAAAATCAAGAAAGCAAATTCTTACTTCATCACAATAAAATTTACGAGCTCTACTCTTACCATCTCTCTTTATACATCTTATCTTAAATACATAAATATTATATCAGAAATCGTCTACCCATCGCTGCTTTACTGCATGATGCATTGCTTTTACAACACATTATTACCTTATTTATTTGAATTTTCTACTCTTTTTCAAAATCTGTATGAACACAAGAATAAATCAAGCAGTATAAGTTTGTTCATGAGGTAATTTTGATTTTTAAGTAATATTAAATTAGATACCAAAAAATTGAACTTCTATTGGCGAAATATAGTACTACAATGAATTCATATGAAAACCAATCTACCTCCTACTATATTATAACTTCCTGGCATGATATTTAAGAGCGTCACATTTTGCAAGTCGTTTATTGAAACTTCAGCCTGCCTATTGCCAAAATTATGTACTATAAATGAAAACCTATCGCCCTCCTGTTAAATCTTAACTTCCTGGCACGATATTTAAGAGCGTCGCATTTTTCATGTCGTTTATTGAAACTTAAGCCGGCCTATCGAAAAAAAGTTTTACTATAAATGAAAACCTATCGACCTCCTGTTAAATCTTAACTTCCTGGCACGATATTTAAAAGCGTCACATTTTTCATGTCGTTTATTGAAACTTAAGCTTGCTTATCGAAAAAAGTTTTACTATAAATGAAAACCTATCGACCTCCTGTTAAATCTTAACTTCCTGGCACGATATTTAAAAGCGTCACATTTTTCATGTCGTTTATTGAAACTTAAGCTTGCTTATCGAAAAAAGTTTTACTATAAATGAAAACCTATCGGCCTCCTGTTAAATCTGAACTTCCTGGCATGATATTTAATAGCGTCACACTTTTCATGTCGTTTATTGCGTGATGGAAATTTCTTTTGAACCCCAGAGCTAAAACATAACCATGTTAAAGAAATCATACAGACAGACACAAGACCAAAAAAATATATATACATTTTTGAAGATAATGTATTAAAATTTGATAATGCAAGAAATCATTCATCAGGATATTCACACTGATTTTTATTTAAACGGTGAAGGTATAGAATTTAAAATTAATACCTATAACCTTGATACGAAAAAAAAATCATTATGAATTAAGATATTAACTCAAAAATAAAAAAATCTGTTAGAATCGTGTTTTTATAAAAGTATTAATTAAGATATTATAATTAATCAAACATTGAAAAAAATGAACTAAATGATCAATAAACCAAAACAAGTTTTAATTTGAACAATATTATACAATACATAATTTATGTATGTATATACGAGTATCTACAATTTAGTAATTGGATCAAGCACTAAAGCACAATTTATGCGATTTCGTGCAATTTTTTTTTTAATTTAATTTATTTATTGCACAAGAGACAATGAGGGATTAATTACACGGCTTAATTATGTTAGTTTTCATTTATAAATCTTCTTTAATAATTCTTTTTTAATATAAAAAACAACTGAAAAAAAAAAAATCACAATTAAAGAGATAATGATGATTAATTAGCAATAATTAAGTAGAGATGGTTTTTTGTTGTTAGAAATTATCATATTGGAAAAAAAACAAGTGTTATTGATGGCGTGCGATAAAAATCTTGTGTAAAGAAGAAGAATCTTGTTTTTTTATTTTTGATAAATCTTTTTTATTATAGATTAATAAGGTGTGTAATATATGGTGTGAAAAATGTCGAAGGACGCTTAATTCTGTCGAGTAGGCATGAATATGTTGATTATTATCATCAACTAATAATGATATTACATTTTTAAACGTGAAATATATATATATATATATATATATATATATATATATATATATATATATATATATATATATATTTATATATATATATATATATATATATATATATATATATATATATATATATATATAAATATATATACATATATATTTGTTTCATATAAATTAATTTCATATTAATAATATATATATTCATATATATTTATATATATATATATATATATATATATATATATATATATATATATATATATATATATATATATATACATATATATATATATATATATATATATATATATATATATATATATATATATATATATATATATATATGTATATATATAAATATATATGAATATATATATTATTAATATGAAATTAATTTATATGAAACAAAAATCTATTTAAAATGGAATGAAGGATAACTGCATAAATGGAAATTTATTGTTGTTTAGTGAATGTTTATTTATAAACAAATTAGAAATTTTGTCCGACAAACTGAAACTAACCTTGGCATGTACAATGTACATAATGATCCTGAATTATAAATCTTATTTAATTAATTTAAAAATACCATAATTAAAAAGTGTTCAACAGGTGATTTTTATATTTTGTATTAGACTTTCAGCAAAATATAATTTATTTTTATTAATATCTCGATCTCGGAACATCAATTAAACAAACAAGCTGACCCGGCGAACTTCGTCAATGAATGTCGTTCGTTTTACTGAATGTGTGAAGTTCATATTGTTCAGCGGTAATTAAACAATATGAAATTCACCCATTCAGTGAAAAGCCGCGCGCGCCATCTATCAAAACATAGTTTTACAAACTCAGAAACCTTCCCCGGGCATCCGACCAACCATTCCCCAATGTTTCATCGCAATCAGATGAACGGTTTAGGAAGTCATAAGAGACATATAAACATCCATTGTTATTTACATAGATTATACATTATTTATAAATTTATTTAGAGAATAGAATTTATTTACAGAATAGAATGTATTTAGTCAAAATCGTCACACTCTTCAATAAATATTTTCTTATTGTTTATTTTTAAGTTTTTTAGGGCAGTGCCCTTAAATTTAGAGCTTATTCGTTTCTTGATTTCACCTTAATAGTATATTATGTTACTAGGCTGTGAAGTGATTTTTTTTCTTTACCGCGGCAATTACATTTACTGTCGAGCGAAGCGAGACAGTAAATATTGCCATTTTTCCGAGCAGACAATGAAAAAACATTAAATATTAATAAATAATCAATATAATAATAACAAATATTAGTACATACTTAAGATTTAAAAAAAGAAACCTTAAAAAGAGGTTGCACTATAAGAAAAGATAAATAAAACGCATTGACATCTAGCGGAATTAAATCGTACTAAGCATTTCTACAAAGACTGAAGCGCTACTAACGGAAGTTTTGACAACTGCCAGCAGTACAATAAAAACTTTTTTCGTCCTAGGACGTAAAAAAAAAAATTTCTTTACAGCTAGGGGTAATGAAAAGATTTTTTAAGTCCACGTAATGAAAAAATGGATTTTAGCTATGTTTTTTAGGCTCTAAAGTTACTATTTTACAGCCTACCACGGAAAAACATTATTTCTTGTATGCCAAATTATCTTTGAGCTTCACGCATCTCTATAAAATGGACATCAGATGACAGAGAGACATTTTTTTTTAAAAAACCACTTTTGTGATTTAGGGGACTTAAAAACGTGTAAGACAGTGAACATCTTAAAATCGAATTTAAGATGTTTACTGACTTAAACGTTTTTAACTCAAATTTAATAAAGGAATAACAAAAATCGTCTCTCCATGTAAATTTAAACTGGTTTATTTAACAAAGCAGCTTTCAGCCTTCATAAGGCCATCATCAGTGCCGATTGAGAAAGAAAAGAGTTAGAAAAGAGTTAGATCGACATGTGACTAAGTCTCATGTCGATCTCCGACATGGTATAGGCTCACCTCGCATTAATTATTTTCTAATTTTTCCATGTAACTCTTTTCTTTCTCAATCGGCACTAATTATGACTTTATGAAGGCTGAAAGTTGCTTTGTTAAATAAACCACTTTAAATTTACGTGGAGAGACGATTTTTGTTATCCCTTTAAGATGAACTCCATAGAAGCTCCTATATCTCAAATATAATATTTTAATCAGCATCAAAAAATTAAAAGGGGGCTCTAAACAGATGTGACTCATCAATATCTCAAAAGAGACACAATACTTCCTCTCTATATCTATAATATATAAGATATAAAGTATAAAAATGTAGAAGTAAAACAGAGAAATATAAATAAATAAATGTGTTACAAGCAATAAATTCTTATACAAATATAAATAAAATCACCGATAAATAAAATTGAAATTACAAATCAAACATACAAAGAAAAAAAACTTGGCAACACAATGGTATTCTGAAGGAATCCAAAAACATTTAAAATATGCACTTAACCTGTTACTTGTTAATCTGAATAATTCATTAAATTGACTTGACCCTGACAAAACACAATATCCTACACATTTGCCGCTATTTTTAAAAATACAATTAAAATTGGGTTTCAAATGCCTAATTGTAGAGTTCAAGGATTTCCAACTCTTTCAAATCAACCTGACATTACTTAATTTCAATTCACGTTCTGACTTGATGCCTACGCATTTTTATATTTAAGAAACAAAAAAATTAATTCATAACAATAAAGACCTTGTTCAAATGCTAAGTATGCTTTTATTGTGATAAATTTAAAAAAAAAAACCTGACAGCATTTATTCATCACAAATCACTTACATATTGTTTAATTTCACATTTCAATTATTATTTATGTTATGCTTCCGAGCTTACCGAAGGTATCGGAAGTAGTTTCATTGTTTTGAAGAACCAACATTTTGTACGTCTCCGAATTAAAAACAGAAAAAGAAAAAGCAAAACAGAAATCTGTTTCATTTAAGATCTGTCAAAATTATTTTGATTTTTTACATGGAAAAGAGTATCGTCTCTGAATTAAAAAAAATCAAAACAGAAATCTGTTTCATTTAAGATCTGTCAAAATTATTTTGATTTTTTACATGGAAAAGAGTATCGTCTCTGAATTAAAAAAAATCAAAACAGAAATCTGTTTCATTTAAGATCTGTCAAAATTATTTTGATTTAGAGAGTATTAAATCAAAAGAGTATCAATTTAGCAAAAATATAATAGCGGAGACGATTAATATTAATCTAAGGCTATCTGCGAGCTATTTACGATCCATATTTCATTAGCATCGGATGTCTACTTTTGAATACATAGGTGTAAATAAATGTATGCTTGTGTACTTGTGGAACACTAAAGCCGCGTCTACACGATCCAAGTTGACTTGGACCAAATCAGTTTTGACACTATTTTGACGCTACTTGGATCGTATAAACAGGTTATCAAAGTCAACTTGGACATCCAAGTAGAGTTAGACGTTATTTGATCTAAGTAGACTTGGATGGCGTCAACCATATGATTATGACAAGAAAGCTGTCAAAAATGAGAAAATACGTGACAAGTTTTGACGGATTTGTTTATAAGAAGCTTAGAATAATACAATATATAGAAGGAGGATCACTGATAACATTGAAGCCAACTTTGGTTGTGTCCCTATCCACGTTCTAAAAATTCATTTTTGTAAATTGTGACGTCATAACTCTAAAATTATTTGCCTTCGGTTTTTTAATTTATTTTTTTATTAAATTATAATTAATGATAGTCAGTTTAGTTTATTGTAATATTTTTTTTGAGTTTTATCTTATTTTAGCTTGAAATTTGCTAAAAATAATGTTTATTATATCATGCTGGGCGAGTTGTAAAGAATGACGTCAGAGTGAAACGTAAACAATAGCCAATGGCAGGGTTTTGTCTTCTTGATGTTTGTGAGCGGGCTTGATAGTTACTAAAGCATGGCCAACCTTTTCCTGTTTAAATGAAAAAAATGAGTGTTGTTATGTTGGCAGCCTGGTCTTAAGGACACAACCTCTCGGCAAAAGCTGGCTTCAGTCTCTTATCAGTAATTGCTTAGGATTCCGATTCTATGCTCCTTCTATATATAGTATTATTCTAAGATAAGAAGGGTATTGACAGCTTTTATTTCTTTTAAATTTTTGGGTTTTTTTCCTTTGCTTCTAAATAGTTTTTTTGACATGTTCCCCTACTTGGACCAAGTATACTTGGATCATGTAAACCTGCATCAAAATTTCATTTTTTCTTTGACCAAGTAGATTTGATCAAAATTACTTGGTCCAAGTCTACTTGGATCGTGTAAACCCGCCTTAACTAATGGGCGCAGAGGGTTGAAACTTATATATACGGGTCATAATTATGGGGGTAAACCTGCATCGTTTCGTCGCGTCCGACTCATCATGGGCCCGACTCTTGATCTGGTATAGGTCCAGAGTTGGCTGGGCATCGTCGGGCCCCTGATGAGTCGGACGCGACGAAACGATGCAGGACATGGCGTAATGCCGAGCCAACATCTTAATGACGTAATGTCTAATGTTGGAACAGTTCCTATGTGTCACGCTTGCGTGGCACATCCCTTGGTGTCTCTCACAAACTGTGATACTTTTGAACCATTTATTATAATAATGAGAAACAAACGCCATTATTACCGTTCACAATCCGTTCAAAATAATGTATTATCAAGATTTTTGGAGTCACAACTTTTTTTATCATAGAATATGTGACGTATAAAAATTTCCTTACAAAAGTTCTTAAAAAAGTCTTTAAGACAGACAGACGGAAGCACAGGAATTTAGAAGGGTCCTCGTTTCTGCCTACGAACTACGAAACCCTAAAAAGATTAAGTCGTTTTCGTGTAATTTTGATAAACTTGTATTGCTAATGGAAATACATGATTTGAAAAAGTTTCAGCTTTCTAGGTAGTTAAAAAAATAAATTACAAAAGTTGTAGCTTACAAACCAAGCAAAGATAAATAAAACCGTTTAAATAAAAATACCGGAAAATATTTATTTATTCATACCTCAAATCTTCACATTTAAATTCATTCGTTATATCAGAAAAAAATAATAAAAAAATCAATATATCACCACAGAATTATTATTAATTACAATCAATTAAGTTTTCTAAAAAAAATGATAATATATATAATTTATAATATATTACTATTTCTATTGATTTTTTTAAAGTTTCTCACTCAAAAAAAATCTTAATGATACAGACATGATATGAATGAAAGATGTGATTTATTTGTTTCTATAAATGATTTGTACATTATAGCCATGAGATAATCCTGTAATTTTCTCCCTTCAGGCACGAATATAGATGAGTTAGAATCTGTAATGTACTTCCTTATTTCCGCTTCCTCGTATTGTATATCAAGGTAAAACAATTTGTTTATAAAAAGAATTTTTAAATAAAAAAGGGGTGTGGTATTGACATCGACTATATTTAAAATTATTAACATGTAAATTGGAGCAATTTTAGATTCATAGCTGTATATAAAGATATATAAACAGCAATGTTCGCTTAAGGCACGCGGATGCACAATGACGCTTTGATTTTTATTGCCTTTGTATGTAATCATGAAAGTAAGTTCACTTTTCCGTGTTGTACTTTAATTTTACAAAATGCATAGGTTCAATAAAATATTAATAAACTATGGTACATTTACTTTTATTAACTGTTATAATAAGGAAGCATGTAAGACTATATTACCTACAACCTATGATGAATTAAAAATGCGACAAAAGTATAAAAAAGATTGAATCAATAGTCGTTAAAGAAATAAATTAAAACAGTTCTGATGATTTTGAATAAAAGATTTTATTTTTGAGTCCGTTTCAATACGAATTTAATCATAAAAGTTTCCCGGAAGTTATCTACTTTCCAAGTCATTGATAATAATATATCTGATTTAGCTGAAAATCGAAAGACAAATGTAAACAATCTCCTGTTGAAAACTTTTTAAATATGTAGATGAATCCCTCAATAAGTTAATATTGTTGTTGATTGTGAGTCTAAAGTTATGTAGATGAATCCCTCAATAAGTTAATATTGTTGTTGATTGTGAGTCTAAAGTTATGTAGATGAATCCCTCAATAAGTTAATATTGTTGTTGATTGTGAGTCTAAAGTTATGTAGATGAATCCCTCAATAAGTTAATATTGTTGTTGATTGTGAGTCTAAAGTTATGTAGATGAATCCCTCAATAAGTTAATATTGTTGTTGATTGTGAGTCTAAAGTTATGTAGATGAATCCCTCAATAAGTTAATATTGTTGTTGATTGTGAGTCTAAAGTTATGTAGATGAATCCCTCAATAAGTTAATATTGTTGTTGATTGTGAGTCTAAAGTTATGTAGATGAATCCCTCAATAAGTTAATATTGTTGTTGATTGTGTCTAAAGTTATGTAGATGAATCCCTCAATAAGTTAATATTGTTGTTGATTGTGAGTCTAAAGTTATGTAGATGAATCCCTCAATAAGTTAATATTGTTGTTAATTGTGAGTCTAAAGTTATGTAGATGAATCCCTCAATAAGTTAATATTGTTGTTGATTGTGTCTAAAGTTATGTAGATGAATCCCTCAATAAGTTAATATTGTTGTTGATTGTGAGTCTAAAGTTATGTAGATGAATCCCTCAATAAGTTAATATTGTTGTTAATTGTGTCTAAAGTTATGTAGATGAATCCCTCAATAAGTTAATATTGTTGTTGATTGTGTCTAAAGTTATGTAGATGAATCCCTCAATAAGTTAATATTGTTGTTGATTGTGAGTCTAAAGTTATGTAGATGAATCCCTCAATAAGTTAATATTGTTGTTGATTGTGTCTAAAGTTATGTAGATGAATCCCTCAATAAGTTAATATTGTTGTTGATTGTGTCTAAAGTTATGTAGATGAATCCCTCAATAAGTTAATATTGTTGTTGATTGTGTCTAAAGTTATGTAGATGAATCCCTCAATAAGTTAATATTGTTGTTGATTGTGAGTCTAAAGTTATGTAGATGAATCCCTCAATAAGTTAATATTGTTGTTGATTGTGTCTAAAGTTATGTAGATGAATCCCTCAATAAGTTAATATTGTTGTTGATTGTGAGTCTAAAGTTATGTAGATGAATCCCTCAATAAGTTAATATTGTTGTTAATTGTGAGTCTAAAGTTATGTAGATGAATCCCTCAATAAGTTAATATTGTTGTTGATTGTGAGTCTAAAGTTATGTAGATGAATCCCTCAATAAGTTAATATTGTTGTTAATTGTGAGTCTAAAGTTATGTAGATGAATCCCTCAATAAGTTAATATTGTTGTTGATTGTGAGTCTAAAGTTATGTAGATGAATCCCTCAATAAGTTAATATTGTTGTTGATTGTGAGTCTAAAGTTATGTAGATGAATCCCTCAATAAGTTAATATTGTTGTTGATTGTGAGTCTAAAGTTATGTAGATGAATCCCTCAATAAGTTAATATTGTTGTTAATTGTGAGTCTAAAGTTATGTAGATGAATCCCTCAATAAGTTAATATTGTTGTTGATTGTGAGTCTAAAGTTATGTAGATGAATCCCTCAATAAGTTAATATTGTTGTTGATTGTGTCTAAAGTTATGTAGATGAATCCCTCAATAAGTTAATATTGTTGTTGATTGTGTCTAAAGTTATGTAGATAAATCCCTCAATAAGTTAATATTGTTGTTAATTGTGAGTCTAAAGTTATGTAGATGAATCCCTCAATAAGTTAATATTGTTGTTGATTGTGTCTAAAGTTATGTAGATGAATCCCTCAATAAGTTAATATTGTTGTTGATTGTGTCTAAAGTTATGTAGATGAATCCCTCAATAAGTTAATATTGTTGTTGATTGTGAGTCTAAAGTTATGTAGATGAATCCCTCAATACGTTAATATTGTTGTTGATTTGATTGTGTCTAAAGTTATGTAGATGAATCCCTCAATAAGTTAATATTGTTGTTGATTGTGAGTCTAAAGTTATGTAGATGAATCCCTCAATACGTTAATATTGTTGTTGATTTGATTGTGTCTAAAGTTATGTAGATGAATCCCTCAATAAGTTATTATTGTTGTTGATTGTGTCTACAGTTATGTAGATGAATCCCTCAATAAGTTAATATTGTTGTTGATTGTCAAATTTATTTTATTTTCCCCCCGTTTTTAAATCTGTAAAAATTGTTTTGATTCTTATAAATTAAAGTAACAAGTTAGAAAAAATGTAAAGAGTCCAGACGGTTGAAATTAATCTGGTGCTATCTGAGGACTACTTACGACAAACTATCAAACATTCATTAAAATCAGATGAGTAATTTTGAAGTTATAGGTTTAAATAAATTAATGTTTGTACGCATGTGAAAGAGAAACAAATTGGCGCAGAAGGTTAAAACTTATATGAGACCGAAAATGAGCTAATTATGATCTACTATTTAAATTTAATTAAAATTGGTCGAGCAGTTTGTAAGATATGTTGGTTAGCAATAATTGAGTGTCAGACAGACCAAGAGACCGTCCAGATTTTTGGACTTATTGAAATAAAATTCACTTATAAGTTAAAAGATTATTTTATACATATTTTAAGACTGCGGACGCAGAACTATTGCGGCCTAAATGGGAGTCCTTATTATGTACATTTTGCCCACAAATTTGTATGCAAGAGTGATTGGAAGCAGTCTGTTAAAGTATATCAAGATCAATGTCAAATTTAATTTGACATTAATTGAAGTTAACATCAGGCCATTTGAAATTTCACCCTACCATTGAAAGTCCATTAAAAGAATAAAAATATAGGCGTTTACTCGGTAATATGAGTAAACTCGCAAGCAATTAACGAAAATAAATATATAATTATTATCTTGATTAATAGCATTATTCAATGTTTTTTAGTAACAGGAGTTTTAAGAGCTTAATTAACTTGATTTTATAGATTTGTTTATTTGAAATTGTTAGTATAAGTAAGGAACAATTAGCAAACGTGCAATTAGCTGTTTTGGAAAGTAAATGGTTTTTCTTTGACCTTTTACTTTAACATTTAACTAGAAGCAATTACTTTCAACTTATAACTCAATCAATAAACAATTATTATTACTTTTTTTCATTGTTTAATTTTAAATTTAATTCTTTTGTCAGTATGGTTGATAACGGGAAGAAATGGATCAAAATATTGCAAAACTTAACCATTATAATTCTTTAAAACAACCCAAATACTCGAGAATTGAATACTATGAACCAATTATGTACTAAGTTCATTAAAATAAGTTTTTTATTTGGAATTTTATGGAAATTTCTTTGATGGGTGAAATAACAACACTCAACACACAGGTTAGGAGGATCTTACAGGGGTTAGAGGTTGTCATCTAACGAAATATAGAGTGAACTACTTTTCAAAATGTATTAAAGAACATCGTTAATTTATAAAATGCACTAAAGTAAAGCATAGTAGAGATAGTACACAGAGAGAAAACGTTCAAAACAAAAACTATAGGCCGACGTGAAATTATCTCAGATATTTTCATCATCTTTTCGAATCTTCAATTAAAATAATAATAGTAATTAAATTACAAAAAAAAAATTTTATAATATATATATATATATATATATATATATATATATATATATATATATATATATATATATATATATATATATATATATATATATATATGTATATATATATATACGAAATAATTTTTATAGAAAAGAAAGAAGAAAAACGACTGATCTGTTGCATAGTTGTATTTTACAGACATTGAATAATTATAACTTTTTAATGAATAAAGGTAAAATAAGTTTTATGTAAATTATGACTTAGCAGTGAACCAAAAAAAGGAGATCAAATTCAACCTTGGCGCCACAGTAATTAGTGTATTATTCTATATTCAACTGACTGGGTCCACATTCTTAAACAATTATTTCCTTATAAATTCAACTGAGATGCAAAAAAAAAGAAATAAGGGAGAGAAATACGAGCTAAAAATAAAACCGGATTAAAGAATTAAATAATGAACGTGGTAAATTGTAATATATGTCGTCTTATAAAATTATTTGGAATAAATATAATGGTGCTACATACTTAAAAATTTGTGGCTAAAAAATCTGAAATTTATTTGTAGGCGGAAAAAATAATAAAGCAACAATTATAAAATGTGTAGAATTTTTTTTTTTTTTTTTAAGTTACAATTTTTTTTATATTATTAAGGTTCATTGTAGGACATTTATTTGAAAATGTAATTATTTTGATTTAATCATTTAATTAGCACAAGAAAAATATCATATGAAATAGAAGTGAAGTATAAAAATTTAAAAAGAAAAAGATGTCACGTAGATAATTGAGGAGCCTAGTATCAAAGAGCCAAGGGAGTGTCAAGGGCCTAGTATTGCTATGGCGAAAAATATTGATTTTTGATGGATTTATACGTTTTATGGTCCCATGAGTCCAAAAAAGTGATTTTTTTTAAAAAGATACCTCTGATAGAATAGAAATGTTGTATACGCCAAGGTTTATTCGAGAAATAAGTTTTAGATCTAAATTTAGGGGCAATCTTCCCTAAAACTCTATTTTTTAATTATTTTTTGAAAACGACTCCAACAAGTTTGATTTTAATAATCTAATACGTACTCCATTAAAAAAAAAAAAAAAAACCTAAAATTCTAATTTCAGAAGTTGTTTTACCGGTAAAATCTACTTTCAGAGCTATTATTGAAATTAAATCTGATTTAAAACTTATAATATCAAATTAAATGTAAAATACCATCTGTTAAAACACTTTATAAATCACAATAAAAATTAAATTTTTAATATTTTCAAAATATTTCTGTATATTGCGTTAATTTAGGTTAAACTAATAAAATAAATATGAAAAATAAATTCCCATTAATTTAAAAAATGGTGTTGAAAATTAAGAAAAGCATTGGGCACTTCTTTAAATTGTTACTCCCCTTATCAAAACAGAAGTGGGATATTCCTTTGTTCAAAGAAAATTAAACCCCCCTGAAACCCCCATTAAATTGAACATTTTTGGACTGGACTTATATAGGGTAATTCGGCCACGCGGTGGGATACCGGAATCAGGCAAATTTTGTTTTCCCTCGATAACGGTTCTCCTCCTGGAAGGAGAGACATAAAACATAAAAGTTAAAAATAAATAAACAAAGAAAAATATAATGATGAAAAATTAATAAATAAGAATCTACAAGAAATTGGTCATAAGTTGGGGGAGTTAAATATTTGTTACCCAGAGATTACAGCGATATACATCTTTGAAGGTTGGAGAGTGCAATTCAGTTTTTAGGCTTCCCTGAAAAATTGGTCAAAAGTTTCTAAAGAGTTACAATACATTTATATCGATAAATGAGAAAGTTTTGGTTGAATTTGTCAAACTGATTTTTAAGTCAAACAATACTATTAAAATTCAATGAGTAAGACCAGAAAATTGTCTAGCTAAGTCCATATATTATAGATAGTAAGATCGTGTCATTTATTGACGGGAATGAAACAACCCTCAAGTAAGTTCATGAGCTTAGAGTTGTTTGAAGATATATTATTATTTAAAGAATAAAAGATAATGGAAAGGTTTGCATGTTTTGTTGTTAGATACAAGGATATAATTCTTACAGCTGTTTGTTGTAGCAAGGAAGGAAAAGGTCGTGGAAAATTATTGGATGCAGGTAAAAAGAGACAGGTCCTGTAGATATGATGCAGATAACTCGACTAAGATAACCTTGACCGAGTCTACTTCGAGCTACCTGAGTTATACAGGGTTACTGACCTCACTATCTCTATACCTTACTTTTCCTTTCACTATATTACGCCCGACACCTCTCCCTTACCTTATCGTTGTTCCGTTGTAGATTTTTTCGTTACATACGTCACAAAAAATGTCACGGATTGTTACCAACTACTGACCATCTTACAATAAATAAATAAATAATCATTTAATGCCAGAAAATACAAAATAATAATAATTATAAATTACATTCTTCTTATTAAAATATTACTAATGTAAAACAAGTAAATTCAAAAACATAATATGTTTATAACACTCTTTAATAGATTTTTAATGTTTCACACTTGCCTTTATACAATTTAGTACAATTGGAAACATATTACCCTGTACTTTTAAAAAGTATGTTAACAACAAAACTGCGAAGACGAAGGGGGTTGAGGTCCGACTTTATTTTGTAAAGTAACGACTGATTATTGTGGTGCCATCGAAAATAACTACAAGGTTAACAAATTCAAGTTTCAGCTTTTTAGGAAGTTGTGGGTAAAATTAAGGTTTCAAGATTTTTAGACACTTGAAGTTAAATTATAAGAGATAAACTTTTTTTATCCGCTTATTTAAATAAATTAGGCAAATCAGAGTACTTCTGTAAATCACGCAATTGCAAGTGAGTCTGTTTTATAACTTCATTTTAGTATTATTTTCTATTAACTTGATATAAGGTAGAAAATGTATATTCATAAATTAAACAATTTTTTCACATGCATATACACATGCAACTATATTATACAGATTTTAATTCTTGACAGTTAGATATATATTATGTTTCCTTGTATTCCAGGCATCTCTGCATATTTCTCCTTCCTGTTTCCACTCTATTATTTCCTGAGCTACCCTCTGCTAGGCCTTTCTTTCACCAGATTTTCTCATTTCTTTGTCCCTAAAGGATGTTCTCTTCAAAAAGTGGTCTTCCTTTTTCTTCTTTTCTCACTCGGAAAACAATTAAGTAATTTCTTCGTCCACCTGCCGTCTGAAATTCTTGCAATGTCCCGGCTCCATATCAGCATTGTAGGTCCAATTTCCTCTAATCCAGTTTCTTAATCTTTATCTTTCATTCGTCCTTCAGTATCTCCTCCTCATTCCATGGATTATATAGGTTCCATCCATTTTTGGTTTAGTCGAATTATGACCTTCTCAAACAACGTCCAGGTTTCTACCCCAAACACCATGATCGGCAGTAAGCATGTCATGGGTTGGCTACAATCTGTGGCGTATTTGTGACGCATTTACTATACTGGAAGAAAGGTTTTCACAATTTTCTTACAGTTGCCTATTGAATCCCCTTCAGCTCAAAGTGAATCTTTCTCCTTACTTCTTCTTGTTCATACTCTTTCATTCTGGCCTATCCGATCACGTAGGTAAATGTATTATTCGACTTCCTTGATAAAGTTCTCCCATAATTTATTCTTTTCTACTTCTTCTATACGGGTATTAAAAATAATTATATTAATCTATTATAAATTCAACTCTATTCCAACTTTTGACGTAGCTTTGGCCAGATCCATAATAATTTTCTCTGCTTCGCTTTTTGGACTTGACAAATAATACTTAGTCGTCTGCAAATTTAAGCATATTGAGGTATTCTTCGGTTATTTAAATACCAAATCCTTCTCAAAATTATGGCGGAGACTATCCTATCCCTGAGATTAATATAATGATTACTGACTACATATCATAAACTTTTCACTTATTTTACATCCGACACCTTTTTCTCACAGTACTGTAAATGCATCACAAGAAAAGTCACGGATTATAGCCTACCCCTTATTAAGACATGGCTTGCCAAGATCAAGATATATGGCTCATTCAGAAACTGGCCTAGTGTAAGCAATAAAAATAAATGAGCAGTGTTTACTTAGGAAAGTAAGAGTGAAGTGACGTTATGGACTAAAGAAAGAGAAGATTTGGCTACAATGCAGATATCACTACTTTTATAGGCAGACTTTTTTGGAAGAGGGCCTGGAATTTGTTAGGTTGGGGATTTGGTTTACCGACTCTCTTAAAAGAAAATACCAAAACCTTAAGAATAAATCATTGAAATAATATTGAATGATCACATCAATATACTGTTAGTCTGAGTGTGAGTAAATATATAATTCAGGGTAAGTGTCGATTTTTCGTACTTGAAATGAATAATGTATTTGTAAGAGAATGTATGAAAGTATGTATATACATACAAATATATATATAGATGAATAAATTTTATTGAGGACGTGGTTGTTAGATTGTGACCCTGGGCTAGTTAGATTGTGACCGTTGACTGCATAGTGACCGCGTCATGACGTTTCGTAACAAAGCGTTCACTTCTTCAGGTTATATATATGTTACGAACCTCGGGGGCTGTTACTAGACATACCAATATCACCCTTCACTCATTAATCATTTCATACCATTATATATTTTCAAATACAAGAGTGTCATTTGTGAAAAGAGATTAACTTGATTTATTTATTTATTATTATTATAATTTTTTTTTTATTGTTTATTTCGAAATTTTATCATATAATCTATAAATACGTATATGAATCAAGATAGAACGACAGAAACTTATATTTATATTCAGTTTAAATTTTAGTAAAATAAAAATATGTCATCAAGATTAAGGAATGAATACAAAAATATAAATACATACTTATTATGAATTATGTGAACATAAGAATAATGATCAACTATTGAAAAATATATAAATCACTTTCTAAATTACCCGGGGGGGGGGGGGGTTGAAATCGCATCAAGACAGAGACGTTATTTTTTTAAGGTCAAGTTCGCAGGTTATAATTTAACTAATATTAGGGACAAAAATATACTTTAAGATGAGATCATTATAGGTCATTGCCTCTTCAAACGTATTGGAGGGGTACCTGGAGTAATCTGAGAGTATAAGAGTTGTACAAGAGGATTAGTGATATATTAATTGTACTCAACTATATAGTTAGAGAATTAGAATACAATTAATACATATTATTTAAGGCCAGGCGCACTTGAGGCGCAGGTAGTTTCACAAAAAACTGCCCTGCCCTGCGTCACGCGTCACCTTGAGTTTCAGTGTGGGTCTGGTCTAACAGCAGTAAGTAAACACCTATAACTGATGACTCATTTCTGACATTTCACATAGATATTATGACAATTAGGGTGGGGTAGGGCAGCTTAGGTCTCTTTGATTTACTGGTGGTTGGACAGCTTAGGTCTCTTTGTTTTGCTGGTGGTTAAAGATCTTAGGCCTCTTTGTTTTGCTGGTGGTTGGACAGCTTAGGTCTCTTTGTTTTGCTAGGTGTTAGTCAGCTTAGGTCTCTTTGTTTTGCTAGGTGTTAGTCAGCTTAGGTCTCTTTGTTTTGCTAGGTGTTAGTCAGCTTAGGTCTCTTCGTTTTGCTGATGGCTGGACGGCTTAAGTCTCTTTTTTTTTTTTTTCCTTAGGTGTTGGACAGCTTAGATTATACAGTTTTTTCAGGATTTAAAATTCAGTATCACAATAAAAATGAGAATTGGCACCTGAATTTATTGTGGGTATTTGTTTAGTTCACAAAGACTCTAGAATGTTGAGAAATATATGAAATAGAGCGTCCGTGAAAGGTTTAATGTTCTTTCGTATTAATACTTTAGCTTCTTAATAATTCTCGTTGCAATAATTCAAGATTTATTGAAATGAAAGCTGATTACTTTTTACAGATTAAAATTATCATTACAGAATAATTATACTTCAATGTGTTCGCAGAAAGCTACATTTAAAAATGTATTAAAGCAAAACTAAATCTCTTCAAGTGCAAATTACAGAACAACTCATTTCTCTAAATGTCTCAATTTAGTCTCTAATTTGAATTTGAATGACATTTAAATTGATGTCGTTATTAGACTCACTTAAGTAAAATCCAAAAAACAGCTTAACAACTTGACGTTACTTAAGTTATTATAAATAATAAGTAAAAATTATATACTTTTCCCTTTCAAGGATAATACATTAAAATCAAAATGCATCAATATATGTATATACATATAATTATAAGTGATTTTTATTTGTTATGTTTTTGTATGCCAAGTTTTTGTTTGAAAACAACCCCCATGTCTGAACAGACTGCAGACGTCTGGCCACAGACAAGATATTTAAAAAATAAATAAATAATCATATATAAAAAAAAAACTTTTTATAGAGTATGAGGACCTTGAAACGTGAAAATCCATCGAAAATTTAAATTTATCCTTTCTCCTACATAATTATTATACGTAAATGAAAGTAAACATGATTATAGCTTAAATATTTTATTTGTATGTAATAGTGATTAAAGTAAGCATTTTTTTTTTAGCTTGGCGCCGTTAAATATAATTAGGTTTTACTATTAAAAATTGTATTATTTATAAAATTATTCTTTTACAAAATTCCTGCGAATTCAAAGGTGATCGTTAAATGGTGCCATAAGTCTGAAATATTTTTTTTATATAAAAAATTAAATGTATAATTTCAATAATATGTGTAAATTTATATTTGAATATTTTTTCCTTTCGTAATTATTTCTCGTTGAAATTATACTGGATATCTATTTAATACTTAAATGACAATTTAATTTTATACAAAAGTTGTTTATTGTTTAAATTATTTATTTACATATAATGTAAGAAATAAATGTAAATACATAAATAATTGGTAATTATCAATTAATGCTACAAATTTATGTTAAATTTTGTAGTTGCTTCACGTAAGACATTTTTTAATATTTTTTTTTGTTTTTAATAAAAGGTAATAATTACTGGGCGCCTTAATTCTTAAAACAAATTCTAATTGATCTAGTTAAATTTCATTATATTTATTGTGTTTTATTTTCATATTTATATAAAGCAATCAACTACCTTTCTACGTTTTCTACCTACCCCGCCTATAATTTAAAATATTATAAAATATATCTCTTCCCTACTCTAAAGCTTCTGCTTGCATCCGGTTGAAATTTTACATGCCTGTTTCAGTTGTACTTTAGACAATGTGTAAGAAGTTTTATTAAAATCGTTATACGTTAAAACGGAAGATATCGGTAAAAACGTTGTTTTCTGTATTTTAAACGTTTGAGTCCACTTTAATAAATTTAGCGATCTTTATCACTTCATAACAGTGTCGGTGTTCGTTTTACTAAAAAAAATATATATATATATATTTTAAAAAGTTGTTTCTCTCATTAAATAGATGAAGTAGAATTTTTTCTTGGATTAAGTACGCAGTATTATAATAATATACCTAATATATTGAAATAAGCGTCAGCACAGATCAATTTTACTTTTACAAGACCGTGATTATATTTACTATATTTACAAAAACCAAGTGACATTTTGACATAAGAAAAATAAACAAAACAAGTCAAGGAACAGGCTTCCTTAATAACATTTTTCCCCGTCTTTTGAAGCTTACGTTTCCGCGAGCATTGCGCGTGAACGCTTGGGCGGACTACGTTTTCCAACGAACTCAGCCTGGGCATTGGTAAAATGAACATGTGTACCAAATTTCAACTAACTCGGTGATCTTTTACTCAAGTTATCGTCATCGGTCATCGGTCATTTCGTGACCGTGATTTTACTTGGCGGTGATTTTGGTCGTTTTTTTCGGATTCACTCCCGGGCTCCAGAACGTGCCATAAGGAACTTCGTTCCAAAAAAAACTTTTTTGGACTTTTTTATTTAGCACCATCACAATACTTCCTCTTTATATATACTAAGTATATGAGAAAGTAAAAACCACAAAGAATTGAATACCTTGTTCTTGTTATTTATTAAGTACAAAGTAATAAAAGTTATATTGTTGTTTAGATACATTTAGAAGGATATGAATGTAAGCTACAAACTTTTATTATTTTATATAGGGAATGCAAGGTGAAACAAATTAGGAAACATAACAAGACAGAATTCTATACCTACATTTCAACTATATGTAATTTGCAGATATCGCATTCTTATACTCCGTAGGCTTATAATTGAAAAATATAAAATTAAAATATTATTATTATTATTATTATTATAAAGAGGGTGATTTATTGGCACTTCTTTAGATTATTACTCCCCTTATAAAAAAAGAGGGGAGTAACGATCAAAAGAAGGTTGACGGAATGTTCTACTTTAAACTGTTACTCCCCTTATAAAAACAGAAGTGTGATATTCCTTTGTCCCAAAGTACATTGGACTAAGCATCCCTTTGGCTTTAGTTATTTAGTCAAAGTCATTGATATCCTAAAAAAAAAAATAACTTAAGGGAGTATCAATCTAAAGAAGTTCCGATTAATTTTTAATGCAACAAAACACTTTCATCATATATCATAAAGCCGGGTTTGCAAGATCCAAGTATACTTGGAATAAGTCAGTTTTGACTCTACTTTGACGCTACTTGGATCGTGTAAACAGTGTATCAAAGTCAACTTGGACATCCAAGTTGAATTGGATGGAACCCATCAAAGTTGACTTTATTTAAATACGTTAAACAACTCGAGGAACACTATAGCTACTAGCGACACTAATTGACAGTCTATTTTTTTTATAAAGCATAAGTTTTGTACAAATTAAGATGTTTATAAGTACTTAACGCTTAAAATTACGTAGAGGGGTAAAATATGAAATTAATAATATAGAATAATAAATGTGTACACATATGCATACATTGTAATATGAAATAATTCACTTAGAGCCTATTAAAATGTATTTATATTATTTTATTGTAATTTTAAATAATGTAGGGAGTTTGTTGGAATATGTAGGTATATATAAATAATCAACTAAACATCGCGTTCCTCAATCATAATGATTTCCATATAATGTTTGATTTATCGGTTAAAGGAAGGTTACTTCGGATTAAAGAATAACATATGATAAAGTCGAATTCATATTAAAGTAGATAATCCGGTTATAAAATGTCAAGTTTGGTCAATTTCAGCGATGTTTTATAACTTGTGGCCTGATTATGAAGTCCAAATTAATTTTTGTTTAATATTTTTATATTTTATTAGTTCGAAGGACTTTGGATAAGTATAAAAGTGGTAGCGAGATTATCGTAAAATTAAATTTGAATTTTTTAAAGTTAATTAAAATTTGATGAAGTTTAGTATTTAAATTTGAAACTTATCTCATCTAGAATCAACTCGTTGCTGTTGATCAAACTATAACAGATACATAATAAACATCTCATAACACTAATGGTTCTTTGAACAGTAGACCTCAAGAATACATAAATAATATTTAATGACTTCAAGGACCATCCATACCAAATATGAAGAAAATCGAATAACACGTTTGGTCTTGATTGCGTATCAAACAAATTTGCAGACTGACTAGATAGGGTTAAAACAGGACTTCCTTCTGCTCGATCATATATTATATTCAACACAAAAAGTGCCTAAATTTCGCTGCAGGATATGTCAAATTTCATCGTTAAAATCGAAATCAACAGTAGTTTATTTACTTGTCCTAGCGCTTTAGCCCTTGAAGGACATTGACCTGAGCAACCACCTTTTTCCTTCAATCATCTCTTGACAGCGCTATTAATAGTTTAGGAATGTGTAATAGCGACTGACTACACAGAGAAACTAGCTCTAGAATTGGTTTGAGACGTAAATTGTCACGTTTAGACATTCACATAGATTTGCGATCTTCCACAACAAGTTAAATTAAAGCCAATTTAAGCAATTCAAATAAGACGATATAACGAATAGGCTTGCGTCGTATATCTAGTAGTCGATATTCGGCATCGGTCATAGTAACTCGTATTTCTCTTATACGTACGAAGTTAAAAAATTAAAATTTTAACTCCTTACACGATTTTACGGTGTTCAAAAATTTGTAGAAACAAATAGCCGAATAAAAAAAAAACTTATCTGACGGCAATCTTAGTGATAAAGTTGTGACTTGATCTATTTTCTGAATTTACACAACACATGGTGATAATTTAATAAAAAATTAAAATGTTATAAATAATTTTACTTCCAGTGCGTTAGACTCAATAATGCAAAATAGATACTAATCGGTCCTGTAAATTAGGACAAAGTATTTTCATATGAAGTTAAACTAAATTTTAGAGCTTTTATTAAAGCTAAATTGTCGGAATTGTTATTAGAGAATATTTGTCCACGACTTACTTATTTTATTCTTAACCATTATATTTTCTTCTATTACTTCCAAGCTTCTGGAAGTTAACGGAAGAATTGAAATCGTTCTAAAGAGCGATTATTTTATGGCTCCATATGTAATGATTTAACATTGTTGGTCTCGTGTTGTTAGTCAATATTTTACGAAGATGGGGCTTCGTAAAATATTGAGCTACTTTTCTGAATTTAATGACATTTGGATTAACCCATTGTTGGTACCATATTAATTTAAACCATCTGCGCTCATAGATGTTTCTTCCACATAAGCAAACTTTTATTTATTAACACCTATCTCTTTAAAAGTAACTAACTGGATTTCTAAGATGGGTTGTCGAATGGATACCGCAGATTTCAACCGTCTGCTAAACTTAAATATTGCTCAATTTATGATTTTAATTACTTAAACACCCAAAACAGTATTGACAGATTTCAATAAAAAAAAGGGAGCGAAATTAAATAAATTTAATAATTTTATATTTTTTTTCTTTTTTCTTGATGGTGAACCCTTTTTTTAAATTGCTATATGATTGAAAACTAAATATAATAAGTATATATTTTCTTAGGGTCTTGGAAAACTAAATATAAGTATATATTTTCTTAGGGTCTTGGTTAGGGTTACAATAAATAAACTCCTTCTTTTCTTAAAAAAAAAACAGCTATTTTTCTCTAGCTGTTTTTTTAAGAAAAGGAGAAGTTTATTTATTGTAACCCTAACCAAGACCCTAAGAAAATATATACTTATATATAGTCATAAATTTAATAATATTGGGTCCTAAAAGCAAAATCTGATTATAGGACGCGAGGGAACTAAAAAATGCGATACAATTTCTTGCTAGCGATATTTAGTTGAGATTATACGGAAATATTTTCTGTTTGCTATTTCTAGATTTTTTCCAGAGTTTATGAAAGGCGAAAAAAAAATTCAATCAGTATTTACCATCGTAGATGAAATGTAAAAAGTGAATGTGAAATGTGAAAGTTTTCTAAAACTAGTTATAAATAACGGAGCCATATAAGATATACCGTCCTTGTAGTTCTTAAACCTCCTAAATAAATACTAATAATTCCTTAAGAACCACTTAAGTTTCGCACTTATTATTATTATTTTTTTTAATTTTAAAGGTAATTCACATAATAATAATGATATAATTACCATTACTAAGTATAAATATATATTTCATTTTATTAAGATCAACTGGTTTCAGGAATGACTCTCACATTTCTAATGTTGGTACTCGTCGCAATATCGGTTTTAATATGACTCAAGGTAAACGTGCAATTAACAAAGATAATTTATATTTACTTACATATATATAATATATACACACACACACACACACACATATATATATATATATATATATATATATATATATATATATATATATATATATATATATATATATATATATATATATATATCTTAAAAAATATGATGATTAATCACAAAATGAATTTTTATATATAGATTTTTAATTATTCAATCCATTTATGAACTTTATTATGACAAATAAGCTTAAATGTTTTTATTTATTGTAAAATATATTATATTTTGATTTTAATTCCTTGAGAAATATTATAGAAAGTATTTATTACTTTATAAAGTATTTGAAATAGAAAAAAGGGTTTAAAAAAACGAACAAAAAAATAGAATGATCATAAGCGTTTATATTTGTTTTAAATGTGAGCATTATTTTAATATAGGAAGAGGATGTTTATATTTTGTATTATTATTTATTTTATTAGCTTTCTAGTTTATTGTCATTTATTACTACGTTTTTATTAGCTTGCTTTCATGTTTGTTTGTTTGTTTGTGGGTCCAGTACAAATCTTGCAATTGATTTTTAACTAGCTTCCCGAGTACCTAGATATTTGAAATTTTTAGAATAGCTCAGAACACGATGACAATGCATTATTTTAATACTATTAGCCATCTTTCAGCAGAATTTAATTCATTTTAAGCAAATTTTGCTGTATGGAAAGTTAGTTCAGAAAAAATCCGCAATATGGAAAGTTAGTTCGGAAAAAATCCTTAAGTTATTTTATTTGTTTTGACATGACCCATATTTACGATTTTCATTTTGACCAGTTTCAAATTTATGATTTTTTATTTTAGTACCTGATATGGCTGATAATAGTACATTACGCTTCTAGTGCGGAAAGTAGCATTTTGCATGAGAGTGTGGAGTTTGCATTGCACCCAAGTGACAGCGAGGGTAGTAAAACCACACGAGCAAAAAAAGACATGACCCATATTTACGATTTTCATTTTGACCAGTTTCAAATTTATGATTTTTTATTTTAGTACCTGACGTGGCTGATAGTAAGTAGTACATTACGCGTCTAGTGCGGAAAGTAGCATTTTCATGAGAGTGTGGAGTTTGCATTGCACCCAAGCGACAGCGAGGGTAGTAAAACCACACGAGCAAAGAAAAATGCCTTTTTCGCACGGGTTGTTTACCGTACATTATCTGCGATTTTTGTATTTTAATAATAACTACAGAAAAAATGTTTGATAAACTTCATGTATGTAAGTTGATATTTCTCTTTTGATAAAGAGGACATTAATTCATTAGTTGCATTTTGTGCCGAATTAATTATTTCGGGAGGAGTATTATTTTCCTCATTTTCGTCTTATCACTTAAATCACTCATTGTTTTTCACTAAAAACTTGATATAAACAGTGACTTTAATTAAACAAACAGCAAATTAGTTTTGTTAGGTGTAAACAAACTCGCTAATTGTGCGTAAAGGTGAAGAATTCTTCTTTTTTACCGCCCTAGGGTGGAAAAAAGAGGAATTATAAAAACGCGCATCGCAATGAATACAAGTACGCAAAGAATCACTTTCTACGCATCTAAACAGAGATACAATGTTTATATTTCGTATCAATCTTAGATAAAGTAATTGACGTGTGACAACCAGGTTTGTTTAAACTTGTGTCCTATGTATCGGTTTATTTTTTCTGCATCTGTACTTCATTACTTGTACTCATTTTTCTTCTCTACCGTCCTCTACACGGGGGCATATCGATAGCGAGGTTTAGATTCGGTGTTAGCGAGATCCGTTGTAAAAGATTTGTGATTTTATAGGTTTAAGATCAGCTGTTTAGTTGGTTGTTATTTATATGAAGTAAATAAATTCGGAACAATTCTTTTTTCACTAACATTATTTTTAATAATAACAATTAAATTATCAACACTACATATGATTCAACAGAAAATTTAAAAATGTAGTATATAAAAAGTTCTTTTTGTCGTGTAATTATATGTTTTTGTTTGGTGATGGAAAAGTTCTGTGACTTCTTTTGTCGATTTCTAATAATATAGAAATATTTATTAAATTAGATATTATGGAGTTAAATTCAGTATCACTATCTATGTGATGAAAGTTTTGTTCAAGTTTGTTGGACCATTAAACATCAATTTTAAGATTACCATAAATATTATACATACTACGTTTCCATGGGTTTTAAAAACTGTTTTTATATTCGTAACCCTAAGGAAACTGTGATTTCAAGATGTTTTAAGTTCAAGGTCACAACAAGAAATTTTTGGTTTTGTATTGAAACTGTTGTGAAGAAATAGCCATTGAACCGGGTGATGAATTGAAAACAAAATTGACACATGGGCTACTGCGCATGTCTCAATTCCATCTGCGCATGTCTCAATTCCATCTGCTCATGTCTCAATTCCACATGCGCATGTCTGTGCTTCTCATCATACTTAGTGCTTATAGTTTTTAACAATGTTGAGAAAACGGTTTCGAAAACTCCTCATGGAAATACTTTTGGTTTGAAAACAAAATGGTTTTGAAAACCCATGGAGACGTAGTAATTGCATTCTTACTTTTTGTAGATTAGGATATCTTCAGCAGGCTATATTTTTTTTATATCTTACAGTAATCAACCTTGTGTTTGAGTAAATAGGTCAAACAAAAGACTAAAAAATATCTCTACTTTATTTCAAAACAGGAAATCACTATTTTAATGCAAAAAAACAAAAAACAAAGAAAAACTCCTAGCTGCAAAAAACAGTTTGTTAGAAGAGATGCTAAATAAATGTTAATTACCTAACAGTATAATTACATGTTAATTAACCGCAATACCGTATATATATACTGTTTTCAAATTCCTTAAAACAATTTGCAAACAATTAAGTATACGTAATGATAATTATTTGATAAATCTATTACAAGAGTAACAACAATATAACAATTAAACAACCGGATTAATATAATACAGTATACATATTTATATCATATGCTTTTATTTGTAAGTCCTCTTGATAATTTGAATATTGTTTTAAATTTGCTCTTTCTCATAATTAACTGATATAATTTGAACCACCTAATTTTGAAATAATTATACCGAATGAAAATCGCGAAATTAAACAAATTATAATGTCAAATTGCCCCTTGTTTTCTTTGCACTGCAAAAAATAAAATTATTATTTTACTTTAGGTTAGTTATAAAATAAATTGAACAAATTTAAAAGTTTTCGATGAAAACCCGTAAATGGCATAAAATTGAGGAAGTGGTTTAATTATTTTTCCCTGCATATTCTTTGTACTATTGTTTCTATGAGGCATTAAATTAATAAATAAACGTAAATTGTGGTAATCGTTGCATAATGCGGTTATTTAATTGATTGTGTAAATTGGTAGTTATTTATTTGTTACTTACGATAGTTTATTATTTAAATTAATTTTACATAACTAATTTTTTACAGTAATATTATAAATGTATTTATTCAGTTTTTGTTTTAGAATTTATAACATTTGCTTCCTCAATTCAAAATATCGAAACGGAATCTGTTTCATACGTCAGAAAAAATGTTTCTCTCTTGAATATTTTGAATGCGCAGACACAACATATTATGTTCTTTAGAACGATCACAATTCCTCCGTTAACTTCGGAGGCAAAAACCAATAAATATCAAAGCAAATATATTTATAAAATTACTTAAATTAAATTAGTTTCAGCCTGTATGTCTGTCTAAAATGTTTGCAAACCAACTTATATTAACTACTTATACTAAAATGAAATTTGGATGGTAGGTCATAATTAGTACATCTCAGTGGTCTCTAACCACTTCTAATATAAACCTTCCAAACCTATTGGGTTCCCCATTACCTGTCATACAAATTGCCAGACTATTTTTTACTTTTGACTGGTCCTCGCTAACCTCAAATTTTATTTTGAAGAATGTTCCCTTAATGATTTAGTTTTTAACGAGTAAATAATAGCTCTGCTATAATATTATTTAAATGTGGCATAATAATAATTAATCTCTAATGTACCGATATAAATATCAAACTAAACTAATATAAATGTTTACCTTGAGAACCACACCCTATGAAGATGCTTAGATTTGTGGAAGCGGAACGTCTTAGTTGTAATCCTTGGCGACATGTTTTTCCAACTGACAAGCTAGAATTTTATCGCTTCACTATATTATTAATTATTTTCTTTTAATCTCGTAAACTATTACTTGTAAAACTTACTTTACAAAATAATTAGTATGTTTGTGTATTATGAAAGTAATTTATTACAGATCATTCATCAAACCTAATCTTAAATACAGCTTACTGACATACTAAATGTTCCCTCGGTTTTAAAGACGTATATAAATTTAAAAATTTATTACTAGATAGATAACTCATTATAGTCAATATTGTATACCATAATATATTTTATATGTGTGTGTGTGATTATATGTGTGTGTGTGTGTGTGTGTGTGTGTGTGTGTGTGTGTGGGTGGGTGGGTGTATATATGTATTAAATACTTTGTAACAAATGGCGGTAAATTTATTTTCAATTTTCTGCCAATTGTTAATAAAATCTATTCCTACAATTAATATGAAGTTTATGATATGTAATCGAATATTTATGATTGTGTTTATAATAAATATTTATGATTTTAACATTTAATGACCTTATAAATGGGTCGAAAATTCTCCTGGTAATAAGAAATTAATTGTTATTAATATTTCACCTCATCATTTACTAAATCATTTATGTAAATATTAAATATTTAATTATAGGATGCAATTTAAAAAAATAAAATAATATTGACCTTATTGTAATGACCTTAAATTGAATTAATGACTTTTTACGTAATTATAGATCACATCTTGATAATATTATAAGTTAAAAAATATGGAAAAATTTAAAAATTATAATATTTATATCTTGTTAAGTTATTTCCTCAATGATTTTGATATTTTTAATTGTTCGCCAGATAATATTCTAATTGCAATATGCTACTACGGCCTTCAAAAATTATCCGTTCTTTTAAATTGTTGCAAATTTTTTTATTTTTTTATTTTTTTTTTTTACCTGACTATTTAGAATTGATCTTAATAAAACTTACAACTTATTATTTAGAATATCTATAAGTTTATTACTTATTTTTTTAAATTCTTTAAATACGAAGGTACAGATAGTTTATAGAGAAATGTTTTCATCATATTTCGACTATAATTATCTCAATATTAGTTTTTACTGTATCACAACTGATATAAATTATAATAGCGAACGTAGTAGATTAAACCGCAATACATTAATGAACTTCATTATAGCATCTGACATCTTGTTGGTTTAGTTTATTTAAAAGTAAAATTGAATAACAATCTCTCGAAATTCGTCAATATAACACATTAATTTGTTTGACTTTCATATGGAAATAATTAGGGTTTTTAATTATAATTGAGATCCCAAAACATTCCTCTCACAGCAAATGTTCAACATGATTTTGGCAACAATGTTTACGACCACGTGGTATAAGTGTTGTTGCAATGTTGACGGTGAATCATCAAATCTTTAAAACTCTTTTAAAATCCTTTATATTAGTTTTGATTTTGTAACTGGCTGTCCAAAATCTTTGGAGGTCCAATTAATCCTTTTCCTGTCATCCAATCGAGCTAATCTTGACACATAGACTGTACCAATACAAAAACATTATATCAAATTTTAGGGCTACCCACCTCCATTATTCACACTGATATTAACGACTTTGCTTGGAAAAACCTAATAACTTTTTCTAGCACACTGTTTATTTACTCTTATTTGTCCTCTAACCTTATTTACAGACAGTTTAGTACCTATATATCCTACTATTTCTTACTCTCCGGACTTGGTTTTTTACAAATATTTTTAATAATATTGAAAGAAGATTATATAGAATTTAAATTCAGTTCCACTATGTATATACGAGAATACTTTCTACTAGTTGGGTCAGACTGATTATTTAATTTAGTATAAAACCTCACACAGTATTTTACGTTTACTTTATATGCTTGTGTACTTGTGTTTTCTCAGGTGATGGGAAGTATTCCTCAGTTATCAGTGCTGAAGGGAGGCTCAGGTGGGAAGGTAAGCGGGCCGAGCATTCAGAACGGAGTGAGGCTTTATCAGCTGTTTGATACCAAGGCTAGTTCCTACCCTTCCAGCACAGCCCTTATACACCCAGGTACAGTACAATATTAATTTATCAATCTATTATTAAATAATTCATTTTTCAGCGTTATAAGTTTGTTGTAACATGTTTCATTGTGCTGTTAATCTATATTCAAATAATGTTTATGTAACAGCCCATGGAGGACCTAAGCACTTTAGAGAGTAGGAAAAATCTGTAATTGATATTATGTTTATATCTATTTCAGATTTGAATGGCAAGACATGGCGTATCAGTCATGCTGAGCTAGCAATATGGACCAACAGGCTGGCACGTGGACTGGGCTGCATTTGTCAAAACAGTGATGCCAACTCAGATGGAGACAGGATCATAGCTGTAGCCATGGCTCCATCTCACAAATTGGTGGCAACACTGCTTGCTATTTGGAAGTGTAACGCGTCTTATCTTCCTCTGGATCCTAATGCACCACCAGAGAGGACCAGGCACATACTCACTGAGGCTAAACCACTTTTAGTTATCACCGATGACGGTAAGTTAAGCAATAAGACATTAAGGGTGCTAACTGTTGTACGAGATTTCCTTTGTTGCAAAGATTTCCCACCTCATTCCGGGTCTTATTAGCAGCTGTCCTCCATTAAAGTCATAGTTGCTGATATGATAAGAAGGAATTCTATCCTCTACCTCACGCAGCCATGCTACTAATTTACTATTTTGTATCATAACGGGGAGAAAGAACCACTTGTTCAAACCTAGCAATTAGGCAACTTATTTGTATCCTGATTACTGACCTCGTATGGAGTTAAGCCACTTCACACACCACCGAAGTGAATAAGGTGTGATACATAGTGAGCCATAAAAATTAATTTTAATTCCTAAGCCGTGCGATTGACCCCATAACCTAGAAATTGATTTATACATGGATCTTGATTTAGATTTATAGATGGAACAAAAATAACAAATTCCTTTAAGATCACGGCTACTCTGAACTCCAATTTACTATTTGTTGATTGTAGTACAACTATAACCATAATTATAACATATTTATAAGTTATTTAAACTTCTCCATCATTTCCAGAGGATGAAAGCTGTGCTTATGGCAAGACGAAAAGAGTAAGATTCGGGGAATGGGACAGAGAAACTGAGAATTCAGCCGAACAATCTCTAAGAGCTCATGAAGTCCTTCCAGTGAGCCAGGATGGTACCTCGATCATACTCTACACATCAGGCAGTACCGGAGTACCTAAAGGTAAACAAACAATGTTTTATTGTGTATTAAAGAGATGGGCAAAGTCGTAGCTTTTGAAGAATTGACTCCAAATTGATTTGTGTACTAAAATTAATCGACTCTGAGGTCCAAACAGCAAATTTAGTGAGTTTATATCCAGTGAGGTGAGACTACTTTTTTATACACTGATGATTTCATCTAATAAATGATCTGGATCTTAGTGCATAAAGATGTCTCGAGGTCTTTCTCCTATCAGTAATAACCTAATGTGATTTTTTTCTTAAGCACTTATACGACGCGTTCGGAACCACTAACTAAGTCGACTTAGTGGTAACCAGTGGGTTTGGTAAAACCCATCTTAACAACCGAGCACGTCTGAAAACCTTCGGTTATCTTAGCGATTGGTTGGGTCGGTAGCAACCGCTTCGACCAAACCCTCCCGTTAGTAACCTTGCTCCGTAATTAGTCCCTTACTGTTCTTCTTCATCCTGCATTTTGTGATTTGTTTGCTATAAAAATGATAAAGTTTGTATTTAAAGTACTTGCAATAGCTCCACACCTACACAAAACCTTTTTGTTCGACCATTTTCTTCAATCTGACCCGTTCGTAAACAAAAGCGATTGAAGCAGGCTTGCAAATCACAACAATAAAACTTTGGTCGACCGGCTTAGTAATCCCAATCACACACTACGTTTTATATTATTTCCTAAGCCCTATGATAATCCTGTTGAAGATATTTACATGAGTAATACTGGAGTTGACTAGTTGATTGGCCTCTAAACCTGGTTAGTGTTTCTGAATCCTTATTGTACTATGATATTTTATTTGGACTTGACTAATAACTAATAAATATAACGATATGCGTGCAGGAGTAAGGATTGTCGAGAGAGCTATTCTGAACCGACTTGAGTGGCAGTGGAACGAATTCCCTTATCTTGATTCAGAAGAGACTTGCGTATTCAAGACAGCCCTCACCTTCGTAGACTCCGTCTCTGAGATCTGGGGACCTCTGCTAGTACCTGGAGAACCCAGAGCTGTTCTAGTACTTCCAACTATCTTTACAAAGGACCCACACAGGCTCATATCTACATTACACAATTACAAGGTATGAACTCCACATTGTTTTAAGTCAGTAGTATTTTATTTAATCATCTTCATAATTATCATTTATTTTATATAGAACCTTTCCAAACACAGTCATCGTTTAGAACGACCAAGGTACAATAATACTACGAGGCTGGTTAAATATAACTCAGAACAAATTTTAGATAAAGATAGTCTTTATACAAAATATTTACCTTGGAGAAGTGAAGGTTGTTCCAGACTGGTCACTCCAGAGATGGATTTTTTCTTGAATTGCAGTTAAACCAACCATGCAACTGAAGTGAGCCGATGTTCTTAAAAATTTTGAAAACACAAATGAACCGGTTTTAAGAAAACAATCTCCTAGGCACAACATAACCTGCGTCGCTAGACTAACTTGATTTACTTGATTTAATATGTTTTTATTTAATGAGCGTACATGTGGTCCAAAAATCAGCTGGCATTAGATCACAATCACCCGGAAAAAAATCTGAATTCATACAACCTTAATTAATAACATTGTCACATGTGTATTTAACTTTACTAACTACCCTTAGTAATATGTGGTTTTCTTATTCATTGATACATTTCTTTAATATTATGTTAATTATTTTCTGTTATAGATCCAAAGATTGGTTTTGGTACCCACTTTACTCAGATCCATCCTTATGTACATGAGTCTTTCAAGAAACAAGAATGTACGTAACTATTTTGGTCTTTTAATAATATTTATAATCAATATAATTAATAAAAATTAGTTTTCTATCACTTTATCAGTGGTGTAGGAATTCAGTTTGGCACCACTCACGAGAACTGAGCGAAGAAAGGTGTTGGAGAGCAAAGATAAAAGAAGTCAATTTATCTAGCTTTTTTCTTTATTTCGTGTTAAACGAAATGTCGGAATTCACAAAATCTCTTACGCGGTCTCCTCAGAAAAATCTAAATTAATTCAGTAAATTATAATCATTTTTTTAATTTACTATTTTTGGTGGTGCTGCATTACGCTGACAGATAAAGGTCGTAAAGTATTGTTTCTTCTTTCTTAGTAAATAAATTATCAATTCTTTGTGTCGACAAGTAAAAAATTGGTCCGATAAATTCGGTTTTTTGAGGGAAGCGCCCCCAAATTTAGAGGTAAAATGCATTTATTGATTCCTCCTCGGGGTATGATATTTCTAAACATGTATACCGAATTTCATTAAAATCCGTCCAGTAGTTTAGGCTCCACGCATCTGCACAAACTATTTTTAAAAACCTTTTTTTGGTCTCAGGGGACCTCAAAACGTGTGAATCCATCAGAATCATAAAACCGATTTTTCGCGCTATCATAAAACTATCTCTTTTTTATATTCTCTGTATATGAGAAAGTAAAAAAAAAAAAAAAATAGCTCTCCTGTGTTTGCTACAATGAGACCTCTCCAAAAAATTATTGCAGCTTAAATTATGAACTATTGAAAATTGATGTATTTTCTTTTAGCTTTATTTAAACGATTAATTTGTTATTGTTTTGTAACTTTTTATCTTTTTTACAGACAATGCTACAGAGTTTGAAGTTATGGGTTTGCAGTGGTGAACCACTATCTGAGAGTTTGGCAAAGCAATTCCTTGAAACTTTCCCAACTCACAGACTGTGTAACTTCTACGGCAGTACTGAAGTCATGGGCGATGTCACATACCACGTTATCGCCACTAAAGAAGATATCTCCGTTATGGGAAAAGTACCTATAGGTAAAAAAATTACAGACTATAATTTCTTTTTTTAATTTCTACTTCTACTGTTTTTTACTTTTCCATTATCTTGTAGCAACCGATTCTTGCACTAATAAGATGCTTATGTGTCTATTATCCTTTATCAACCTGTTATCCCATCTTAACTAACACATTTACGCATCTATTGCTAATGCTAAATCAATTAATTACTCTTGGTTTTCAGGTGTTCCAGTTATCAACACAGCAGTTTACCTGTTGGACGCCAACATGAGACCTGTCCAGCAAGGAGAAATAGGAGAATTGTTCGCAGCTGGACGAAATCTCGCTATTGGATATGTAAACAAAAGAGACGCTGACAGATTCGTTGAAAATCCTCATGGAGTTGACCCAGGTAAAAACTTCATATCATAGTAAATTTTATTGAATAATAATTGAACGAGCGTAAAGCTGGGTTTCCACGGCCTGTGACGTATGGGGCCTCTCGTGCCTGGAGGCTCGTGTTCATAGGCTTGTGTTCTGTCAAATCCTTAACGGAAAAGGTCGATCCACAACGAGCCATATCGAGCCTAGTAAGTTCCTACGACTCGAGATATGTCACACTTCGAGTCAAGCTCGCTATGTCATAAGGCCGTGGGAACCCTGCTTGAGTGAGTTTCTTCATTTCAAACACCTAAGTTTTAAAGGTTTCATTTTTTTACTGAACGAAATTTTGCACAAATGTGCATGTTAGTATTTGTGGCAGCTGTAACTGGAAATTTCGCATTTAATATTTTTGATAATGTGGCCAATATGGTGGACGAATAAAAATAAAAAGATTTCAGTCAGCATGGCATTTTATCGTTGAAGGTCTAAATACAATCTGTAACTCTTAATACAAATGCCTATTTGTAATGCTTATATGGCCAATTACTTTAAAGCTCTTTTCAGGTTGATTAAGAATATGTATCTTTTCTTCCGAAAAATGTTTCCTGGTTGCCTTATTTAAAAAAATATGTACTCAATTATTTGATGAAATGATTAACTGGACAATAAAATTAACATTTATCAAGGGACAACTGTTGAAACATTTTAAAATTATGTTTATGTTGTTCTGTTGGTAGAATACAAGACGCTGTACAGGACCGGTGACTATGCTAGGATAGTTAAAGGAGTTATCGTGTTCGAAGGAAGAACCGATTCACAAGTTAAAGTCAGAGGTCACAGAGTTGATCTTTCAGAAGTGGAAGCGGCTCTTGGGAAACTCGCTGGAATCAAGAAAGCCGTTGTTCTTTGCTACAAAGCTGGAGAAATCAATCAGGTATAGAAAGAAAACCATCTATTGACTGCTATTTTCCTTTAATAACCAACAATAAGCTTTCATAAAGAGGAATAATTTTCTATCAATTAAAATTCCTTGAAACCCGGCATTTCACTTTCAATGCTGGATTGGAGAAAGAGTCTTCAATTAGTGCTGAGCATATAAGGATGCTTTTAGAAATACTAATGTGGTCAACCGAGAGGTAACCGACCACGGTAAGACCAACCTAAACAACCGACCACGTTCGAAAACCATTGGTTGCTCTGAGACCAATCTTCGACAAAGCCAAGACCTCAACTAACCATAACGTAACCTTGGTGGTGATTCGCTTAAAAGTTGAAAACATTACTGTGTGCATGAATTATTATTTGCTATTGCCCAGACACTTAAAATTAAGATAATAAAAATTCGCCTGAAGCCTTGTTTGCGATCCTAATGATTTTGTTTTACATAAATTCAGTTTGAAATTGTGGGGGGCCAAGGAAGGCCATCTTGCGGCTCACTTTAACCCACCATGGGCCCCGAATCCAAAAGTGCTAATTAAGATTTGTTTAATTTCAGGCTATTCTTGGTTTTGTGCTTCCTGATGACAACACAGTTCTTTGTGATAAGGATGTTGAAGTAACTCTTCAGAAATTCCTTCCATCTTACGCTATACCACAGGTATGTTTATTTGCATCATTTTAAAACTATTGAATTATTTGTATTATTTTTTAATTTGTCTATTCTCACTAAATTCTTAGATGGTGGTTCTCACTAAATTCCTGGTTTTACTAAACCAGGAAAATGAATATCGTATTTATGTAATTGAACTGTATCTTTAAAATTGTGACTTCTTTAAATACATTTTCCTAACAATATGGTGTGATTCAAATTTGTTACTTTTTCTGTTTTTCCAGGTTATCATAATTGACACACTGCCACTGTTGGTTAATGGAAAAGTAGACAGACAAGGTCTTTTGAGACAATACGAACAAATGAGCTGTAAGTTCAACATAATATTTTTAAATATTTATCTGAAACTATATTTCACAACGCTGACTACAAACATGACTATAAAAAGGACATTGAAACAGTTAATTAGAAAACAACGCTGTTTTAAATTCACTAGTATCCCTCAATAGAAGGACATATTAGCTCCAAATCGTATTAATCCTATTATATCTGTTCTACATACGCGGAATTATAAGAGCAGAGTCGAAATCAGTGACAAACTGCAACGAGCTAACAACCTGGACCAAATAATTAAGAAATGTCAAAAATTCGAATACAAGAGAAATTTACTTATCTAAAGTAAATTTCAAAGTTTATTTTTTTTTAGCAAATTTTTAATTATTTAAAAGTAGGATACTTAAAGTTCTTCAGGAAAGAATAATTGTATTTGTTAAAACTTTTAACCATGACTTCAATAGTTCATAAATTTGATCTTTGTTACAGATAAAGAAGAGGAAGAGATGATATTCGAACTGAGTGACATAGCTGCTGATAAGCAACAGATAGCTGAGTGTCTTTTCAGAACAGTCGCTTCTGTTCTCGGTACACGAGGAACCATTGCGAGCAGTGCTAACTTCTACCAACTTGGAGGCAATTCTCTTAACTCTGTCTATACAGTAACTTTGCTGAGGGACCAAGGATACGTTATTAGTATCAGTGACTTCATTTCAGCCAAGAACTTGGGAGAGATCATCAACAGAATCAGTTCTGATAAAGAAGACATCCATGTATCTCTGAAACAATCATCCTTTAAGTATACATATGAAATGCTTAACCATTCACACAAGGAACAAGCTTACAGGTAACTACGTCTTTATTCTCTTTATAATCTGCCATGAATTTAAGATTGAAATTAGATATAGCAATAATAAGGGTGGAAGATAATATTGTATTTTCAATTTTCTCCTTTTCTAGGATAATCACGGACAGTTTCTACTATAAAGCAGATCTTGAGAGATGGCTCCATCCTAAAATAGAAGTGGAAGATTACCACGAACTCATGGACGCTTTGTGGGCACCATTGGTTGAAAAGAATTTCAGGTTAGTACTTTTCTTTATACTTAAAAAAAAGTTTTTGCTTTTCACATGGATCTTTAGGCATTTCTTATTTTGTTATTTCTTTATAACTTCTGTTTTACATATTCTCATAACTTCTATCAATATATCATGATAAGGAAGAAACAGAATATAGAAAACATTTTTGATCAATTATGAGGTCAACGATGATAGATCAGAAACCCCTTCATTTAACATTTTATTTTAAAGCTTAACTTCAAAGAAGTTCGAATAAGCAACTTATTCGAACAAAAGATTGCTGCTATTGGTACGATCTGCAATGATTAATAGTTTTTATCTATACACTTTTTACGGCTCAATAAGATCATTAAAAAAAGACTACAAATTCAGAGTTTGTAATTGGACTTGTACACATAAACTCTTATAGAAACTAATAAAAAATGAATTATTGTGTTGCAGTTATGTGGTGAAGTCAGAAAACGGAGAAATTATTGGTGTTTCGATGAATTTTGATGCTTATGATGAACCCGACGTAACCATCACGAGTGGACTCAATACTGTCTTCCACTTCCTTGAATATCTCGAAGCTCCCATCAGGTAAAATTAGATTTTATTTAAATAAACAACTTAATCTTTATGCCTTACGATAATAACAATTAACTTATAGTTCCAAATTATGGGAATACTACATGCTTTTTTCTCCATACAAATTTGTTTGGATTTCATCGCCAAAATTTATCAGAAATTTAGCAATTTATCGGCTTATTCAAACGATTTTGTAAAACTAATAGTCATTCGATAATTGAAATTACATCATCAAAAATTTTAGAAATCACAAAATTTAATTGGAATTACATAATCTGAGCAAGTTTCAGCTGTCTAGGTAGTCGAGATGTAGGTTAAATTTAAGTTACAAGAATTGTACCGGACAAACATGTGAAGTTAATTAAAAGCATGTAATAATAGTATCTGGTCTAAATGCTGGAATACTACCTTACTACCTGCGTAGCTGATCATGAGATAGATTCAGTTTCCAACAAAATCTCGGCGCATTAATCATTTAACCTTAAAACTGTTTTGCTCAATTAAAGCCATTCAGTGCTTAGCTAAAAACCTTCATATCTTAAACTTAGCTTCTCAATGGATCCCAAATTTAGAAAAAAAAAAAAAAAAAATGTTTGTCCAATCACAAAAATGATCAAAAGATATACTACTTTCTTATTTTAAATTGTATTTTACAAACCCCTTTCTTATTCTTTTTCAGGGAAAGGAAGATACCACAAGGTAAAGGCAAGATCCTTCACAGCTTTATGGCCGGAACTGAGAGAGAACTTAGCGCTGGAGAAAATGTCGAAGTTATGGAATTCATGGAAGTAATCAACTTGAAATTAGCTCAGAACCATAACTTTACCGGAGTATTCACAACAAATACCAGCCCACTCACACAGGTACTATTCTATCTTACTTATTCCTAAACGTGTCTCAATAAAACCACGAACTACAACTTCGACATTGAACTATACGCCTTGTTCTGAACAAAGAAAAATCAGTTATGGCAAATTGATAACGATGACTCAAGTCTAGACTTTATCATTACCTATTGTCATGGAAGCTCAAGAGCTGCAAGTTCACCCACTATAAAAACTATTTTGAACATTTTCTCTTAATCTATAGTTAAACAAACTTTAACTACATATTATTACATGTGCTTATTATTTGTTACAGCAATTGGGCACTGATGTATTCAACTACCAAGTACTACACGATTATCAAGTAAACCAATATGTTGCACCAGACGGCAGCAGACCATTCAAGGACGCACCTGACAACCAGCGTGCCGTCTGCTCTTGGAAACTTATTTAAAAAAAAACCAAAAAACCACGAACTACAACCTCGACACTAAACTATAAGCCTCGTTTTGAACAAAGAAAAACTTTCATATTGTAAATAGCACTTGTAAATAAATCGAACGTTAGATTTAAGGTAATCAACAATGAAAATATTTATAGACCACAATGTGTTACCCTATTTTAATTTATAATCATTTGATTTTTTCTTTCTGTATTCACTTTTTGTTTTATGTTTTTGGAATTAAATATTTATTTTATGTATCTGAAATTATATTTTAATTAAGGTTGCATAATTTTTTTTTTTTTTCAAAGCACTACACCACAATATTATTTCTAACTAATGTTACTGCATTTTCAATTAAATGTTACCAAATATAATTAAACGGTTACAAATAACGTATCTTCTGACAAGGATGCAACATATTATCAGTATTAAGTATATGTAATTAATTAAAAATATAGGTACTTGGTAGCGATTATTTTAGTAGATATAAAAGAGTTTTATAATTATATTATTGTATTTTTATTATATTAATTTATTACGTTTTGAAGTTTCAAAAAATAGAAGAAAGTTAAACTTAGATTGAAAGTTTATTCTATTTTTATAGTCATAAGCGTTATTAATAATAAATAAATTTTAGTAGATGTTAATTCAATTTTTTAAATAAAAAAAAACTTTAATGAATAAATGAAATAAAAAATAAGAGAAAACAAATAAAATGACATTTCAATAAAAAGTATATTCCAATTCCTAGTTCATTAACAATAGATATATAATTGGTTTCTTCTGAAAAATTTTCTGCATATAATATACTTGATTACAATTATAAATAAATAAATTGTAATCATAAACAAGTAAACAAATTAACAACCTACTAAACTTAAAAACACACTCACAAATATATATATAAAAAATGTGTGTGCGTAATCTTACGTATTGTTATTAAGTTGATATTTATTTCATTTATGTTAATTTTTAATAATTGTGTTTTGCGAATTTTAAGACACTTAATGAAATTAAGTAAACGTTTTTACTATTGAATTTTATATTTATTTAAAGTATATTAATGAGAGATGAAAAAAGAAAATGTTTGTGTGATGTAATAATGTATGAAATACTCTGTGAATTTTGAAAAGTATTAAAATGGAACTTTGTATCTTTAAACTTTGTGATTTGTATTTTGTGTTAAAATATATGATATTTAAAAATATATATTTTATAATGGAAATAAAATGTATTATCCTTCAATATTCTTTTGTTTGTCTGAAACATTGCCTTATTTCATTCCAGTAAGCTTCAATGTAGCTACAGGATAACCTAAGTTACCTTGCTTATCCTAAATTCTGAAATTATATTATTCTTCCAAGATATTTTGTAACTTAGCTACACCTTAAGACTTAGTGAATAAAATTAAATATAATCATAATAATTAACTGACTCCTTACAGAAAAAGATTTAAAAATTAAAAGGGTTTCACACCTTTTTCTGAGATTTTAACTTGTGGTGTTATCTTTCTCGTTATGGTCCCTTAAACAAGGAAAAATAATAATCTGTTTCTAGAGAAACACTTTTGTTTCAGTATTTTTAGGGTTCCCTAAAAATTAAAGAATTTATCCGTGCAGGTTACTAATTGGATCCTGCACGGATAAATTCTTTAGTTTTTAGCAAAACCCAAAATCAACAACTACTTGCACTTCCTAGTCAGAAAGCTCTTTCGTTTTAAGTCTTGACCGATATTGTCTAGTCAGAACTAGTTTTGACAAAGAACTTTGGTCTAAACCGAGATTGACTAATCAGAACAAGTGTTGACAAAAAGCTTTAGTCTAAACCAAAATTAACTAGTCAGAACTAGATCACCTTTTTAAATCAGTTTTTACAAGCAAAATCTAGTTAGTTACAAGTATCGAAAGTTTTACTAACAGTTAAAAGTGTTGTGTGCCTGTGCCTATTAAAATGAATTTGAGCCAGCAACGTTTCTTTCGACAAATTATTTAGTTTAAAAATGAATTGAAACCGACCAAGTATTCTAAAATAATACCAAGGACTTACAATAATCTTCGAGTGAAGTGGAAGAGGCAAAGTCTGTCGTATCAATCCTATTGAATTATAGAAAATTGAAACGATTCTATGATTTGAAGATCTGTGGGAAAAAGTAATTGGTTTCGGCGAGTAAATCGAAGAATACTTTTATTGCCAAACTTTATGGAACAACATTATAAAATTATAAAATCAGGAAAAACGCGTTTTTACATCAAAATTAGAATAAATTAAAAACCAATGAAATGAGGGTTTCTATACGGCAGATTTTCCCATCATAGAACGAGTAACATTCAAATTGAAGGTTTTGTTACCTTTGTTTGTTCCATGTAAGTTTCAACCGTCTGCGTCCATTTGTTTCCCATTCCAACTGTGGACAAAGATACATTCATTTACTCCTTTATCTTTAAAAGTACTTATATCTGATTTACAGAACTTTGAATGGTTTGTCAAAAGTAGCCCTCAGATAGCCCCTGATTAATTTCAACCGTCTGAGCACATTAAATATTGCAAAATTACTATTTTTATTCGTTTAAAGAAACAAAAAAAACTGAAATAGATTTAATAAAAGGGGGCAAACAATTAAAGAATATTAGACAGTAAAATTAGCCATGGCTTGGGAGCCACGGCCTGAGAGAAGAACACGAGAGGACGCCCTCAAACAATTATAAAATTATAAGATGCGAGGAAGCTATGTGCCTCACTAATTGGCAGACTAGCTTTAAAGATTTAGCTTCTAAAATATCTAGTATTTGAAAAATATTATTCTCACGATTGCACAATAGAATCACAGAGATATTTTGTTTCAAACAAAAATATTACATTCCTAGTATAGTTACAAATTTTACACTTAAAAAGATATTACATCTCATCTAATGTTATAACGGGACATATGCAAAGCTTACAATTTTCTCTATGTATTCATATTGTATATACGTAAATATATATATTTTTTACTGTGGTAAATCGGTTATGTAAGTGGTTAGGTAAATAGGAATTTTAATCTTAATGTAGGAGTAGATTATTTAAACCCCCATGTAACTTATATATGACATTTCAACATTTATATCTTTGCTTTTGTTTTATTTCTTTTTTAAGTTTTAACTGAAACATAAGTTTAATACGTATATAATATTGACTTATCCCATAATGCAGTGAAGCTTAAATCTTCATACTCATCGGATTGTATTAATCAAATTAGATGTTGAAATCAATCAAATGCATTGGGATACTATCCTGCACTACATTATATTTAACATGAGAAATAGATTTCTGCTTAGGGAAGCAACATTTGAAAGGTGAAAACCATATTGGTGCATTAGAAATAAGAGTGATAATAGAGGTTATCACAAAGGAATAGAATTGTCTTTCTCTTTAAGTAATGTAGCTGTCAGCCATTAAAATAAGGTCATCACACCACTGTAATTTAATTAGGACAATGCCGTTTAATGCTCGTTATGATCTGCAGTGAAAAAATATCAGAGCAAATATCAATCATCTAGCATGTATCCAAGTTCATCGAACAATTTATACTCCGTTGGTTTTGACATGTGGCAATGATGCCACAAAGGTATATATAGGTAGGCATGGCTTGGGAGGTGTGACTTGAGGGAAGAACACGAGAGGGGCCCATTAAATAATGTAATCTCCTGAAGTGAGGCAAAAAAATGCCAGTGGCCAGAGGCAGATGACAGTTACTTGCTCTCTGTCTCTGCAAACCCTGACACCTTTAGAGCTTTAAGGGGGCAGCTAAGTAAGAAAGTCATTTATGTCGTACAATTAATTTTAATTGAAAATGGAGAAAAGAGATTTTGAATGGCAGAAATTGAAATGGCAGCTGTTGAACTGTTATTGAACTGTCAGAGCTCCTAGTGGACCAAAGCCAGGAGAGGTGTAAAGGTTGAAAATACTGTTGGCTACACTAGATTCAATGCACAAAAACATATCCATGATTCAATTTTTTCCAAAGTGGAGAAAATGTAAAATTTATATACAGTCCAGTCAAATAGTACACTAGAAATCGATGAAATCGCAAACTCACGGCTAGTTCTGATTTATTAATATGTTGTTAGGAGCATATCCAAGTTCGCAGCTTCGAAAGACCTGCGCACTTGTTGCGGTTTTATTACTATATCTCCTGAACTATGAGTTTTTTCATGAAAGATATTCTTTACGTTTTTTAAGTAGAATACATTTGCTACAAGTTGAGGCTAGAACCAACTCTGTAGGTTCGATAGTTACCAAGATGGTTTTAAGATATGGTCAACTTTTCACCCCGAAATCGGAGAAAATACTTATTAGGGCACAGTCATAGGGAGAGATGTAGCAAATGTAATTTGCTTTAATCTAAGCACAGAACGTCGTCTATATATATATTATTTATTGTGTATAATATGTATATTATTTCGTTTTTATAATTATTCTTAGTGTTATTAGAATTTTAGTAATTCTCCGTCCGAAGAACTATGTATCATTATCAAGACTCATAATATGTATAACCTACGTAGATGTGTTAATAAATAAATAAATCTTGCATCTTCTAATAAATCTAAATTCATGTCTCTAACTAACATATAATTAGGTACAATATATATTATATTTTTACTTTTCCTCACTACTAATAGTAGGAAAAGTATTGTTTTCACCAAACAAATTTTTTTTCGAGATTTCAACGGAATTATCCGTTTTAGGTGTTTTTAAGACCTCCTGAGTGGTTTTCAGCATGACGTATGTATGTGTGTATGTGTCTTATCATCGTAGCGCCCAAGGTATTTAACCTAGAGAGTTGAAACTTGGCAGAAAAATCAGTCCTAACCTGTAGTTGTGCCGCCCGGAAAATCAACTTTTTCCGCCATATTGAACCCAGTTTTGTGAGTCAGCAAAAAATTTAAAAAATCGTAATAAATCGATTATGGTCCTGATCGAGTTTAAATTTGGCACGAATGTACCTCTCTGTATGACAAACAAGCCCACCAAATTTCATTTTGATATTGGCCGCCATTTTGAAGTTATCATTTTGTAAATTTTTAAACTTTGACGGTTAATAATACCGAAAGTATAAATAGGTTTATGACATATAGCATATCTTTGGAACCGGAAAAAATTAAGAAACAAATATAAAAAAATAAAATAAAGTTTCATTAATTAGTTTAAAAGTTATAAGCGAATATAATTATTTTTATTATATAATGCGATAATTTTGATGACGTCAAAGTTTGTTTATATCTGTCAAATTGCCGCCAAACTTCAAATAATTAAATAAAATATAGCTATTAAAAATAAGGTTATTTTTGATGAATGATAATAAATCAGTTAGCTAGTAAGTACTGACCACGTCCAATGCTGCTTCCTCCGGCTGCGAAGCAGCAGGAGAGGCCACTTTAGTGGACTCTGAAGTGAGGAAAAGTTCCGAGGTACCCGGTACCCGATTTTTTTTTAAATATTTCTAGTAACAAAGTATCTGCACTAGGATTGTATTTGTTAATCTGCATTTCCACTCACACCCACATGTTATTAAATTGTGAAAACGGAGCATAGAAATGATGTTAAGACTGGAACGTACTGAAGCAGAGCGCCGTCGGAACAAGGAATCGTATACTAGAGAGAAACTAAGATTATATTTCACCAAAATTTTGCCTCCGGTTATGTGGATTGCCTGGTTTCTATGTCTGCTGTCAACCTATATACCAATTCTTTGTCCACTCTTAAGCCTTCGTTTTGACATTCGGAATATAGTTCCCATTCGACACTCACAATATATTTGGTTTTCTTTACGAATTGTTGATGGTAAACTGTTTATGCACACATGCCGTTACAAATATTCCTGCATACCTCTATCTCTGCAACATGTTGATAGAAGAGTAATTATTGTTAATGGATTCTCTTTAAACTCTGCACAATGACACGGTGACCGAGTTCCGAAATAAACAAGAAGGCCGAGACTGTATAAATCTACAATATCTTCTTTTGACCTCTACAGAGATGCAAAGTTCCTCCAATGTTTGGGAAGAAGATATATGCGAATTATCCACCATTATCAGGTTAGTAGTATTATCTATTGAGGCCTAGGAGACTTGAGCAAAATAACTGACCCGCCGAGGACCTGTGCTTCCGGAGCCTACATACCGACACTCTATGTAATAAATAAATAAACCATTTTATTAAGAATTAAAATATACCATTTAGATATATCTTGAACCCTATAAATATACTCAAATCAGCTTCAGCTGTGGTAGCCTCTGTGGGCTTTGAATTCCCAAACCATTTTTTTAACAAATACAAGTTATAACAGTCATTAACAATTTGTACTCCAATATTTTCCAACTCACTCTCATGAATGATACCAGTAAGTCTACTAGTATTTCCTAATAGAATAGGATTTATAAATTATTTTCATATAAAAATCAACAAATATCAGAAAAACATCTAAATAAATATAATGAAACACAACATTAACAAAGAATACATCAAATTCTTAGTGACAATAGACACCCTTAACCATACAATGAAATTAAAATTAAACAGATTGTTTATTCCAATAATCCAAATAAGATCCCAAAAAAGTACAATAGTTTAGTTTATAGCACCTTACAGCCCTTCCTCCCCTTTCACTTTTCCCATCCTTACCCATTCACTTCTATCCATTGCCACCAGTTTTCATGTCGCCTCATCAATTATTATTACACTATTTTAATTAATTTCATTGTTTGTAGACATTTTTTTTAAAAAAAGTAATTATTTCAAAACTAATACCCTTGCTTGTCTATTTATCAGTAAATATCTAAAACATTAAACGTTAGAACAGCCCTACTTCAAACTATATTTGCTTTGACTATTTAGACTTGACTATATAGACAATTTAGGCTTTGACTGTATAGACTATAAGATCTTTATATCTGCTATTTTCTTTTAAGGTGGTGCGTAGTTGGCTCTCACCACAGCATACCTTATAAAAGTGTGAAAAATGGAACCAACAGAGGTAAGTTCTGGAGAGGGAAAGTAGCTTACTCACTCCAGGAAGCACAGTAGAAGCTATGCTGAGAAACGAGGATAGCGGAGCCCGAAGAGCGAGCTACATAGAAACCATCCAAGAAGATGGACCTTGATCGACTACAAGATTAAAAGGAAATAGAAGAGAATTGCCTAAAATCTCAAAAACTAAGCCAAAAAAATCCTCTGGCCAAAAGATTGCTGATCTGGTTACAAGCCAAAACTAGAAGGGCGCCCGCTGGAAACAAAAGTTGAGGCTCTAGCCTGAAGACATGCCCATAGGGTGCAAGAGAGGTCTAGTCCGAAGTAATGTGATAAACTGTTTCAGACTAGGTCTAAGAAGAAAAGGGGGGTGCTTTAGTCGGTTGAACAGCTTACACTGGTGAGTCCGACCTTCTATTACGCGTATGTGGAACAGGTTAGAGAGTAAATGCACTTAATCTCCTCCACAAAAAAACAAACAAAGTTTATCAATATAGGGTGGCTTAAAATACTTTTTATATATAGCACTTATATTATATCGCCATCCTGAATTTAAACAGCAGATTTAAAAATCCTTTTACAGGAAAAGGTTTATAAGAAGTAACTGATTTCCACATTTCAAGGACCTAGATTAGATTTAGATCTAGTGGTTCTCACAATAAATATTAAAATCAATGAAACCGTTAACAATAATTACCGAGGTAAAGTGACGAATACATTTTTAAGATGGCGATAGACTTTGCATTTAAACAAGGTTATGACAGCAATTTTGAATTATAAAGGAGATTGCAAAATCCCTTTATTGAGCATGTTTTATCATAAGAAGTAACTCTTTTTCAAATTGCAAGGCTCTAGACGCTAGACCAAATAGTTAGGGAGATATAGCAACCATAAAATCTCAAATATAGAATTTTAGAAAATGTCCACCAGCTTAAATCAAAATGGCGGATCATTATATCCTTTCTTAGGAGAGGTCTAAATCATTAAATCAAGCTTAGTTGCAATATTAGCTATTCCAGAATTAAAAGTTTCCGAGAAGTAGTGTAATAAATAGGTGATTAGGTGGAATGTGGCCTTAAAACAAGCACATAAGAGCTGCTATCTTAAAAATAAGGGAATATTATGGGATGAAACTGTAACAGTATTTTTACCAGGGAGACGACAAAGAGGTGTGCCAAATTTAGTTAAGATATCTTATATGATGGAAGAACCATAAAAGAACTTCACACACTCAGCCACATTCTTGATGTTTTCATTAATGTTATTTTATCGTTTTAAACATCTGAGGGGTTGATCTACGAATAAAGAGAGGTAAATAGGTATTTTGAGATTTCAATTCAGTACAAATATGTACATGACAATTTTTGTCTGTTACCATCAGACCAATATTTCATTTGGTAAAAAAAAATGGGTTCAACAAGTTCAACATTAAAATGGTATCGATTAACTCAAGTCATAGATCTAGGTTAAAAAATATCAATATCTAGTCAATTTATTGACATGGAGAGTTATATAGTGTTGTTACGTCACCAAGTTATGCAGTGGATAGATTTCTAAGTACTTAGTTTAGAAGTAGGGCTGTGTAGTAAGTCCATCAAGTCATACATGTGCTTTAAGCCAATTAGTACCCCCTAGCTAGGAGGTATCCGGGAGGTGTAGGGAGCTCATCCTTTATCGTTTAACTCAGTGTTATCTTAGATCAGATCTCAGTATCTTCTCTAGTATACCATGATATCTTATCTTACTCGTAAGTTAAACTAAACAACTTTAATTTATTTACATACATTTTGATTTTCTACTAAATACGATTGAAATAGTGATTTTAATTTTATTTTTAACATTTAACTATAATAGAATTTTTAATAATTTTGTTTTACTTCATTGGTTGTTCATTTGTATTTTTACTACGTTTTTATTAGCTTGCTTTCGTTTGTTTGTTTGTTTTTCCGGTACAAATATAGCAATCGATTTCTAACTAACTTCCCGAATAGCTAGACATTTGAAACTTTTAGCATAGCTCAGAACACGATGACAATGCATTATTTTAATACTTTTAGCCATCTTTCAGCAGAATTTATTTGGTTTTTAGCAAATTTTGCTGCGGAAAAAATCCGCAAGTTATTTTATTTGTTTCCATCTTAACCATGTCCCATATTTACGCAATCATCATTTTGACGAGTTTCAAATATGTGATTATTATAAATATAAACATTGAATGACAGCAAAACAGGAAATACATCGATTATATTATTTATATTATTTAAAATATATCGATGGCACGGTTAAGATTTGGTGTTAGGGAGATCCGTTGTACAAAGATTTGTCCTTTTATAGGTTTAAGATCAGCTCTCTAGATGGTTGTCATTTATGTGAAGTAAATAAATTCGGAACTTTTTTTTTTTTTTTTTTTCACTAACATTATATATTATATAACAATAACAATTATATTACCAACATTACATACGATTCAATAGAAAATTCAAAGACGTAGTATATAAAAAGTTCTTTTTATCTTGAAATTTTAACCACTTCTATTTGTCTCTTTTAAATGTACCGTTTGCTGTGATTTAAATGACTAAAACACTAAGGCAAAGGGAAAATATCTAAAGATATTTATAAATTGAATTTAAAATAGCAACCATTAAAATGATAAATTTGAGTAAAATAAGTAAGTACGGATTGATAGAAACGACATAGTTTATCCAACTAGTTTCGTAAAATTTAAAATTTCTTAAATCATACATACCTATGTTAAACTTCACTAAGTAAGATTTGATAATCTAGTACAGTATAGTAGGCATTCTTTTCGTTGGATTCTGCTCTATTATATTGCAAATTTTACGTGACCTAAGTGGGTATGAAAATTAGACAATTGATAATAGTCTTTGTCTTAATAATTGATTAGACTAATGGATATTATCATTTTTAAGTACAGAAGTGTGATATTTCTTTGACTCAAAGTACTTTGGACAAAATATCCCTTTGTCATAATACTTACTCAACACATGTTCAACTATTGTAATTAACCCCTTAAGGTAACCCCTTTTAGGGGGGTACTAAACTAAAATAGTACCTTCTATCTTTCTATAGTACAAAACTCTGATAATTTAAATAAATTTTACCGGTAACATAGTTAAACTATGTCGCTTTTATAAAACCGTATCTCACTCATTTTATTCTAATTTATTAAACAATATAACATATCAAAAATATTATTTTTATAATAAAATATGAAGAAAGTGAAACAGGTTCAATTAAATTTTTATTGAAATTTGTATGGTAGGTCATAATTAGCCCCATTGTTGGTCGCATCTAAGTTTCAACCTTCAACATGCGCACAAACATACATTTACTTACACCTAAGCTTTATAATTGGCATATGCAACCTGTTTGTCAATGTTTCACTTATTTTACATATCTAATCTATGTGATTATTCGTGTGAAACATGTTAAACTTCTCTTGCATGCCAAAATTTCAAACTGGCGCTAGGAGTAGTGACTGTGGTTGTGGTTTCAACCACGTGCATTAACCACACGATTACACTGCATACTTTAATTTTGTTCGTTTCGTTTAATTGATAGTTCGAAAAAGAACAAAGAATATAATATATCTCTGACAAACGACCTTGAAGCCAAAGACTCCATTTAAGGCCATTAAAGAGTTTGTTTTAGCTATAACGTTTGAACCATTTATTATAACGACGTGAAACAAACGTCTTTATTATGCATTCTTATTGACCAAACGCAATGAAACTACTCCGAAGTGTCTATCCCTGTTCCCAAAATAATACAATTTTTTTAAATTTAGGCAAAGATAAACTATGATTTTTTTTTTTTTTTTTTTAGATTTTTTCGTTGATTTGTTACAGAAATAGAGGAAGAAGACGAAAAATTTCGTTTTTAGGGAAACATTGACCAAAGATGAACATTCCTCTTTTATTTAACATCCCACACAAGCATTTCGGTTAAAAAAAAAAATTCACCCCTAGTTTTTAAGGGATGATTTCTTGGGGCTCCCTTATAAATTTCCTGTATTTGGGATATTATTAGAGTCCGCGCATTTTCCTACAGGCCCTAAAAAGAGTGTTGTTAGTATGGCACTTCGTTATTCCATCCATTGTAGATCTGATGTTGTAATATGACGGGTTCATCACTAAAACCATAATTTGGTTCCATTATTTTATTAACTTCTCTAGTAAAGTTCCAAAAATACTTTTAATTCCCCTGCAAGCTTTCTTCCTTTAAGACAAATGTCGAATTTCTCATTTAAATACTTAGTGAAGACGTATGCTTCGATACTGGATATCAGTCTTGCTAAATATGTTTTTAATAATTTTGAAGTTGAGTTAAGTTGGCTAGTGTACACTCCGTTCCTGACGCTTTGCTTCACTAAGCTGTCCACGTAATCGGTCTACGCGAACAGGAAACTACTCCTCCAGACGCTACACCACTTCAAAGTGTAAATGTCCACGTAGCTACCATTCCACGTGAATAGGAAACTAATCTTCCAGACGCTATGCCACTCTAAGATGTCCACGTGTATAGCAAACTACTCTTTGACGCTTTGCCGCTCTAAAGTATCCACGTAACTACCGGTCCACGTGTATAGGAAGCAACGGTCCACTTTGAGTGTGTCTTGATTGCAATACATATTATACTTATCCGTACTATAACTATTACCTATTTTAACCATAATTCCTATTTTAACTATAATACTTGACCTTTTTTTTCTTATGAATATAATAAGTTGCTTGATTCGTATTTTTGTTTTTAGTGTTGCTGATAACAGCTGCTGCGGGCCGCGTTGCAGAGGGTTCGCTGATAGACATCTGCACTAAAAGTAGGAACTCTGAGAGACAGCCTCTTCTCGCAGCTCTGTTAGATCTTCATTTTGGTGAAGAATGCGACCAACCTGTGGTACCTTCTTTTCAACAGCTCGCTGTTATCGAGGCAACTCTCAAACAGATTAACCAACATAATAAAATCAAGCTTGGTACATGATTTTTTTTTTTTATATAATTTTAGAATTGTTGAAAACGTCCACTGATTTAATTTGCTAGACTCTTTCTGCACCTTCTGACCTTCAAATAACTAAAAATATTTAGTCATTACAGAGATTTCGTAGGTTATTTGAAAGAAAGATCGTGTGACGTATGCCATTACATCAACATAATAATAGACATGGAGCTAATACAAAAACTGTTCATTCGCAGGACAAGATGGAAAGTGCAACCCATATGGAACAAGATGGAAAGAACAAGATTAGCTAATTAGTTTATCCTACACATGCTTACTTTTTCAATTAACCACTATATTTTTTAAAGTATTTATCTGATTTTTTATAAACTTAGATAATTTATCGAAAATAGCCCACAGATGGCCCTTGTTAATTTGAACTAGCTGCGCACATTAAAAATTGGAAAATTAATATATTCATGCAAGTAAAAAAATATTCATTGATGATGCTTTTATAGATTTTGTAAATCAATGATTGGTTATTGTAATGGCATCGGAAATACATCATCTGCACCAATTTCAGCTTTCTAGATGGTCGGGAAGTAGTAATAAGAAAGGAATAACAAAAATCGTCTCTCCACGTAAATTGAAACTGGTTTATTTAACAAAGCAGCTTTCAGCCTTCATAAGGCCATCATCAGTGCCGATTGAGAAAGAAAAGTGTTACATAGAAAAGATAGAAAATGATTATTGAGAGGTGAGCCTATACCATGTCGGAGATCGACATGAGACTAAGTCTCATTTCGATTCATTAGTCTCATGTCGATCTCCGACATGGTATAGGCTCACCTCTCAATAATCATTTTCTATCTTTTCTATGTAACACTTTTCTTTCTCAATCGGCACTGATGATGGCCTTATGAAGGCTGAAAGCTGCTTTGTTAAATAAACCAGTTTCAATTTACGTGGAGAGACGATTTTTGTTATTCCTTTAAGATGAACTCCATAGACGCTCCTATATCTAACTAGTAATAAGAAGGTTGCAAGATTAAGGGACAGAAAAAAATAAAGCAAATTAAATAAAAGCTTGTAAAAAACAGAACTATTTTTGGCAAATTAAAAAAAAAAAAAAATACTCTGCCAATTAGTGTGGCATATAGCTTCCTCGCGTTCTATTTCGTAGAATTTGATGATTTCGTGCTTTTAAAACCTATTATTTTGCAATTTATTTAATTTTTCCCCCGTTTATTAAATCTGTCAACATTTTTTTGATTTTTTACATGAATTAAAGTATCAATTTAGCAAAATTGATACTTGAGCACAAACAGGTTAAATTAATATGGGGCTATCTGCGGGCTACTTTCAACGAACTATTAAAGTTTCATAAAAATCAGATAAGTACTTTTGAAGATATAAGTGTAAATATATATGTATGTTTGTGCGCATGTGAAAGAGAAACAAATGGGCACATAAGTTTGAAACTTATATGGGACCAATAATGCGCTAATTATGACCTACCATCCAAATTTCTAAAATGTGTGGACGAGCCAGTTATTTAAGACATGTTGGTTCGCAAAAATTGAGCGACAGACCGACAGAGAGACACGGAACTAAAAATGTTCCCTGATGTCTGAAACTACTGTTTTGGAATTTTCTAAATCAGGGGCCTAAAAATGTTTCTTTCTTCAGAACGATTAGTTCGGTAAGTGCGGAAGCAAAAATAGGGGAAAAATTAGACAATAAAGTCGTAAATTTAAAAAATAATTAATCGTATAAGCAAAACATATAAGTAAACTACGGGGTAAGACACGAGGAAGCTATGTGCCACACTAATTGGTTGACAATTTTTTATTTTATGTAAGTTTAATTTAGCGCTTAGATACAAATGATGTTAGGGCTTAGGTTTAAAAGGAATAGAAGGTTACAAGGTAGTTGTTACATGAGGAATCTAGAGCACTCAACACAAGTTAAACAATCACTTATTATGATTCCCCCGTGGTTATATAATGTAAACGGATTAGAACAGACTACGACTTCTATATTTACTCAATTAGCAATGCAAAGAAAATAGTCTGCCAATTTGTGTTGCAAGTTGATTCCTCGCTTCTTATTACCGGACGAATGGTCACATGAGAGTTGGATCTAGTTCATTTCCGTGTCACACATATTTTTAAGCAATAACTAATTTGTCCATTGAAAGTAATACTCGTATTAATTTTGCTACTTCGATAAACCATCCAAATCTCTTAAAAATCGACTGAATTCTTCTCTTGAACAACATGCTCTCTAGTTCCTTCCACCTGTCAAAAGTATAATTAATATCGGTTGTTTTTTTTTGCATGAGTTTAATTTTCCATTTTATCATCGGTTCCGGTATACATTAACTAGAAAAACAGTCTATTATAAATTAACTAATAACACCATAATAAACTAATGAAGCTATTGTTCATTTGGTGAACAAGAGATGAAGACTTTAGTAAGTGATTATATTAAATTGATATTCTGTTAGTGATAAAGAAATTGAGTTTCATCTCTAGCGTTAAAAAGCTGAGACATTTTGGAGTGTCCATATATATTATTTAATAAATGTTTTAAAATCACTGCTAGAAATATTAGGCGTGTAAATAAAGGCGACTAAGTGGAAAAATTAGAACTAATTGTATCTGACATAATCCTGTTAAAAACACTACAGAGTTAAAAACTCTGTTTTTACTAATCCTCTCATTTAGCTTTCTCATGTTTGTCACCTTCGATCCATTTTGATACCTTTCTATAAGTGTGAAAAATCCTATTCTGAAACTACACTAATACATTTAGAAAAAATGTTTAAGAAATACCAATAGAGCAGCTCTAATAGCTCTGCATTTAACAATAGAATATAGAATATCTCAATTAGCTCTAAATTTGTAGGAGCTACCCTCAAAAACTGAAAAATCATGAAACAAAATTTGTCAACTATAATTCTGATGATTTAAATTTTCAAAATAAGAGGTTGTCCATTTCATACCAAATCTAACCATATACGTGGTTTTCTCTAGAAAAATCTAGTTTTTGGCATACATACTAGGTTTGTTTCAATCAAGTTAACCCTACGGTTTAATCAATCCTCAGCCTAAACCAAGTAACGGTGATGCGACAAGCGAAGTTGTGTCAATCGTCAGTAATGTCACCAGGAAGGTTTCCTATATATTAAATGTTAGGTTACGGAATGTAAGGTTTTAATAGGTAAAGAGTCACAAACCCGTTCCAATATGATAAAAATTTGATATCAATACAAGATTCTAAACGAGTCTGAACGATCCGTGGAACGATGTAAAGAATAGTGCAAATAGGGAAGTGGGAAAAAACCTATTGTAAAAATCTAAAACGAAATGTATACAATAACCTGTTAAACATTTTGTAAATATGTTTAATAACAAATTAATTAAAAGAGATATTATAGGATTTAAATTCAGTATCTTCAGTATCACTGTATATACGAGAAAGTTGTTTTTTTTAGTTAGTCCAACCGAATTCATATGTTTAGTTTTATTTTTCAGGTTTTCAAGTGTTTGATACATGTTCAAGTCAACAAGGAGCTGTGACGGCCGCTATGCAGGCCTTCGTAGCATCCCAGCAGACTTGCCTTCACTCACCTCTCTTCACTGGTAACCCAGAATATTTATTTCCCAGAATATTTATTTCTATATATTTATTTCCCCCGTTTCTGGTACTAACTTTATCCACGTGCTTAAAAGACTGATCAATCCAAAGAGGGGGCCTGGTCAACTCTTATAGGAGAGCTGTTTCTCTCCATAATCATTAAAGTTAAGCAGCATTGGGCATGGTCATCACTTGGATGGCTGACCACGCAGATCAGGGGTCCAATTCTTAAACCGGGACCCCCGCTCAATGACGACCCAGCATTGATTAAACAAATTGGGAGCTTCTCGAAATAAAGAGTTTGCGTCTGCAAGTATCGGTCAGTAAAACCATGGTCGAAACACTCATAGTGGTTCGGTAAAAAAAAAATCTATGATATTAGAGTTGTGAAGGCATGGTTTACCAACCAACGCACTTCACTCATGTGTGAAGGGAATGGTTCCCTTGTATCAATCCAGTATTGGGTTGATATTCCAGGCTAATCCAAACATACGTGGTCTATGTCTTCCGCGTAAAAGCCTTCTGGAATTTAAAAAATATGTAAAACAGAAATAATGTTCGATTGTTTGGATACGATGTGTCAGGTTTGTATTATTATTTAATTCGTTCTAATCGCCACCTCATTGGAAAGCCTACACTTTCCCAGTTGCAGTAAAATCTTAATGTATATGTTACAAGGTTGACTCATGTGCGTTAAAAATCGACTTATTTACTTTTACTTATAGTATTATATTATACATAGTTTTATATTGTTAGAGAGTCTTTCTTTTAATCAAAGTGGGGTGCACATAGATAGAAAGTAGTTGGGATATTAAAGGTTCCACCGTCCTCACCTTAAACCTTAAGTTCTACTCTAACAATCAGACTGGGAGCATCGTTCTTCAGTCTTTAAGTAACTTTTTATTTTAAAATTAAAATTTATACTAGCCAAGAGTTTTTTTTATTTACTACAGTCCACAAGTACCACAACTTGATTATATTATACCTATTACAAATTCCAGTCCGGCATAAACCTTTAATTTTTGGTTTATTTATTTCAACCTTTGTAATACAAACACAATATGTTATTGTCAAAACATTAACCTGTTTTTTGTGTTTAGGTTTCATAGGACCAGAGAACGTGAGGTTTTTAAGAGCAGTAAAGAATTTCACTGGTTCCTTCAACTTCAGTCACATATTGGCCTACTCAGTTCTTTCCTACGGCTCTTCTTTGGATAAAGCTGTCTACGTAGCCAAGTATCCTGTCATACAATTTGCTCAGGTATATACTATATATATTAGTTTAGCAGAACAAGTTGAACAGTAGTGTTATAGATTGAATCAACGTGAAATCACCTGGGATCCAATCGTGTTTCTTAAATAAAGCAATAATTACTTGGGACAAGTCTATGACTTAGGACAAGAGAGAAATTATTCTCCGGTGTAGCTAAATTGGTAGAGCAATAGAATGTAAATCTAAAAATCCTTGGTTAAAATCCTAGCGTCGGATGTGTATTTTTCTTTGTCTATCTCCCTTCTTTAGTTCTATTGTAAATATTTATATTTGCTTAATTTCAGGCGATAGAATTGGTGATAGAAAGATTAGGACTAAAGTCACCCTTGATAATAACTGAAGAAGGTTTAAGAGGCCACGCTATATCTTACTATCTGGCCAATCACAGTAGAGCTACTTCAGCAGCGCATCCTGAATCCTGTTCTAGAAGAATCGTTATCACTGTGTCTACAGCACAACAACTTGAAGACAACGTCCACCACGGTAAGTGAAAATTTCTTTGGAATAGTGATTAATAAAAGCGAACTGTATTGATTAGTTCTACATGGGAATAGGTAACCGGAAGAAGGACCTATTTCACGTTTTTACTGTTACAAAAGTTTAAATGAGCGCCGAAAAACCATGTCGCCTAAAAGTCACCTGGAGCAACATAGGTCCTTATTCCTGTGTCTGTGTGAAAACTCCAAAAACTTCAAAGGCTTTTTCTACATTAGCACATATTTGTTTATTGAATGAAGCAAACAAAATGTACACAATGTAAGCAGAACCAAAAACAATTTTTTCAAATTTGAAGAAATCAAATTCGTACTCTAGAACGATCACACAGCTTCCATTACCTTCGTTAAGCTCGGAAGCATAAGCTGGGAAAAATGAAATTAATTAGACAATTAAGGATTGTAAAAGTATAACATCAAGCGTAACAACGTATACGCTATAGGACGTGAAGAAGCTATGTGCCACGCTAATTGGCAGACTTTTATTCTCTTCCTTTTTACTCCTAGATTAAAAAATTCAAGATGAATTTTGAATTGTTTAAATAAACAATTAAAAAAGGATAAATACAAAATTAAATTACTTAAAAACTATCCTAGATATGACAAACATCTTTTCATTTAATCCATTTTAGATATTTTAGTAAAAAATAACTGACCAAGCTAGATTCATACTAAATTTTCCCTTATTTTGCAACTTTCTCGTCGTTTGAGACTTCCGCCATTCTTTCAGCTGTCTTTTACGCTTATGCAAAAAATTATTACTATAATTTTTAAAGGTAATTTATCTGTCATTCATTTGCATCCTAGCCACAGTACTACTGTTCATGCTTAGTTCTCTAAAGATAATAGCGAAGGGCTATACCAATTAATTGAGGAAATGTCTGATTGAGGTAGATTTATATCCCACCAGACCTAACTCGGAGTACAGGAGGGTTTATGATGAATGTTTGGCTTTGAATCCATGAAAACATGTGAATTACATAAAAATAGATGGCGTGATTGGTTTATTTCTTGCCTCACATTAGATGGTAACACTGTCGTCATAGAGATAAAAGTTTCTTTTGTCTGTTTTAGTAAATAACCATGACGGGGTGGTGGTGATTGCTGAGAGTGATTGGGTACTGTGGACAGTGAGTAGGATGCTAGACACTGAATCTATAGAGGATCCCATCATCATAGCAGATCTGAAGAACTCTCCTACTCAGGATCAACATGTTTGGGCTGAAAATGTCCTCATCATAAATCAAATGAGGTACCTTATCCAAATTTTCATTGTAGATTCCAAAGTCATTACAACTTGTACTCAATTTTCTCATGTATGAGTACATAATTACTTGGTCCAGTGTTTTCCATTCATTCGTTGATTGGTCTTAGTTACAATTTATTGTTATTGAACATTTTACCAAAAGTTACTATAAAAATAATCCCTGGCGGGGAATCATCCAGAACTCTCACCCTTTGCGTTTATAGCTACTAGACTTAGGCCGCAGCTTGACCAAAACTTTTCGACCGCAGTTTTCGTCTTTTTTTCAATGTTTCTTTAGGTGAGTTTCTTGTTTTTGATACATCGAGAATACAACATTGATTGGTCCGATTCATCAACACTGAAGTCCCAATCCTAATGCAGTGCCAAGTATAAATTAATCTTTTCAGGACAAATTTCGAATAGACAACAAGAATATGTGGTAGTCCTGATTATGGCATAAATAGCTTATAACAATTTAGACATTGAAACATGCTCAAATAAACAATTTATTACGATTCATGATCATAGCAAACAATAAAGATCAGTGATATTAAAATTAATTAATTAAACAGATGTTTGATTATTATCAATATTTACATATTATGTTTTCAGTTCAACAGAGTCAGAGAAGAACATGTCAAGTATGTCCATATCAGTTAAGAATGCTGTCAACTCTTTCGCTACTGATTCTAGTAGGATCTGCTCCAAACATAAACTCACCTGCACAGACAGTCTCCTCAAGGTATTTTCTTATCCTATTTATTAACATGGACGAGATATTTTGTTCAGGCTATTATAAGAAAATATAATCGCGTATATTCATCAGCGGGTACTCTTTTAGCTTATTGATTCCCTAAATGGGGTACCAAAGTAAAATAAAATACATGAAGCAAAACCTTAATTGAAAACCTCTTGTAAGTATTAAGCCAAAGTGATATTTAGTCCAAATTACTAAAGGACAAAGGAATATCACACTTCTGTGTAATATAGAAGTAAAAATAACCCTTATTCGAATTAACTATTAAGACAAAGGGATGTTATCACTTATAGGTAAAGAACTCAAGTACTTTTGCCTTAATAGGTATAATTAGATAAAGGGATATTATTATTTCTAGCTCTGATTTTCATAAATATTTAGGAAACTAGATTTTTCCCCCACGCCCATATCTACCATAGAATGTTACATATATTTGTTATTTTGTCACTTATATAGAGTGTAGTGGAAGAGGAATACGACTGGACTCTTCAGCTGTACAGAGCCGCTATTCTTCTTCTCGGTTCAGCACTCAAGACAGTGGAAGGATTAAAATGCAACTCCGCTATGTCAAAACCTTGCCTTACGCCGGATGTGTTATCACAAAGTGAATGGCACGGTCATCTTGAAGAATCAGAGTACCTCTTGGAATCTAGAAATAACCACAAGATGAATCTACGCTTCGGCATGGAACTCCCTGCTTCATATATCTTGAAATCTTCCTTCGGTCCAGAGGGACTCAAGATGGTTCGTATCTATAAAAACTATTTATTTTATTTAATTTTAACGTTTAAGAAGTAAGCAATAAATTTAATAAAATACAAAAGAGTGGTACTACCCCATCCATTAGGATGATATTGTGGTATTCCCCCATTTATTGAGATTAGAGTGTGGTATTCCCCATTGGGATTAGCGTGTTGTATTCTCCCCTCTATTGGGAGTAGCGTGTGGTACTCTCCCATTGAGTGGAATGAGTATTCCCAGTAAAACCCATCTTTTTATTGACCTATTCTGCGGAAGCATTCTATAATATTTTCCATTCTAAATTTATTTATTAAGCTATATTTCCTATATAATCGGTCCAGATAGAAGTTGGAGGTCGCTATTAAATAGATAAAAATGTCTATCTATATGTCTAAAATCCAAATACCATTCAATCATTGACTGACTGACTGACTTATCACGATATCTCTGCAACAGCTAGACCTATCACCATGTAATTTTGTAATTAGGTCAAATTAGTTTTGTAATTAGTACAGAATATGGGAAGCTACAAGGATTACTACTTAGTTCTAGAGCGCAAGTATGAGAGTTCTAGTAGCTAGTTTTAGAACTACTTAACTTGAACCAAATATCGTGGAATTAATTCGAAATAACATTGACGTGACTCCTTTTTAATTGAAGTGTTTTTAACAGTATGGTACCTCAAATCTTTCTACTTTTGACAAAAATAAGTTAGTTTGAATAAAACTTTTTTGTACTGATCCCGTTGTGGCTCATACTGTTCTAGATCGGTCGAGTGGTTGATGGAGAGGTGAGAGTGGTTGCAACCGAATATTTACCAGTTCGAACGAAGAATGTCACCTGTCCTCAACTCATACAGAATGCCGATGTGCCCGCTGTGTCAACCACCAATGTCGACTTTCTCGATGGAATTCTTGACCCTGAAAACGTCAAGATACTTGAAGCAGTTAGTATTCAGATATAATTATATTCTAGGTATTGTGGGGAAGGCCTACTACTGGAAGCATCAAGATGCATGTACTATTTGATTTCTCTTCCACTGTTGGAAGCTTAACGACAATTGAAGTGGTAGATATGATGTTTCTAATACTCGAAGCATCATGGAGAGTGGTGTTCAGTGTCACATCCACTACTGGAAGCATCATGAGGGGTGGTGTTCGCTGTTACTTCCACCACTGGAAGCATTATGAGGAGTGGTGTTCACTGCTGCTTCCACTACTGGAAGCATCATGATAAATGAAGAGTTTGGTTTCGCATGAAGAACGTGTATAAATACATAGTTCTTTTCTCCAGACGTCAGTATATATTTGAGTTGACATCACGATGCACCACACCCCTGAAGATGTTTCCATTCGTAGAATACCAAGTTATTTATTACGAGACAACCCGTGGAAGCCTATGCACCAAGTACCTTAAAGTTTATTATTTTTTTTAAAAAAAGGCGGGTTAACCTTCCTTCATCCTATTCATTGCTGGTGATCTGTCCATAATAATGTTTGCTTTAAGCAAAAGCAACCCCTGTTTAGCATCGAATTCTGCTTTGAATGAGGCATTCTCAGTTTTGTACAACAAGGGCAGGTGGAAGCGGGGTAACTGAGTCAAGCATTATAGTCTTCGACAACTGAGTTGACCTACGGTCAAGGGTCAGGGTATAAAAGCTTCTTAGGGAGTAAGTGCTGGTATCGCGCATCTTCCCTCACTCCCTTCCTCCAAGGCCCGCATATGTTCTTGGAGGCGTAATCATTATGATTATTATACCTCCTAAACTCTCATTATTAAATATCTACCAAGTAATCCTGAATGATGCTTAGGTCGGCGTGGTGTGCGGCGTTGTGGTCGGTGTGCTCCTCATGATGCTACTCCTAACCACATGCGTCTACAAGAATTTCAACCCGGACTCATCACGTCCACGTTCGCCTCTATCGCATACGACGATGTCACGCGCCGGCTCCATGACAAGTTAACAGAATCTTCGCCCTGGACTCAGGACTCATCCCATCTTCTCACGTCGCGTTAAGTACCCCCCTCCACGTAATCACCACCATCTTTGACATTTATTTAACAATTCCAAAACTATTTCCTTTTTTTTATTCTTTTCATTATTAGAAATACAAGTTAAATAAATATCTTGAAATCATCTTTATTTTATTTAAATATTTATTTGCTTTACTGAAAAGGCAACACTCAGACTTGGCATACCTGATTATTAGTAAACCTTTTAACTAAGGATTTCTTAATTTTAAGATATTTTGTCTAGTTATCAAAATGTAGGGTTGTTGTTGTGTCATCGATGTTGATGTATCGAAAAATCGATGTATTGGACCAAAAGCATCGAAGTTAAACTTTCGATATATCGGGCACAACGATGTTGACCCGAATAATATCGAACAAATACCATGAAAACTACGAAATCAACGAACCTAGTACCTAGGTTGTACCCTTGCTAGTAAATACAGGTATAGTCAATGTAATTTTTATATATATATATTTTGACGAAAGACTGCTCAATTTTCCGTTTATATTGAATAGAATGTAGCTTTCCAGTAATTGATAAAAATGTAGCTACAATGATTTATCTCTGAGGTACAGATATTAGAATAAAATAAATACACAATCTGTGGTATTATGCAATGATACTTAAATACATAATATTATATTTTAATATTTGTCTCAACAAAATCAGTAAATAGAAATCTTTAACTAAACAAAAAGAGTTGATTAAACTTTTTTTTTTAATTATTATTATTAAAGATTTTATTTTGCTATATAATGTTAAAATTTCCTATTTTGTTCATTGATGATAATAGTTGTGATGTTTTTCCGTTACGAAATGAGTCCTATGGTTCCAGAGCGAGATTTGATTTTTAAAGAGAATAAATGTTTCATTTACTTTTTTATTTTTAACCAAAAAAAATTTTAGATTTTTATTTTTTTATTGTTAACGTTCATTGTGGGTAAATGATTTTGTATTATTGTAATGTTTAAAGAGCAATTTCAATTATTTAAATTGGGTTAAGATTACAAATGTGTAATAATAAGTTTGACAATTTATTTCTAAAACTGAAAAGAAATATTATTAACACTCTTTCATAATATTAATGAGGTACTTTGTCATCTGAAGTACCTACATAAAGTGTGAAAGTTTCAGGTTTCTAGGTAGTCGAAAAGTACCTTTAAAACTTATTACGAAAATTCATGTCAAGTTAAATAAAAGTAAGTGCAAAACTAAGTTAATAGAAGATAATGATTGGGAAATTAAATAGTAAATTTGATTTTATGAAAATGAATTTTATAAACAGATAAAAAAAAATAATTTTAGGTTAGAAAGGATTAGAGGTAGTTAGAGATGGAATGAGGAATTTAGAGGTAGTCAGAGAGGTTAGAGGTGGATTGAGGTAGTTTGAGGTAGTAAGAGGTGGTTAGAGGTGGATTGAGGTGGATTGAGGTAGATAGAAGTGGATTGATGTGGTTAAAGGTGGATTGAAGTGGATAGAGGGGGATTGAGGTGGTTAGAAGTAGATTGAGGTTGTTAGAATCCAATAATTCTAAAACTATTTTTTCCCGAATTCTTTTTACATCCGATAAAAAATAAATAAATAAGGAAGCGCTGCAAATAATACAGTTTTATAGGTTAGGAATAAGTTTTCCAAAATAAGTAAACGAATGGTTAGTTTTAATTGTAGAATCTTTTAATTTATTTTTAAAGCAAAATTTTAAAATTCACAATTGACATTTTCAGATTACTTTTTAAATTTATTTCAAGAAGAGAAACGTTTTAAAAAATGAATTGACATATCCTAAAAATTGTAGAAATAATGAAATTTTAAGACTTATTTATGTTTTCTTTTCTATCTTTTTATTGTTATTTTATACAAGATATTAAATTAGTATTTTCATCGATTCATTCATAATTTAGTTAAATTTTATTATGATGTTAGCTAATAAAAATAAAAATTTATAAATAAATAATTGATATTCTTGAGAAATTGGGTTTTATGTTGGTTGTTTTAATTTATAGAATTTTAATAAATTATAATTAGAATATAAATTATTTATAATGTATATATTGAAAGATATTTGTAAATATATATTATAGTTTTCTTTTTATGTATGAAGGAGAAATATAAAATTATTTATTTATGGATTTTTTAAAATTATTTACTTCACTCCTTTCCTAAATTATTTGCAATTCTGCAGGCTTCCGTAACAGACAAAATTACCTCTATAACTAAAATTTTTTTAGCTAAACGCCCCCATATACGGTCAAAATGTTTGCGCAAACATTCTGACCGTGTATGGGGCTGTTTGGTGTTTACGCAAACAGGATGTTTGACGTGTATGGCCTAAATTTGCCCGACATCAGGTTTGCGCAAACATTTGGCGCAAAATGTTTGATCGTGTGTGGGGGCCTTAACGAAAGTCTTTCTTTTTGTATAAATATGGGGGAAATCATACAATTTTATGTTTTCGAAATTTTACCATTTAAATATAGGTACATATAATTATTTTTCAAAGTGCCAAAATTTGTATTTTTATTTTTTATGTTTTAACTATAAAAATTTCAAGATAAAAAGAACTTTTTATAAACTACGTTTTTAAATTTTCTGTTGAATCGTATGTAATGTTGATAATATAATTGTTATTGTTATATAATATATAATGTTAGTGAAAAAAAAAAAAATAGTTCCGCATTTATTTACTGCACATAAATGACAACCATCTAGAGAGCTGATCTTAAACCTATAAAAGGACAAATATTTTTTCAACGGATCTCCCCAACACCAAATCTAAAGCGTGCCATCGATATATTTGAAATAATATAAATAATATAATCGATATTTCCTGTTTTGCTGTCATTCAATGTTTATCTATCACAAATTTGAGACCCGTCAAAATGAAGATTGCGTAAATATGGGACATGGCAAAACAAATAAAATAACTTGCGGATTTTTTCCGAACTAACTTTCCGTACAGAAAAATTTGCTGAAAACTAATTAAATTCTGCTGAAAGATGGCTAAAAGTATTAAAATAATGCATTGTCATCGTGTTCTGAGCTATGCTAAAAGTTTCAAATGTCTAGCTATTAGTTAGAAATCGATTGCCAGATTTGTACCGGACAAACAAACAAACAAGAAAGCAAGCTAATAAAAACGTAGTAATAAAAATCGGACGAGGCTCGTCTAGGAACTTTTCCCTACCAATCATAAGTATATAAAGTCCAACAGATTAGACAGCTGATAAAATAAATAATATTAAATATTGAAAAATATAAACGAACTCTCTCGAATGTACTCATTTGACAAATATAAACTGATAACTTTTAAACTATTTAATGTATTTTGATCGGGCTTGTTGTATTTAGTTCTTTTTGTTAAACAGTTTCTATAATTATACTTTAATTACTGATATTGGCAAAATATCAACGAAATTATTTAGGGTTAAAGTTTTAAAATTCAAAAGTCAATATTTTAAAAATGGCGGAAGATATTTAAACAAAATTCAGTGGAAATGATTGTCTCTTACAAAGGTATAATTAATGCACATTTCAACAGAATGTTTTTTTTATTTTCGATTTATTAAAATTATTAAAAACAGCAAGAAAAAGTGTTGATGACGTCAAAAATTTATGATTTTACTGGCGGCACAAACTACATTAAGTAATTATTATATTACATTAACTATATTGAACGGCATATATAAAGGCTGACTATAATTACAAGTTTCAACTCCTAAGCTTAAAAAAACTGTTGGAGTTATTAACTTAGCAGAAACATTTAAAAGAAAATAAATAAACATTTTATGTTAATAAAATGTTTCTGTATTTAAAAAAAAAAAAAAATCCAGGTATTAAATATAGAAACATAGTTATTTTATTATTCTTTTAATAAAAATAATATATAAAATAAATAAATAAATACATACAATATTATAAATTAATTTCTCAATAATTTAACAATTACATTTACTCATATTACATTTAAATGTTTATTACAGTTAACTTAATAAATAGATATATTGGCAAAGAAAAAGAAAATTATACAATACATTACTATAGGAACATCTATATTACATAATTATAACTAAATTTAATTAAATATATTAGCTGTCAATTTTAGTAATTTAAAAAAAATGCATATTATATTTTTGTACTTATTTTATTATATACACAGAAATATATTATATATCTGTCTGGATTTAATATATCCCAATATATATTTCGTTTTCAATTATCAACTGTATCAATGATCAATGTGCCCCGAGTATAGATTTAAACAACAATGAACTAATTTCATTTTGTTCGTTCGAGTTATTTTTGTGACACGTCATGTGATAGTTTAGTTGTACGTTTGTTATCATTTTATAAAACGTTAGCGTTAATATTAAAAGTTTCTTATCGTTTTATGATACATCAGCGTTAGTATTGAACGTTTACGCGTTTTATGGAAGGTTAAATATTATTTTGAATAAGTTCTTAACTTTATGTTATTTGTTTTTATTAAGTAGTACTTTTACGAATGTGCCAAACTCTTATAATATAACTTATGTACTATCTTAATGTTGTTCGTGTTTCAGATTTCTTATAAATCTGTGACATTCGAAATGTTGCAGGAGTTGATTCAGATATCGGATAAAGTTGAGAATTTATATTGTTCTACTGTCTTTACCGTACATTTTATTTGTTGATAAATTGTAGTTTAGCTTTTTATTACTTGTTTTATTGTCATACAAATTAAACGTTTATTTTATGGGTTGTGAAGTGATGGATATTATAAGGTGTGAATAAATTAACAGTTTAATTCATATTCTGAAACATTTCGACCCTAATAATATCCATCACTTCTCAACTCATCATATAATAACAAGGTGATCTTAAACTTTAAGTTTATCATTTTCAACGTTTATTTTATAGATATATTTAACTCTCTCCAGACAACAATCAAATGTACCGTTCTAATATCCTTATAATTTTACTATTTATTTTCTCTTTATATAATTATAAAATGTCTTTAAAGAAAAATACGGACGAAGAGTTATTAAAACTGCATTAGAATGGAAAACTTTCTATTTTGGCATTATCATGATATGATATCAAAGCTTTAACTGTTTTCATCTCTTATCTTAAAAGTGAAATCAGAGAAGAATATTACTTTATAGAAAAAGGTAATTGGTCTTGTTTTAACAGGGAATTCAGGTAAGGAAATGATTTAATATTAACCGTCGTTATTCTTTTATATTAACCGTCATGTTAACAGATTTTAAAATAATTTATTTAGGTGGTGCTGACCCAAGTAATGTCTACTCGCAGGGACTTAAGCACATTTGTTAAAATTACTTTATAAAAAAAATAGATTAACTACACGAATGAAAGATAACGTAGAAAGAAATTTAGCGTATTTATATTAATTAGCCAGATGGTTAGTTAATATTATATTAATGGTTCTCTCCATCAAGTAATTTAGTTATAATAATGATATTTAAGGTTCATATATCAATTCAAATTTTTTAATATTACTAGCATTCGTTTGTGATATATTAAACAGTTTAATAATATTACCTACTCATTTGACGTATACAATTGTTTACCAGATTATTTCCACAACTGAGAGCTTATGAGAAATGAGTGAAGTTATATCGATAATTAACATCACTGAAGATGCATTCAAATTTAGTACCAAAACATCAGTTTTTACTTCTTGAAACTTCTTAATCAAAAATCTTATGATTACTCATGTTATCAAATTTAAATTTAGATTTTATCTACCAATTTTGATACTGTTAGATTAGAAGAAGGATGTCTCATCGCCATTCGCTTAAATCTGGTTGATTGCGTTGGGATTTGCAGCTATGGCTTGAGCTTTGTACGCCAGTGAATGTGCGTCTTGTTGTCCAAGCTGTCTTGACCAGCCACCTGTATGACCGTGACCCTCAGTGGCGTAGACAACTTGTGGGTGTTCCGGCTGCTGGGATCCACCTATCAGTTTCCTTTAAAAAATAAATTTCAAAATAAATTAAAACTAAATTTATTTTAGCATGAGAAACTAATTTTTCCATTCTATAGCTAATGTTCAAGGGAAATTTTTCATTGAATTGATCTCCTCAAAAGAATTAGGCAGCCCGCACACGATCAATAGTATTGTCAATACAGAAGAATATTGGCAGTACTTTTGACAGTGTGCGAAGAAAATTGCATGTGTTTTTGGTATCGAAGAGGAAATTTAAATTTATAATTTTTTTGAAATCCAGATAACACTGACAAATCGTGGGGATATTATTAGTGTGACGCTCCATCAGCTAAACCAAATAATTGGCATACGCAGCCGTATACGAAACTTCACTTAAGAAACTACCTATTTTTGTCGACATGCTTGGTGAACTGAAAACTGAGCGTAAATTCGTTAGCTGGAAACGGGAATCGAACCCGGACTTTCTTGAACTTTGAAAGTTGGATTGTACTAAATCAAAAAGCTTCCTATGTTCGTCGATAAAAAAAGAATAAGAATAAATTGATCGCCGATGCAAAACGTATGGTCACTATAGATTAACTTAACCAATGCAACCAATTGATTGGTTACTGAAGATGCACTTATGCATCCTACATACTTTGCTCACTAATCTCCTTCTGCAATTTTTACAATTGCTTGTAACAAAAAATATATTGTTGCTTCATCTAATTCAATTTATTTGTTTGTATTTACCTTAGCCCAACAATGGCAGATAGAAGAAGTGCCATTTTGCCGATCATAAGAGCTTTACCAGCCAACATGGCTATCTTGCCCATTGCCATCTGAAGCATCATTCCTTTCATAGCCATGGCAGCCATCATCAGCATGCCCATACCTTTGTTCTTCTTGCGGCGACCTACACACCGGAAATAATAGCTTAAATTAGACAGTCAGGAAACAATATTAAAATATATCATAGAATATTACCATTATTAAAATACTTAACGAATAAGTTATAATATTCAGTGCAACTTCGTACATGAGATGGTTTAGTTTGTCGGACTAATTTTTCTACATTGTTTCTTAATTGTTTGTTCGTTTAACTAGTTGTACTACCCATAGTCCAAGAGGTAGCGTGCAAAAAATAGATAAGGGTATTTGGTTTTTCCTAAGGGCCCAAGAAAGTGCTTAAATTAGTTGTGTTAATTGGTAAATTTATCATGAAATAGAAACAAATGAGGCTCAACAGAGTTATTTTTTTTTTTTTTAAATGAATAAAATAAACTACTTAATTTCTAGTTTTAATAAATGGTTACATTTCGTTCCTTCATTTGAAACATTTTCAATTTTTTTTTAAGTTTGAGGATAAGGCTATTTTTTTGCTAGGTACCTTATAAATAACTAAATAAACCAAATAATTAACTCGGTAAGTTAAGTTAAAACATTATTTTATCTGAAATAAAGTGAAACACCTGCAGAATAAAATTTACATTTGAATTTACCTTATTATAACTTGTAGAAAAAATGACCTTAGCCGTCAAATTATTAATAATAATAAACTTTTCTGAATCAAGTATTTTGTTGCATGTGTAGTGAACACCTAATAAGTGTAAAATATTTGAATAGATGGATGTAAAATTTAAAAATTCCAACATAAATGTGTATTATAAGAATGGTGGCAATTTGGGTCCAATTTTTGTTATGCTAAAAAAATGAAGTAATAAATTGAACAAAAAAATTTGAATAGTAATTTTTAATCCTTGATTACTGTTACTTTAAAATTATCTATATCAAGTGTAAAAATAATGATATTTCAACTCCTCCATGGTCAATTTCAGCGAATTAAGGTGCAACATAAAGGTATAAAGGTGCAACATTCTTTTATAATTTTATTATCATTATGGAATGAGAGAGAGAGAGAGGGAGAGCGTGAGAGAGAGAGAGAGAGAGAGAGAGTAAGAGATAGAGAGAGAGAGAGAGAGAGAGAGAGAGAAGTCGATAAAAATATAATCCAACTCCGGGCATTGAAAGCGAATTCTTGAGTTTTATTATAACCTTTTAATTAGCTTAACTTGTCTGTCCATGATCGATTTGTGTTAGGGAAAAATCGTGTAATCATATTATACCTACATCCCGACTATCTAAAAAGCTGAAACTTGCACAGAGTATGTATTTTCAATGAAAATACAATTAATCAGTCATTAAATTTACAAAATATTTGGTATTAGGAGATAAATCCATATATTTCAATATGGAAAAAGTTACAGTACATAGTTCAGTAAAATTAAAAAAAAAATCGGTCCGAGACAACTCAGACAAACTTTCTCTTATACGAGTTCATAATTACATAGCCCAGTGTTTTCCATTTATTAGTTTTCGTATGAACATTTAATTATTATTGAACATTTCATCAAAATTTATCATAACAATAACTTCTCCTGGGCGGGGAATCGAACCCGGGCTCTCTCCGTCCGCGTTTTAAGCTATTTTCTCAGGAACTAGATTTTTCCCGGGAAAACGGCTTATATCGTTAGATTCGTATTCCAATGGACTACATTTTAGAATTTTTTAATCAAAATCGTCGGAACCGTTTTCGAGAAATAATTTTTTTCCGGTTTTTTCAGAGTTTTTGGGGGGTACCGCCCCCAAATTTAGAGCTAAAATTCATTTCTCGATTTCGCCTCGGGGTATGATTTTTCTGAACATGTAGGCCGAATTTCGTCAAAATCGGCCCAGTAGTTTAGGCTCCAGGCGTCTGCACAGACGACAGACGACAGACGACATACGACGGACAGACATTTTTTAAAAACCACTTTTTTGGACTCAGGGGATCCAAAACGTGTAAATCCATCAAAATCTCAAAATCGAATTTTCGCGCCATCACAATACTTTCTCTTTATATGAGAAAGTAAAAATGGGACTACTTGTTTTTAGGATCATATAACTGAGTAAAATTAACGATTAGTTAATTAAAAAAGGTTATATGTCACCCCTTACGGGCATCATAGGACCTAAAATAAAATAAATATGTTTTACATTAATAAAGCTATAACTTACAAATCTAAAAAAAAAATTAAATGACTTTAAAAATAATTTGCTGTTTACAAACCCTAGTCCTTGCTTAAGTTAACATTTTACATAGTTTTTAACAAATTTAAAATTAATAAATATAAAAAATTAAAATGATCCTCAGACCATCTGTGTCTGACACGCAAGCAAGGACTTGAGGTTAGTAAAAAGCAAATTAGTCTGTAAAGTGATAATTTTTTTAGATGTGTAAGTTATAGCTTTGATAATGTAAAACAATTTTTATTTTATTTTATTTTAGGTCAGATGATGCCCTTTAGGGGTGAAATATAACCTCTTTTTTTAATTAACTAATTCTTAATTTTACACATCTATATGATCCTTAAAACAAGTAATCCAAAATGATCAAAGGTGCAAACTTGTAAGAATTATTCTTTAATTCAAAAAAATTGCAGTCATACTTTTTAAAAAATAAAAGTTAAAAAAAAAAAAAATCACTTTAGAAATAGAAAAGTGTGCAAAATATTTAAAATTAAAAAAATAATAATGTCAATTATCATTTTAGTTATATTTAATGAGGTGAAGAGTAATAATTACAAGATAAAAAGAACTTTATATACTACGTTTTTAAATTTTCTGTCATAAATCATAAATTTGAAACCCGTCAAAATGAAGATTGTAAATGTGATGGGATATGTCAAAACAAATAAAATAACTTGCGGATTTTTTCCGAACAAACTTTCTATACAGCAAAATTTGCTGAAAACGAATTAAATTCTGCTGAAAGATGTGTATTGTCATCGTGTTCTGAGCTATTCTAAAAGTTTCAAATGTCTAGCTACTCGGGAAGTTAGTTAAAAATCGATTGCAAGATTTGTACTGGACAAACAAACAAACAAGAAAGCAAGCTAATAAAAACGTAGTAAAAAGTAGAATTTAATATAAATCTCTTTTTAAAAAACACATTTACAAAGAATGCATTGAGGGTTTTATTAACGGCCGCAGTACTACCAGCGTTCACAGTATGTAACTGTCACTAAAATTAAAAGCTTGGGGTGCCTTGTTTAAAAAATTACAAAGAAGGTTTGCATTAAATCTACTTCTTTAATGAATAATATGACACACAATATTATGACTTACTCCTCTAAAATATTAAATGTGAATGCTCGAAATAACAGAATCCTAACAAATGAGAAACAATTTTGATAGCACCCCACGGTTTATTTTTTAATTCACTCGTAGTGCTGTGGTCGTCTTCAAATATATGTTCTCCTTTTCAAAGCATTCTACATAAAAACGTGTTTTTATTTAGTTCTTAAAAATATATTACTTAAAATTTACCTTCAACGATGTCTTTGCCAGGTATTGTAAGTTTTAATGTTCTTGTAGACAGAAGTCTGGACAGTCTGTCGGTAAGTGCTGCATCTAACGCCGTCTCGTCCCACATATCAGGTACAGATGAATATTCCGACGATCTTCCATCCGAAGTCGTAGAACTGCTATCCGGAGCTAAGCTCAAGTACTCTGTCAGTGCTAGAGGCTTATCAGTAGCTATAGCCTGATCAAGAAGATCCAATGCTTTGGACTTGAGACATGGAGCAAGTCCTGGCTTAGCCGGTAAGCATGTCTCTACAGCTGATATCATTGAAGACCAAGCGTAATCATTTTCAGCACTTGATAAAGTCGAAACACCAATAACAACAGTGAAGATAAGAAAAAAGCGCGACATTCTACGTACGTTTAAACACGTAATTTTTTCGCGGTTTTTGCGATAAAGCGTACACTGGGTGGATGTTGACAGAATGTAGCGTCTGTCTGTATAAGGGTGTCTATATACGTGAGGACCCCGCCACTCTCGCCTGAAAGCCTCCTCGCTGGACCATTATTTACCCCACCATTTCGTCCTTTAATTCTACCCTCCACTTACCCTAGTTAATATTGGAATCATAAGAGTAAAAATTGCAGCCCTTTGTAAAGGTGAAGTTGTTGGGGATTAAATTGGATTACGTACTTATTAATTAAAAAATGAATTGGCTGAATATTGTGGTCTCAGCACACACAAAGAGTTCGTAGGCAATTGACAAATAGTTTTCGAATTCATTAACCAGCATAATTGACCCTGCCGTATCAAGATCATTTAAAAGTTTAATTTAGCTATAATTTTTTAACCATTTATTATAATGACATACAATAGCTCCAGATATGCATTTTTATTTTCCAAACGCAATGAAAATACTACGAAGAGATTCTTTTGGGGGGTGGGGAGAGTTTTTTTTACAAAATACGTGACTTGTGAAAAATTCGTTTCTTCTTTTCTTATACAAAGAATAACTATAATTCTTATGGATTTTTCCGTTGATTTGTTGAAAAAAAAAAAATAGAATAAAAGCGAAATACTAGATAAAAGCAATTTTCAAAGACGCACATGGTGCAAAGATGAAGTGCCAAAACGAAACCAAATATTATATACATATATGTGTACTCAGGGCTTCCGCCTCTTTCATTTAACACCCCACCGGACAGATATCTGTTAAATAAATATTTCAACCCCTAGTGTATGAGGGATGATTTTGTGACGCTTCTCCATAATTCCCTGTGTTATTACACACAACATAACAGTTAAATTTATAATCTTTGTGTTGGGTACTTTCGAAGATAAGGAGAGTTACTAAAAGGCAACACGTCACTATAATAGACATTAATAAAGACAATGTTTTCATCACCACAGAATAGTTCGAAGAAGATGTTAAAAATAACAGATTACTACATTTCAGATCCAATCATCCCACACACAAAAGAATTAATAGTGTCAATAACCTCATAAAAAAAAGGCTAGATCACTTACCATCAATGCTCAGTTGAAGAATTTAAAATCCAACATTTTTAACGAACTATAAGATAACTGAATGTGGTACATAGATGGGTCAAATGAGGGATAAATTAAAAAAACACCTCCTTCGGTAAAAATCGGACCGAGACAACTCCGACTAACTTTCTCATAAACGAGTTCATAATTACCTGCTTAGCTCCGTGAATTCTATTTATTAGTTTTTGAGTTTTCGTAGGGTACGTCCAATTATTATTGAAGATCTTATCAAGCATCTTGACCAACAGACTATCATTTTCATTTAACAGACATATTTTGTTGTAAAGGTTTTCAATGAAAAATTTTTGATTGACTTTGAGAAATAATTGTCTTCCTTTCACATTTTCACCGTCGCATATAATTTTAATGGCATATGTTCTTGAATGTAGCTTTTATGCCCGACTTCTATTTCACAGAACAGCTTTCTTTGATTTGTCCGTATGTATATGACCTCACCGAAGATTTACATCAAATTGGATTAAACATTTGTTTTTTAGGCATCTTGCGTCTGCACTTATGGACATAAAGAAAAAGTTATAGAATAGTTCTTGTTTGAGATTAATTTCAGTTAAAAACTTTTCCAGGCTACTATATAAATGAAAACAGTGTTTTGTGAAAATTCTTCTGTACATAAAATGCCAATAATAATGAAGTAGATGTGAGGTGAAGATTGGCCATTATTCATATATTGTTGACATGAAAGGAAGACTGTGGTTGGTGAGATAGCTTATACTTCTTGTACCTTTTGTACCCGTCACGGTACTTAGTCCACAAGTAGAAGGAGGCCGGAACTATCTGGGTGACATATCGCCCATGAACTACAACACACCGTGTCAGAACATTTCTGACGTACATCCAGGTCAAACTGTTTTCACTCTTCTGACAAAGTATTCTGCTCTAGTCAGTCTTCGTCTTACTTTCAAAGGCGATGACAGTGGCGATATTTTCTCTCTACGTCCACAAACATGGATAGGTTTGTTATTTCTGGTAACAAAAGTGACAACAGGCGAAGTTTTTTACCGTCACCATATTAAATCGGTGAGATCTCTAGAAAGTCGACAACAAAATACATTTAAAAATCATATTAACTTGTTATTGCTTAAATAAATTGTTTTTATTGCGTTAAATGAAATTTTAAGACCGAAATTTATAATTTTTTTGTCATAAAAGCCACAATGATTAATACAAACAGTTTAGTCACTGAAAATGGCGTAGGAAATTCATTCACCTAAATTCTGGAAAAAACATTAGTTAATATTTGATAGTGTATTTAATACGAACCGATGTGTATATTATATTAAATTTTATTGTTTTACTTTACAACAAAAATCTGATACACATTGAGTTCTATTTAGTCTTAACACGTTTAATTTTAATGGCTTTTATAATGCAATTATGCAAGATTGAAAAGTAAAGTAGCTAGATTCATGTAATTCACTAAGGTATTTCTTTGACAGGCGAAAATATTTAGATGTCCACCATGGTTTAAATATAATTTTTTTTAACTCTCTAATTGTCACCGATTCAGCACAAGAAGCATTTTAGCGCTTCCATTTATTTTTAGCTGTATAAATAGGCGAGCGTAGTGAGCTTACAATATATTTTTTTTTAATAATGATTATCTACAAATACAAAGAAAATACTAAAGGCTTTACTAGACAGGCAAACCCAGTGAACTTGCAAAAACTTTTATAATGGTATTTGCTATATGAGTAATGAACGAGATTCGGCACACATGTCCATCTCAGCATTTGTGGCAACCATATAGTTTTATTTTTAAATTTCAAGATATGATGCCAATATTGTGAATGACTAAAGAATGTTATTAGTCAGCATGTCATTCCGTACATTGTTTTAAAGACTAGGAAAATAATATGTAACTATTACTAAAAATACATTACAACAAATACTGCTCTTTTCTGGTAGATAAAGTATATGGAACATTTTCCCAGAACAATATTTCCTGGTAACCATAATAATGGCGGCCTTTTTGAAAACACGATATATATTTTTGATCTACAATCCAATGCCTTTAAAATGATACCCCATTCGAAAATATAATTGTTATGGGCACCTAAAATTTCTAAAATTTGACTTTTTTATATTACCTCCCGGAAATATCATTGGTCCACAGAGATGTATATTTATGTACTTTTTCCTCATTTCTAGGACCTGTTCTTAAGGGGTGGCTAGGGGGGGATTTTTTGGGGGTTTTATTTGAATAATTTTGGGAAAACGCGATATGTATTTGAGATCTACATTTCAATACCTTTAAAATGATACCCCCACTCAAAAATTACAAAAAATATAATTGTTGCGATCAGTTTGCAATTGTTCGCAGATCCAAGAAATTTCAAGGTTTGAAGTTAGCAACATTTGTCCTGTTTTTGGGCAAAAAAGTTTCAGTTGTGTACTAAATTCTAAATTTCAAATGTCTAGCAACAATAGATCGGGAGATATGATCCAAGATGCGACGGACGAACTACTAAAAGCATAAAGGTTTCTAGGATGAACTCGAAACCCTAAAAAGTACGTATTTTATTTTAGTTGGTTTTAATAGAATGCTGTTGATTGTTTACTTGTTCATTGTCACTGTTAGTATAGCAATACGGGTTTGTAAGTGATTATAATAATCTTTGTTAGGCTTGTTATTTACATCTATTATCGTACTAGCTAGACTTTCACTAACTGGGATTTTACTTGTTCTTTATTGCACCTGCGAGGAAAGTGTTTTCCCTGCGAGCAGTTTCTGTGTGTATGGCTGAGTTTTCCTTATAAACGATAAATATTATCCTGGATAAGGAGAACTTCTCTTCTTTAAAAAAAGGGAATAAACTACGCCGATGTTTTCTTTCTTTTTAGCCATTGTGAAAATGAAATAAATGGTAAAGAAAAGTGGTTTGGAAATGGGCGATTTTCCAGGCAAGCTTTATACGAAGCTTGTTCTGCTCATTTCTTTGTTAGAATTCCAACATCTCTCTCAGCCTGATTCTTGAGACAACTTTCTAGAACATTTTTTTTTTTATCACAACAACGCTTTGACTGCGATACATTTTTCTTTATGATAATTTTCATAACGACTTTGTAAGGGAATCTGGAACAATTTTACATTCGAAGAATTGCAGTCACTTTCTCGCTTGATTCAGGCATTTAAACTTTACAATGTTTCGGAGCATCATCACCGACGTTGTTATCCTTCCAATTACGAACAAATTACTGTTTTAGTAAATAAATCCCAAAACAGCGTTATTAATAAAAGCGCGGAATATTGAAATTGTATTCTGTATACTTCATATTTTGCTTCCAAGCTTAAAAAGAGAAAATTTATTTGTATTTCTCCAAATTCTAACCTTCCCCTACAGTATTGCGTTTAAGGTATTGAAATGTAGATCTCAAATACATATCGCGTTTCCAAAATAGCGGTTATATTACCCCCAAATTAATAAAACAATACCTCAATGTAATATTTTTGGCCTCGTGTATGTGTCCGTCAACAAAATGTGCATTCGCTTCCATTGCTTTCCCTTCATAATGCGCATTATGAAAGTGATAATTCAAGATGCTCAAGAGCAATTCATAACTTTGGGGACCATATTAGTTTTAACTGTCTGCGAACATTTAATATTGAATATAAAAAATAATTTTATCTGTGGACCGAAACTGGCCAAAAAAATGTACTTTCCATTCTCATGTGACCACTGTCCAATAATAGTACGCAACAAGGGTACGTCCCACAGTAATCTCTGCAGTAAATGCTCATTGTGCTTTCACTGCTAATTATAAATGTAATTATGCTCTAGTTACAATAAAGTCAGTCTATTATTGATTAGATTTTTGTAAAACAAATGGCTGATTATCAAATTCTAATGGGAACTACGTAATCTGTGCATGTTTTTGTGTTTTAGGTAGTCGGGAAGTGGGTTACATTAAGATTAAAAGATTTGTAACACACATAAGACAAGTGAAGTAAAATAACAAGGATATAAAATGCGTTTTAAGACGTATTTATTGATGATTTGAGTAGTGATGGACATTATTGTCAATACCGGTCTATACTCTAGTATTAGTAGATCATGACGAATTAAACAAGCAAAAAAGATTTTCTTCTTTATTGTTGTCTGCAAATTCCAGAGCAATCTAAATCGGCTCTTTCCTTTAATCTCAAACTTAACTACCATAAAATTCATACACAATAAGGAGCCGTCTAGTTAACAACCTCTCTTATAAAAAGAGAGAGAAAAAAATGAACAGAAACTATAACAAAGTAGTCGAACAAGCAAAAAGTAGTTTGAAACCTTTTAGATGGTATTCTTATATTCATGACAAGAAGTCTTCAAGATGTGTTCACGAACCTTGGGAAAGTGTCATCAAGCCAGCTTTTACACTTTCTACCACGTTACAACCAAAAAGCCATCCTCAAGAGATGAATAGAAAGCATACCATTCTTTCTCTTCTTCTTAGTTCTTTACTCTTCGTGCATTATTAAACTGATATCAGACGAAAGTTATACAGCTTATTGTTGTTTCTTCTTTCACATTTTTAAAAATATATATATATTTTAAGAACGATACGACCTTGGTATGTCCTTGTGCTTGGTGTGAAGAGTCCTTCAGGTACAGCGACATCTTTTTTATCATGTAATTTGAGGACTCTCCAATATATAATTCTTTTGAATTGTTATTGCTTTTAAATGAATTTCTTTTTTTAAAACATAATTTTATTAAATAAATATTAAGTAAATATTTATTAATACAGAATTCTATTATGCATCCACTGCATGAGCACAGTTGCTCGTGGGCAGGGATGGTCATTCTTGGACTACAAAAATGTACTAAGTAATGAAAAAATAAAAATTATAAAATTATGAGTAGATAATAGAAAAGTAAAATATATCTGAAACAATACAATAAATAAAATAAAATGCTTGACTACTGCTTGAACTAAGGAGAAAAAAAGAAAAAAGTCCTACATAAGAAAAGTAGTATTACTAATGATGGTGGTTAGAGAAAGGATGATAGTGCGCAAAATAAGACTATAAAATTTAATAAAACAAATATGGGTATTCTTATAACTATTAAATATTGTAACCATATATTTACACAAAATCACACATAATCACACACACACATAATCAATAACACATACACTATTCGCAACACATATAATTTACAATATATTATACTCACATACAAACCAATACATATCCTTGACATTTAAGTGCGACAACTAAGTAATCCTTTAATTGAGATCGGTAAATATTGAAAGTGGATCGAGTACAATATGATCATAGAGTTGAACATACGAGGTCCTGAGTAAGCAGGATGACCAAGAGTAATCTTGACTACCTGTTATTTTTTACTTGATTAGTTGTTTTATTGTTATTACAATAACTTTTACCAAAATGTTTAGCCACTTTTTAGGGTCATTAGACAAAATCAAGGACTTCTATAACTTCCAGCGTTTGTCTGTCAGGAGTTAACGCACCTGTATCTCCTGTATCTCTATATCTAAACTTATTAAATATTTATATAAAAGATATAGGTGTTAACAAAAATAGTTATTGAGTGCAGAAAGTTGGAATTATTGTGGTCTCATTGTAACCTAGCATCCAAATTTAATCAAAATCGGACGAGTAGTTTTTAAGATAGGGTGGTTCACAGAAATGTTGAACCATAGTTAAGACACAAGATCAAAAATGGTCACCTATGTCTAAAACATTTTTTGTCAAAGAATTTCAAATTTGCGGAATTCTTCTGCTAAATTCACTTAGATGGGAAGTAAAAGTCCAAATTTAGTGAAAACCCAACTGTAGCTACAAATTATTCGTTTACTGATTATACTGCACTCTATTGGATAAAGCTACATTTTTCTCCAGGATGCAAAAGATGTAAGATTGAAGTAATGAAGATATTTTATCACATTCTATGTACAGTGAGACAGAATGATGTGTGTCACGTCTAATGCAGTCACTGTCTCATAATAACAGTGAACTAGACAGTGAATTGCATCTACAGCCTACTTTCCTCAGGTTGATCTGACTAAACCGCTACTTTCCCTCCATTATTTTCAGTGTATCTACACAATAAAATTGCATATTATAATAAATAAGTTAAATGACTACAATTAATGTATGGATACAAGTAATAATACAAATCAAATTATGATATTAACGTGAGATAAGAATCGTGCTTATTTATTCATTATTATTAAATTATATACAAGTTGACATAATTTCTCAACCATATCTCTGCGAGACAAAAAATATAAAATAATTCTAAGAAATTGTTCATGGATGTTGAGTTTTGTTATGATTCTACATCAAACAAGAAGATAAGTTGTTTTAATTATAAGAAAAACTAATTTAAGATTAAAAGAGCGAGATTATATACATATTTTTTTAAATCAAGGTAGGTTGACTTCTTGAGTTGACTATACTTCTTCTCCGCTCAAAGAACTCCCATAACATATAGAATTACATTATTAAAATGTATTACTTTGACCCAATCCACTTCTAATGTAAAGTTCACAATCAATAAAATTGTAAAGAACTCAATCCACGACTAAAAGACTAATAAAAAACTAGAATATATCAAATAATTGGCCCAAAAAAATCGCTACGATTCTTCCCCATGGATGAGAAGTAAAAAATGAACAAAACCTGTGATTACTCACAGTAGTTAGAAATAAATATTTAATAATAATATTGTAATAATAAATTAGAAATAATGTATTATGAAAATACAGTGGTTACTTTTTAAAAGAATGGGTTTAAAATAAAATAATCCTACCGCGGGTTTCCGCAAGCCAAGCGAATTACCATTGGAAATTTGTAGTTCAATGTTGTGCAGTTTAAACTTCCTTCATAACTACTACAATTGTGTGGATTGTTTTAAGTTAAGAAAATTTATAAGAAATATTTTAGTTAGATTAGGGTTTTAATAATAATGCTTAGTTAAACATAATAGTAGTAGTTTCAAAGAGGTTTAAACTGCACAACATTGAACTACAAATTTCCAATGGAAATTCGCTTGGCTTGCGGAAACCCGCGGTAGGATTATTTTAAATCTTTGGTGACTCATCAGGAGGGGTTAATGACGTAATAAAGATCCCATTTTTTTAGGGGATCCTCATCTAAACGAGCTTGATTTTTCGGTGCAAATTTTATTTTGATACGTCAATTCGTTCGAGAGCTATCGTGCTCACAAGAAATTGTTGTTATTACTACTATTATTATTATAAAATTATTATTCGAATCGCAATGGTACCTCATTTTTTGGATTCAGGATCTTAAAAAATATGAAGCGATACCTCACTTGATTTTTTGTATTTTTCTAAATCTTTGCTGACTCATCAGGAGAGGTTAATGACGTCATAAAGATCCCATTTTTTTAGGGGATCCTCATCTTAACGAGCTTGATTTTTCGGTGCAAGTTTTATTTTGATACGTCAATTCGTTCGAGAGCTATCGTGCTCACAAGAAATCCTCAAGAAATTGTTGTTATTACTACTATTATTATTATAAAATTATTATTCGAATCGCAATGGTACCTCATTTTTTGGATTCAGGATCTTAAAAAACATATGAAGCGATACCTCACTTGATTTTTTGTATTTTTTTAATCTTTGGTGACTCATCAGGAGGGGTTAATGACATCATAAAGATCCCATTTTTAGAGGATCCTCATCTCAACGAGCTTGATTTTTCGGTGCAAGTTTTATTTTGATACGTCAATACGTTCGAGAGCTATCGTGCTCACAAGAAATCCGCAAGAAATACATTATACCTATATATATATTCAATGGAAATTCGCTAAAACAAAAATATAAAATAAGAAGAGGACGAAAAAGATGCTGTTTGGAACCCAATTTTTCGCGATGCCGCTAAAGAAGACCATGGTGTCATAGATGATTCAGGATGCACCAAGATCCGCTAGCTATGTGAACCCATCTTCATTTATCCGCAATATTAAATTATGCCAGTCTTTAGATAGTAGTAGTAGTAGTCTCTGTCAAAACGTTTTAGGTAGGAGCCAATCCTTATCTAACAAAATTAGCCTCGCATTTGGCGAGGTCAATAGTCGACGTTTGAGTGCATTGTTAATGTGACATATCAAACTGGACGTGTGTAGGCTGATTGATCCCGTCACGCCAAACTGAACACACTGAACTGTCACACCAAACTGATTTACTTTCCAAAAAAAAAATTGAAAAATAGATATGTTTGACTCACAAATGAGTGAAAAATGTATTAGTTCAACAACTTATCAAGTTAAATCAACTTTGATTGAACAACTTATATCTTTAGAATACAATCGCCGACTCACTATTTTTAAATCAACTTTGATTGAACAACTTATATCTTTAGAATACAATCGCCGACTCACTATTTTTAAATCAACTTTGATTAAACAACTTATATCTTTAGAATACAATCGCCGACTCACTATTTTTAAATCAACTTTGATTGAACAACTTATACCTTTAGAATTATATCGCCGACTCACTATTTGCTCTTCAAGCATTATTCAAACTATACTCACTAAATAGAGTCGTACAGGATTATGTGGATACCAACCTAATCAAAATGAATTTCTGCTTAGTAACAAGCCACAGTAACAGAAGGAAACGGGTGGTCGAGCTGAATTAAACTACGATCACTGCTAAAGACTTAATTAAGACTATATGCGGACTACCCTACTTATGACAAGATGACTGAACTAAAGTATCAAACAGTAAGTTAATATACATCAAAACTCTTATCACTGAGTAGAAAACAACCCCCAGACAAAACAGAAGAAATAAGTATGGCAAAATTCCGGATTGAACTCACACGATTGACCTACCATCCTCAGCAAGCCCCAGTATATCAATGGGCTGACTGGGCCCCGGCCGTCGACTTTTTTCTTACTCGACATCGAAAACTAATGTATATTTAAATGAAAATGAATACTGTACCAGTGAAGCATATCATTCCCAACTCGTATATTTAGAAACCCTTAATTTATGTGTGTTCTGTCATTTGTGGCAGCCATTTTGAAAATAATATATATTATTTCTCTCTCAACACATCAAGAGTTTTAAAATTTATATACAACATGCTATGTAAGCTTAACCCTTTTTTTAACGGTCTCCCCATATTTCCATATTTGTTTTTATAATGCAGGCAAAAAATGATTTTTTTTTTAATAATATGTAGTTAAATACTATTTTCCTGCTCTAAACCTTTAAAACGATGTAAAATGATGCTGCTTAAGCCCCTTTTTTATAGTCATCCCCACTATTGGACACCATCTAGAATCTAGAAACTATTAAGTGTAAAATTTTCATGAACAATACCGATCAATCGTACCGTTATATTGATCAATTTTGTACGCCACTTATCGTGATACAAACACACAAATATTTCAAATCCACTCATTTTAAAGACTGGAACCTTTAAAATGAAGAACTCACTCCGTTCGTTCAATCAGGTTTATGCAGTGTCCAAGTAGTCCCCCCCTTAAAGAACAATAAATAAATAATAATAATCATAATGAGTGGCGCATCAGCCCGTGGGGGACTTAAGTTTGGTGTAATGGGCCTATACTCAACATGTATGTAATGGATGACACGGGGGGCCCCCTGTAACTTTGAAACCTCCCTTTTCATGTTGTTATATATCAAACTGTTGTTATGAAGATGTGCGCGCAACCTGTCAACGTGAGTCTATAACTTTGACTGTTGTTATATAAGGAGAAATTGATATATAAGGTTTGATATATATCCACTCAAAATTGTTGTTGATATAATTCGTCAGGTTATGTTGTTATATATAAAATGCTAAAAACCAAAACAAAGTGACGACATTATTGATGTTTTCATTCACTTTTCTTGTTTTCTGAATGAAATAACTACAAAATGGCCATCTAAAAAGGACGCTGTCAATCCGTAGTTTGGTATTCGGCCACATACAGCGCTGGCATCACTTTAAAGATTCACTACATTATATAACAACAGCACTTTGATATATAGCGGTGTTTGATAAATAATGTCACTGTGGATATATATAAAAAAAAGTTACAGAATCGGCCTCAAGCTGTATAAACTTAAACTATATTATTGGCATTAGCAATCGGATCTATTTATCAGTGTCAACACCGAGCGTGGAGCCCCTTGTCGAAAACGGGAATCGAACCCGAATTTACCGCTTCTAAAGTACAGATGATAGCAATGATCTACCAGGGAACCCTAATAAATATATAAAATAAATAAATAAAATATTTAACAAAACGTGTGATTTTATTTATTCAATACATTCACTAGAAAAATAAATTATTACATCTACTTATTTCATTATTAATTAATACATTGCGAATTTTACTATTTACATGATTATGTTTTTTATTTTGAACATGTAATGTTTATACCATTATAAATTTAGTTTTATAAAATAAAATACAAATAGACTTTTAAATAACGATAGATCAATTTTTGATTTTAATAAAAAAATAAATAAATAAAAACATTTAATTATGTAAAGTTTCAAAGTAAATGTTTTAACTTTCAAAAAGAAAATACGAGTATGTTAGTTAAAACAATATTATAGTCCAGGAGATAGCGTGCAAAAAAGTGTCTGACTAATATCAAGCTAGAATTTTGTGTATAAGTAAATCTTTTGGTGCCTTTTAAGAATATGTGGTTGCTAAATTTGTCTGTGGGGCATAGCTTGGCACTGGGCATGTGAAAAAAACAAACTGGTGGATAGGTGTCATTAAAATATTACTCCAAATCAACGTGGTCACCTATCATGTGGCAAACTAACATCAACTTGATATTCGGTCTTCTAACATATTTTGTGCTCAGGATCATGAAAGTAACATTGTCCACCATAATTAGAGGGACATTGCCGCTCTCCACAGTTTTTATTTTTTTAGTTTTTCAAATGTCTATTGCCAAGCTATGTCCCGCAGACGAACTTAGCCGACCAGATAATCTTAAACGGCACTAAAAGATTAACTTATACGCAAAATTCTAGCTTGATGTTAGTCAGACACTTTTTTGCACGCTATCTCCTGGATTATTAAAGAAATTATAAAAATAAATTTAAATTATATTTATGGTACGCGCTTTCATTGAACTCTATGTAGCTTCATATATTCTACTTATTTACATTTCTACCACAAATCTTGTATAATGCCTTGTATTAGAAAATCAATTTTCCTGAACGACGATACATTTAGAATTTCTTTGTCTCTTCTCACTATTCCAAGGATTCTTGATATCCTAAAATTCAGTAATAATTAACTAAACGAAATGTTTGCTATTGACAAAGCATGAATGTTCTGCGGATTAGTTTCAAAGAGTTTATTCAGAATACCCTTTAGTTATTTGTGATGTGTGTATTTCTTTAGATATTAGACCTAAATCATTTCACTGATCATGACCAAATAAATGAGTACTAATTGTTCTATATTCAACATAATAACTAGATCAGGTTGGCTCTTTGACTTTAATTACAAAGATAGTAGTCATTAATCAGTTATTGATTTGTTATTAATTAGTCATTATTATTCGTCAATCAAATTTAATCATTATTTTGTCTGCAATTTATTAGTTATTAATATATTAGTTAATAGTCAATCTTATGTTACTATTAATTGTCTTTGATTATTGTTTGTCAATTGATAATTAATTTTAAGTCAGTCTTTGATCAGTTATTCATTTATTAGATATTAGAGAGTCAATCATTTGTAATTAGTCAGTCATACAATTTGTTCGTCTTTAATAACTATGTTAATAGTCAATCATTTAGTAGTATTAGTTCGTCCTTAATAAGTATGTCATTAGTAAGTCATATATTATTATTTTTGTCCTTAATAAGTATATTTATGTAGTGATCGATGTATATTGCTATTAGCTTGTCATTAGTCGGCATTTGTCAGTAATTAAAAGTTTTGTTTATCTGTATGTTTGTCAATTGGTAAATTACTAGTATTTCAACCGAGTCGTATCACTGTAATGTATTACCTATATTATTCAGTCTATTTAAGTGTTTACTTAGTAGTTGGTTTACTGTTTATCAGTAATTTCATTGTCATAAATAAGAAAGAGGTAGTTCAGTTATCAGTACTAACAATAGTCAAATAATAGGCAGTTTTAATAAAATAAATTCTTAAAATTAATGAAAAATCAACTTAAAATAAAATGCAGATTAATAAAATAAGTGATATTCTGAAATTTGTTTAAAAAACCAAATCACCAAATCAAAAAACAGAGTAATTTTATCCTACTTTGAATTAGAAATGAAAAATTGTCGTATTATTGGATAATTTTTAACTTAGAACGCACAAATTTAACTAATCTATTCTGGTGTTAGATAATAATACAAAAATTTCCCGGTTATATTAGCACTAACAATGATATTTTAAAGGTAGTATAACCTGTCTTATTTGTTAAATTTGATTTTCCGGCGGGGACAGCGTCAGAGATACTGTAAATTACGATTTTCGGAATCTCTTCAAGGATCATTCTTAAAAGAGTTGCTTATTAAGAGTCATTTGCAACTGAAAAATTCATTCAACTGTCATTTTTAGTTTCAAATGGCTCTCATCATAGTACGTGTTCACAACGAGTAAGGATTCCCAAAATCTGAAACACCAGTTTCCTCCAAAATATCTAGATTTATTAAAGTGTGGCTGCGAAAATCTACTCTATAGAATTTGTCTGATATATTTTCATGTTTTAGAATTAATAAAATAATAGAGAACTATTCTATATAACTTATAAATACGACTTAAGTTAATCTTTAAATATATACAGATAATTTTTATTATCGTGACTTTTTTTATTTTACTCAAATGAAAATTAACGTAAAAATTCACCGTAGACTTTTAAAATGTATGCTATAACGCAACACATAAGAGTAAAACTGTGTATCGTTAATTTTTTAGAGTCACGATTGTTCTGATATAGATGATAGAACTTTGAATAGTTCTTATTCAGCGAACCATCTTTACATTCTAAACAATGATGAGAGATTGGTCTAGAAATAGGTTGTACTGATATATCTTATCACTGGTAATGATAATACTGCTGTGGCGTTACTTCGTCTAATCGTTTGCTGGCGTGTCTACTGGAGTGAAGAGAGGAAAATGCTGCAGCACCTAGGGCAAGCATACTGAACAGAAGAGCTTTACCTGTAGCTAAAGCTATACCTCCCAAAGCAGGTAGAATCACGAACTTTATCATCAGAAGTCCAACGATGATGGGTACCAAGTGCTTCCTCTTCTTGTGCGAGTGCCCTGATAACAGAATCAAAAGCAAATTAAATCAAATATAGTAACAGTTGCAAAGATAAACTTGGTTGTTGGTCCAATATAATTTCAACCTTATGCACTCAATTCTTTCTCTTTCACGTTCGCACTAACATACCTTTAATGTACTCATCCGAATTTGAATAAAGTTGGATGGTTTGTCGTGATTAAGAAGATATATAATACAAGATAAAATAAATCAATGTGTCTAACAATAATGCAATTACCAGCATAGCTTCCTCAAATCCTAGTTTTGGGAGAATGGTTACACGAGTGTTATAGAATAATGATATCGTGTCACCTAAGAATTAAAAGTGTGCTTGCTTAGTTTACCTTTTTCGATTCCCAGTGAGGTAACATAAATTTTTATTCAATTTTAAATTACTATAATTTTGAAGACATTTTAAATTAACAGCGGACTATCTGTAACCTAGTTTCGACAAACCATCCAACTTTATTCGAAGTGGGATGAGTACTTTAAAATGTATGTTAGTGTGTACACAGAAGAGAAAGCATTGGGTGCAGTAAGTTGAAATTATATTAGATCACCAAGTTAATTTAAATCTAATAATATCCCATTTAATTAATTTATTGTAAAACTTTATCAGGTATTTGTTCAGGTAAATCAGATTTATTTTCTAGGAAAACAACTTAAATGGTTATTCGTGTATAAAAGGACTATGTTTTAGAATTATTTAACGAAACTCATAAAAATTTTGGGGGTAGAGTTCCCTCAAATTTAGAGTTAATAGTAAGTTCTTAACTCAGATATGATTTCTCTAAACATGGATATCAAAGCTTCAGCGAAATCAGACCAGTAAATAGAATAAGTGTTGAGCCTTCACTATAGCTGAATCTACTATTCCGAATAACATCAGTGTATGACAAAATATCGAAGAACATCATTATTTTTTATATTTTCTCATATACCTTGTATTATATTACAAGGAGAAAGTATTGATTCTTGTTAAATCACAATAAAATAATGCATTGCTCTCATTATTACAAATTATTCTCCAAACAGAATCGTTGTGTTAAAAAAAAAAAAACAGTTCAACAAAACTCACAGTGTCGGTTAGGCCACATTTGGACGACTCAATGAGAGCCAAGGTTTACAGTCGCTTTGGAAAAAAAAATGTCTAATATATATAAAATTAAATCTGATTTAGATGAAAATCAAAATAGGAACTTTAAATCCCCTGCAGTCCAATTAAACTGGACATTTTACCTAGCAATAGGTCCGGTAGTTCGGATTATTTTATACGTTGTAAGCGTAGGTATACTAATGTATAAGTATAAGTTTTCGACCTCGGAGAAGCACCGCCGGCGCTGAAAGGCCGCAAAATTTGAGATTTTTTTTCAGTTTTTTACCATAAAGGAGGGGTTTAATTAAATAAATATTCTATATTTTCTTTGTGAGAAGTAGCCTTACCTCCAAAAAGTGGCCCTCAATATTTCTGCACCCTAATGCCACGGACCTGAGCAGTTAGCTGACATGGGTAAACAGTTGTTGTTGGCAATGTATATGAGGGTAAAGTAACGAACAACCTAAAAGGCCTATGGGCCAAACGTTTAGTAATATCGGCTAAAGCAACCTTTTGTTAGACTCCCTCTAACTCAAGATAATTTGTACGTAATTTCTCAACAAATAAAATACCCCTACATCAAACAACCGTATCTCCGAAGCTATTTACAATACAAACCTCATACTGGTCGCAAATTATTGGACAATAATTCAACTTAAAAGTTAAAGTTGATACAAATTAATTAATATGTATTAATAAGTATTATTAATTATTCGTATTTAATGGGTGAATAATGGACAAAACCAAGCATTTATGGAAAATTTAAAGAAATTAATTGATTTTTGAAGGGCTGTAACTTGGGAAATATCAGCGTCAGAAAGATAGTTGTTTTCTTTTATAGTAGAAAATTTACTCTCCTATTTAAAAATATTGAATAATTTTTTTATTTATTAAACCGCTCTTTCATTGTGAAAAGCCGGCTATTTTGCTGTTTTTTGGCGCCGGTGGCGCATCGTCGAGGTCGAAAACTTAGTATAATGGCATTAGTTTTATTAAACCCCTACAACATATAACAAAAAATCAGTATTATCGAGCCTTTTGCCACTGTACCAGCAGATTGACTGAATAAATAAATTAAAAGTATGGGTTTTAAATTCAGTATCACAATGTGTATGAGAAAGTTTTGTTCGAATTTGTTGAACAAAACTTTTTCCTGTTTTTATTTTAGGGGGCGGGTCTTTTTTCTTTCTTTTTATTAAGTTCAATTAAAACAATAAGTATAATAAAGTCACTTACATGGTCCACTCTTTGCATCCTCTTGGCTTCTAGGTATGAGATATGGGCTAGCGTAGTACGAAGGCGAATATCCCATCATACTCCTGAATAAGGGCACAACTCTAGATGTAATACAATCCATGGCGTAGCCGGACCACAGACACTCATAGGCCCGGGTCATCATAAGCCACAAGTCACCGCTTATACCACGATACTTATCCACAGTCACCGCAGTGGAAGTTTCCGTCTCTTCGTCTACAGATGTAGAATTGGTCGATTCGTCGTTAGGCGTTTCAACATCGGCGATTTCATCAACGTTCTCTTCCTCTTCTGATTCTTCATCGGCTGATCGACCTTCAGGATAATCAGTCGTCGTTCTATCAGCACTTTCAACTATATCAACCGATCTATAATTATAATTGTCGTTAATTTCCGAATCGTTTATAATCGATTCCGGCTTTAAAGTGGTCAATATCGGTTGATCTTCAACTTCCATCATTTCTTCACGGGATTTTAAAGCCACTGGTAAAAATTCAACAGGTTCTCTATAAAAATCCGACGTATTAATCATATTCTTAGTTAGAATTCGCGAGCTCGAAGCCATCTCTACGATAAGCCACAGAAAACCGGACAACAAAGCGAATAGTTTGGACATGACTTGATACTAGATTTTCGGACACTGGTCACTTCTGTACCGCGTCAACCAACATATATAACGTAATTATCTCTACTCGACTGACGATGTCCTCCCTCAACAAACCAACTTTTTCCTCTCCGCCCAAGATAATGAGTTTCCATTGTCTTGGGTGGATCGACGTCACACCGAACTGACTTTTAGAACTTCATTTTCTGATAATTTATATTTCTTAGTAGTAGGAATGAGATCCTAAAATGAAATAGACCATAGTGGTCAAGCAGTACGCATTCATTGTATTTTTAAACAAATCTCTTTTTCTAAAAAGAAAGTACAATTTTAAAGTAAATTGTTTTTTTTTACTTTCTACTGATTAATGTGTACAACATTTTTTATTATTATTAATTTGATAAGGATAAAATTCTTTGGAAAAGTAAAACTTCCTTTTTCAACGACAATCTTTGTTTGACTTGGATTCTAATATGAATACTTTCCTTTATTCTTTGGAAAGGAAGGAAAATGTATTATGTTGGGACATTAGTCTTTAGTAGGAAATATAACGCCCGTCAAAACACTAGCCACTGTACTACAAACATCTAGCCATTTTGAATAAATTGCTAGAATAGGTGAAGGTATACGAATCCAAAAGAGATGGAATATGATTCACATTGACAATTATATCGAGTATTTATGTGAAGAAATAAGTAACAAGCAAAAACGATAAAGCAAAAAAATAAAATAAAATAAATAAGAAAACAAAATAACTCGTCAACTAATATAATAAGTTAACAAGCTAACAATAAAACAAATTAATCAAATTAATCACGCTAACAAGGAAGCAAATAATCAAAGTAACAATTAATCAAGCTAACAAGGAAGCAATACAGCACGTCAACTAATATACATGTAAACAAAGTAACAATTTATCAAGCTAACAAGAAAACAATAAAACAAAGTATAACAATTAAAAAAGCTAACGATAAAACTAGTAAACAAGTTGACAAGAAAGCAAAATAACACTTCAACTAATAAACAAGTAAACGAGCTAACAATAAAACAAAGTAACAATTAATCCTGCTTGCAAGGAAGTAAAATAGCACGTCAACTATTATTATACATAAAATGCTATCAAGTCAACTATTGAACAAGCTAACAAGAAAGCAAAATAACAATTAACTAATATACAATTAAACAAGCTAACACGACACGCGTCAAATAATATCCAGCTTACAATCTAACGAGACAACTAGGAAACAAGGTAAAAGCCAACATTAAAATTAATTAAGATCCATGGTTAGGCACATGTCAGTAAGTTTTATATGAATTCTAATTTTTAATTATTTGTACTTTCATTCTAATTTTAATTGGCTTTTAGTGAGTCTAGTAACGTTAGTAATGCCAGAGTTTTCTAAGTAAATCTAATTTATGCATAATTGAGTCCATGGTAGTCCATCTTTAATTCAGAAATTTTAATGTAAGTATGTTTAATTAAATCTGTCTCACTTCATCATCAAGTTGTTTTGTGATTGTTTGATTCAACCTTACTGATCTGCCAACCGGGTAATCTGCTCTGTCTGACTCCCATCAATAATTCTGCCATTTAGTGTGGCCATCCTGCTGATTGCTGTCTCCCAGACATTCAGCAGAGATTTCTGGCAAAACACATACAAGTCTAAATTCATCCACATACTTGTTCTATCCAGGGTACCTTCACCCAATTCTATCCTCCCCTTTTTATTCCTTCATTCTTTATAACTCTTGTCATTATTTTGTTAACCCACTTTAATTCCTTTTTAATCATAATGATATCATTGTGAAAACCTGTTACGCATTAATTTTATGAATTCAATCCCTATTTCACTTCAAATACAGTCTGTTTTTAGTTTTCACCAAAATATTATTTTTATTATTCAACTCCTTCATTTTTTTTTTTTTTTTTATCGATTATTTAAATGGAAAGATCAGGCTTTGCAATTAAGTAACCCTTTTTCCATTATTAAAGTACCCAAGTTAACGAATAAACACATCTATCGACAACTAAAATTTATTAAAATCGGACAATTGATTTCAAATTAAAGGTAGATAAACCGATGACACATAGACACCACACCAAATTTTATTTTTACAATGAGAGTATTAGTATTTTGTCAGTTGCTTTATATATCTTCTTTATCTGTAAATTTCATTCCTCTTGAAAAAAATTGTTCATTAATATAATTAATTATTTATTTCTCTTACTAATTATAATATATATATATATATATATATATATATATATATATATATATATATATATATATATATATATATATATATATATATATATATATCCCCAACAAATAAACAAAAACCTAACCGTGAAACAAGGGCAGTA